>PVHX01000989.1:0-122736 GCA_004024805.1 Geosciurus inauris | reverse complement strand
AGGAGAAGTGGTGAAACCAGATCTCTCTTTGCTGCATCAGACAAGGAAGAGAGAATTATATTAATAATCAGGGTCATTTTAATGGCGGGGAGTGGGAGACTCACACCAGTTTAGGAAGTAATCAAAGCTGACGTCAGTGGCTCCTGGCACATCAGCACTGTTCTGAGCGTTAGTGGGAATCCACTTAATCCTCGCAGGGATGCTAGATGCTGACACTGTCATTGGCATAGAGGAAACAGAGATGTGGGGATTAAATAACAAGTCCACAGTACTTAGCTAGGAAGTGGCCGGGCTAAGATGAAGCCCGGGCAGCTGGGCTCCGGTGTCTCCACGCTTGGTGAGCAAGTGGATGAACACACAGACCCATGCCATCAGGGAACCTGGGGTGGCACCAGACCCAGGACCCTCTTGTTCCTTTCTCATTTTGCTTCTTTCTGACCGCTTATTCCTCCATGGCAGGGACAGCCGCTACCTGTGTTTACCACCCCAAGGGGAAGAGGCATTCCTCCCCGCCAGCTCCAGCAGCATGTTCCCAGAGAAGGTGTCTGTGATCTGGCCCAGGTCACATAATCATTCCAGACCCAGTCACCTGCCTGGGGTGTGGGGAAATAGAAATTGACTGGGTGGGGAAAAGCAATAGCTACCCTAGGAACACTCAGGGAAGAGGGTGGCAGCTCCTGAGACAGGAAGATTCATAGGTTAAAGCTGTGTATGTGATTAGGAGGTGAGCTGACACCATAATGATGTGGGCCTTTGTGTTTTGACATAAAACAGGAAGGAAGAAGGCAGCAGAGGGAAACTTTCTTTCTTTGATGAATGCCAGTGTATGTCAAAACTATACATAGATTTATACTCAAAAACACCCATAAATGCACATGCACATATACATATATGTAGACACATAAGCACTCTTAAAAAACATACCTGCTCACTCTACACTCACATATAGACATATATGCAATCAAAGATATACAGGGAGAGACAGACAGACAGACATACCATATCAGTCAGGATAGGTAAAGTTACGCTTCATTAACAAAGAGCTCCAATGTCTCAATGATGTAAAAACACAAAATATCAATTCTTGCCCATTCTATGTGCCACCGCAGACTCTGCTCATGGTAGTTTCTCTAGGACTCAGGCTGATGGAGAAGCCATTATCTCAAAACTTGCTGGTTCCTGTGTTAAAGGGAAAGAGAGACCTCTGGAAGATTAGGCAATTAGATTATTCTGCCCAGAAATGCTGTAAGCCAGAACTGCTCATATAGCCTATCCAATTATAAGGGGGCCAGAGACAATAATCTGGAAGCTGGGAGACCCTGAACCGTTTAGCAAAGAGCAATAATGACTACCACATGTGACACAAGTATGTTTTCAAACACACTCACTCACTGCTCTCGCGTGAGTTCCTTATTCTATCCTTTGTGTCTTGGATCCCTATCTAATCCCTATCCCCAGCAATTAGGGTCAAAATTCTCCTGCTACCTGGGTGCAGTGGGGCACCCTTGTAATAACAATGGCTTGAGAGACTGAGGCAGGAGGATTGCCAGTTCAAAGCCAGCCTCAGCAACTTAGCAAAACCCTAAGCAACTCAGTGAGACCCTGTCTCAAAATAAAAAATAAAAAGCCTGGGGATGTGGCTCAGTGGTTGAGCACCCCTGGGTTCAATCCCTGATACTAAAAAAAAAGTCCCCTGCTAGGACTTGGAGGTTATGGAAACTGGCATCCCCTGTGTTTCGGGCCCTGTCTGTAGCCCCTGACTCTCCCTGTCTAGGGGGTGGAGAGAACATCATCTTTCTCCCTGCCGCACCCTTCTTCTGAGCCTCCCCTGCCCTGTTCTTGCCTCCTGCCAAGAAGAGATAAAAGGGACCGCTATGTATTTATGCAGTGCCACCTCACTGCTGCCCCACCACTTGCTGCAAGCTCCCTGCTAGTGTCCCCTCCCTTTCTTCTTTCTAGGATTGCCTTGAGAGCTCAATAAGTATGAGCTGGTGTCACACAGAGAGCTGGAGAAGGTGGGGCCCAGAGGACCCTGGGCGTGAAGGGAGAGCAGGCAGATGCAAACAAAGAGGGCCCTGGATGTGGAGGGACAGACACAAATGCACAGTCAGAAAAGAGACATAAAATGCAGCACAGAGGGCAGAGACCCAGCGAGTCATAGAGGCAGAGGGAAAGAGACACAGATTGACAGAGACAGAGAGTGACGGAGACAGAGAGTGACAGAAATAGGTGGAAACAGAGACACAGACTGGGCAAGAGGAATGAACACAGAAAGGAGCAAAGAGACAGAAGAGACTGTTGCACTGAAGGGTGGAAGTGGGGATGTGTCCAGAGAGAGCAGGAGAGTGTGTGTGCACGCTCTAATCTTTAAGGCAAGCTGTCTTTTGTTGAAATGGACTCATGAGAGCAGGCATCAAGATACATTTTTTTAAAAAATGCATTGGTGTCAGGTGCCGTGGTACATGCCTATAAATAATCCCGGGGCTCGGAAGGCTGAGGCAGGAGTACTGTAAGTTGGAGGCCAGCCTCAGCAACTTAATGAGGCCCTAAGCGACTTAGGGAGACCCTGTCTCAAAATTTTAAAAATATTTTAAAAAGGGGATTGGGATGTGGTTAAGCACCTCTGGGTTCAATCTCTGGGACCAAAGTGGGAAAAAATGTATTGGTGCATTATAATCATGCATAATAGAAGGATTCGCTGTGGTATATGCATACACGAACATAACATGATTTGGTGGAGTACCTCCCCTTTCCCTCCCTCTTCTTCCGCCTGGTCTCCTGCCTCGCCTCTACAGGTCTTCCTTTTATTTTCATAAGATTCCCCCTGCCTCCTGCTTTCTTTTCCTTTTTCCTCTCTAGCTTCCACATATGAGAGAAAACATATGACTCTTGTTGACTTTCCGAGTCTGGCTTATTTCACTAATGTGATGTTCTCCAGTTCCATCCATTTTCCTGCAAATGACATCATTTCTTCTTTAAGATAAATAAAACGGGGCTGGGGCTGTAGCTCAGTGGTAGAGCGCTTGCCTCGCATACGTTAGGCACTGGGTTCGATCCTCAGCACCACATAAAATAAATAAAGATATTGTGTTCATCTACAACAAAACAAAATATTTTTTAAAAATTATAAAAAAAAAGATAAATAAAACTCCATAGTACATATAGACTCCTTTTTCTTTATCAACTCATCTGTTTACAGATATGTAGGTTGGTTCTTCATTTTTCAAGAAAACTCCATGATGATTTCCATAGAGGTGTGCTAATTTATAATCCCACCAACAGTAACAAGGGTTCCTTTTCCCCCACATCCTCCCCGGCATTTATTATTTGTGTTCTTTCCTCCTTCCCTCCCTCCCTCCCTTCCTTCCTTCCTTCCTCCTCCTCCTTCTCCTCCTCCTCCTCCTCTTCTCCTTCTCCTTCTTCTTCTTCGTACCAAGAATTGAACTCAGGGCACTTAACCACTGAGCCACATCCCCAGCTCTTTTGTATTTTTATTTAGAGACAGGGTCTTGCTGAGTTGCTTAGTGCCTCACTAAGTTGCTGAGGCTGGCTTTGAATTTGCAGTCCTCCTGCCTCAGCCTCCGGAGCCACTAGGATTACAGGCATGCACCACTGTGCTGGCACTTATTTGTATTCTTGATGACTGCCATTCTAACTGGAGTGAGATGAAATAGTAGAGTTCTGATTTGCATTTCTCTAATTACTAAAGATGTTGAACATTTTTGTCATACATTTGTTGGCCATTTGTATTTCTTCTTTTAGTTCATTTGCCATTTATTAATTTTTTGGCATTAATTTTTGCATTCTTTATATATTCTGGATATAAATCCCTTGTTGGAGCAGCTGGTAAAGATCTTCTCCCATTCTGTGGGCTCTCTTCACACTCTTATAATTGTTTCCTTTGCTTGCAGAAGCTTTTTAATCAGATGCTGTTCTTGGTGTGATTTCCTGAGTCATAGGAGTCCTGTTGAGGAAGTCATTGCCTGCACCCCACTGAATGTTGGCCCTATGTTTTCTTCCAGAAGTTGCAAAGTTTCTGATAGAATTCCTAGGGCTTTGATCCACTTTGAGTTGACATTTGTGCACGATGAGAGATAGGATCTGGTTCCAGCTGGATGTGGTGGCACACATCTGTAACCCTAGCACTTTGGGAGGCTAGGACCACAGAATCACAAGTTCAAAGCCAGCCTCAGCAACGGCGAGGCACTAAACAACTCAGTGAGACCCTGTCTCTACATAAAACACAAAATAGGGCTGGGGATGTGGCTCAGTGGTTGAGTACTCCTGAGTTCAAAAAAAAAAGAAGGATCTGGTTCCATTCTTCTACATATAGATATCCAGTTTTCCCAGTATCACTTGTTTAAAAGGCTGTCTTTGGGGGATGGGGTTATGGCTCAGTGGTAGTGTGCTCGTCTAGCATGTGTGAGGCACTGGGTTCGATCCTCAGCACCACATAAAAATAAAATAAAAGATATTCTGTCCACCTACAACTAAAAAATAAATATTTTTTTTAAAAGGCTGTCTTTTCTCTAACACGTGTTTTTGATAACTTTGTAAACAATGGAATGACTGTATTGGAGTGGATTTACTTCTGTGTCTTCTATTCCATTGTTTTTCAGCCAGTACCACACTGTTTTTGTTACTATAGCTCTATAGTATAATTTAAAATCAGTTATTATGATGCTTTTAGCATTGATTTTTTTCCCCCTAGAATTATTTTGACTATTCTGGGTCTTTCATTCTTCTATATGAATTTTAAAACTTTTTTTCCTAGTTCTACTAAGACTGACATTGGTATTTTGATGGAGATTGCATTGAGTCTGTAGATCACTTTTGGTAATATGACCATTTTAATAATATTAATTCTGCTTTTCCAAGAACATGGGATGTCTATATTCTAGTATCTTCTTCAATTTTTTTCAGTGTTTTATAATTTTCACTGTAGAGGATTTTTTTTTCAAATTTGTTCTTTTTAATTATATGTGACAGGAGAATGGATTTTGACACCATATTATACATACATGGAGTATAACTTCCCATTCTCGTAGTTGTACATGATGTGGAGTGTAATCATATATGAACATAAGAAAGTTCTGTCAATCCATTCTACTATCTTTCCTATTCCCATCCCCCCTTCCCTTTATTCCCCTTATCTAGTCCAAAGGACTTCTATTCTTCCCTACTCCCCGACCCTACCCCACCTTATTGTGAGTCACCATCTGTATATCAGAGACAACATTTGGCTTTTGGTTTGGGGGCATTGGCTTATTATACTTAGTATGATAGTCTCTAGTTCCATCCATTTACAAGCAAACGCCATAATTTCATTTCTCTTTATGGCTAAGTAATATTCCATTGTGTATATATACCACATTTTCTTTCTTTCTTTTTTTTTTTTTTTTGGTACTGGAGGTTGAACTCAGGGGCACTCGACCACTGAGCCACATCCCCAGCCCTATTTTGTGTTTTTATGTAGAAACAGGGTCTCACTGAGTTGCTTAGCGCCTTGCCATTGCTGAGGCTGGTTTTGAACTCGCAATTCTCCTGTCTCAGCCTCCCTAAGTGCTGAGATTACAGGCTTGAGCCACCGCACCCAGCTACCACGTTTTCTTTATCCATTCATCTGTGGAAGGGCACCTAGGTTTGTTCCATAGTTTAGCTATCGTGAATTGAGCTGCACTGATGTGGCGGCGCCGCTGTAGTATGCTGATTTTAAAAGTCCTTTGGGTATAAGCCAAGGAGTGGAATAGCTGGGTCAAATGGTGGTTCCATTCCAAGTTTTCTGAGGAATTGTTGAGGTTTTTCATCTCCTTGGTTACATGGATTACTTTTTTTTTTTAGGTTATTATGAATGGAATTGTTTTCCTGATTTATTTTTCAGCAGATTCATTAGTGGTACATAGAAAAGCCATTGATTTTTATATGTTGATTTTGTATTCTACTAATGTGCTGAATTTGTTTATCTGATCTATAAGTCTAGCGGAGGTTTTTTTGCATCTTCTAAGTATAGGATCATATCATCTGCAAACTGCTAAGAAATCTTTAAAGATAGGGAGACAAGGTGGCCCTTTTCAAGCAAGGGACAGGGATTTGAAATAATCCCTAAGCTCAGGGACTGGTATGAGTTTCCTGATGGTTTCCATAGCGCTGGCTCTGTCTGTCAGGGAAGTTTGTGCCGTGTGGGCTAGGAATGTCTCCCCTCTCTCGCCTGTTCCAACTCCTAGCTCAGACACCACAGACTGGGTCTCCCTAAGTTGCCCAGACTGGCCTTGAATTTGTGATCCTTGTGCCTCAGCCTCCTGAGTCACTGGGATTATAGCCACTGTGCCTGGCTTATCTCAGGTATTTGTTGCAGCAATAATTTACACATCTCCTCTCTACCTGCCATTCCTCTGCGTGGAGGTCAAAGTGCCCTCCAGGCCTTTGCACATGGTGTCCCATGCTGTCCCCACTGTCTGAAGCACCTTGAAATCTCTCTCTTCCACCGGCCCAGCTCCCAGGCATCCTGCACGACTCAGCTCCAGCCTCTCTTCTCCTATGAAATCTCTGAGCCTGGTCCCTCTCCAATAAAACTGACCCCTCCTGCTGTGAGCATCTCAGGACCAGGTGTCCCAGAACACTCCTCTGCCGAGGTCTTTCTGCCTCCTGTGTAGAGAGCAGAAGCTGTTGGCTCGAGATCCCCAGGTGAATCCCAGCATTGGTGTTCGGGTAGCTGATTGGAGTCAGAGGGGTTGTTCCAGTTTCCTCTCCCCCAGTGTCATCTGAGGGTAATCAGTGCTGAGCTCTCAGCTTGTAGGAAAAAGACCAGGAACCAGAGTCTGGAAGATTAGGCTAAGAAAATTTCATAGCAATAAATGCGAATGGAAGTTCAGCAGAAAGGGCAGGGTCATGGTTTGGCGGTGGGGCTCTGAGCTGGGAAAAAGCAAGCTGTGCTGAGAAAACTCTAGATCATTACGACAGGAATTTGGCAAGAAGGTTGGGGGAGGGCAGCTACTGCCCACGCTGCCGTCAGGTGGTCAGGTGGACATGACTCAGAGCAGAGTCTGTCTGGGAGGCCAGTGTGAAAGTCGCCTAATCCCAGGAAAGCGAATCTGCCACAGAGAGATTTTTATCCAATCTGCCACCATCTCCCTCCAGGGGCTTAGTGTGCTGCCAAGACAGAGGCAAAGAAAAAGCCTGTCCCCCTGGAGATGACCTCTCCCAGACTCCGGCTGTGCTTCTATTCTGAGGAGGACACAGGCATCTGCGCCACCGCCACCGCATCCTCTTGGGAGGACTCGAGAGTGGGTGGCAGGGGACAGAGCGGAGATATTGGGGAGAAGGGGTAGAGGTCAGAAGAAGAAAGCAGGGGTTGAGGGAGCCTGGGGAGAAGAAGGAAATCTCATGAAAAAAATGTGGAAATTCAGGAGCCTCCTCCCCTACCCCCATCCTCACCCCTAGAAGCAGCACAAGCAGGCTCACAGACTGAGCCTGTCCCAAGAGAGGGAACATGAGGGACACCAGAGTATTTTCAGGCTGAAGCTAACTGCTCCGAGGCACGTTGGGTCCTTTCTCCCTGGGCACTGGGGGGTGGGGCGGGAGTGGTGTGTGTGTGGAGAGGGTTCTTTTTTTGTTTGGTACTGGGGTTGAACCCAGGGGCGCTTAACCACTGAGCCATATCCTCAGCCCTTTTTTGTATTTTATTTAAAGACAGGGTCTCGCTGAGTTGCTGAGGCTGGCTTTGAACTCGAGATCCTCCTGTCTCAGCCTCCCGAGCCACCGGGATCACAGGCGTGCGCCACCGCACCCGGTTGGAGGTTTCTTAAGTCCAGTATTGGCCTTGGTCCTCATAAACCAGTCCCTAGAGGACCAAACGACTAAGCAAGATCTCTAGACCACCAGACGGCTGGCACCCACTGAGGCTGGGACTACGCTTGGCACTTGGAGAAAAGGCCCCAGTTTGCTCTGGGCGTGACATCCCACACGGATGCCAGAGCAACTTGGAAGACTCTGGGTCAGAAGATCTGAATGGAGGGAAATGGGCAGCAGCTGAGAATAGGAAACAGATTCACTCCAGACCATGAGGCATGGACAGGAAGTAAGGCAGGGGCTGGATAGGGAGAGGATAAGGAAGAGGGTGCCAGCTGCTCTAACCCTACATCTCGGTGGCTGAACTACAAAAGTTCATTTCTTGGGCTGGGGTTGTGGCGCAGTGGTAGCATGCTTGCCTAGCATGCGTGAGGCACTGGGTTCGATCCTCAGCACCACATAAAAATAAAAATAAAGATATTCTGTCCACCTACAACTAAAAAATAAATATTTTTTTTAAAAAAAGTTCATTTCTTGCTCAGTTGTAGCCCAAAGCCGGTGTTGCTGTGAGGAGAGCTTCCTGTGTGACTGGTTAGACCTCAGGCTCCTCTCTCTCGTGTTCTGTCCCCTTGAAAAACTCCAGCTCCTCTGCCTGCCGACGCGGGCAGGGAAGGACAGCAATTACTGATCCTCTCTGCCTGGAAGAGGCATACAACACCTTGCACAGCTTCCATTGGTGAGAACTAGAAATGTGACCTCACTTAGACACAGAGGGGTCTGAAAAATGGGGCAGCTACTTCTTAGCCCCAAATGCCATGCCGTGGAAAGGGGTCCTGCATTCGTAGTGTGCCGATGGCTCGCTCTGCCTCCATAACCAGCATGTACTGGTGATCTATTCTAAACAAGGCTTCCCATTGAACGTGAGTTATTTTAGTCTTCATGACAATGGCTGGAAGCTGAAAATTACTAGATCCATTTTATACATGAGGAACAGAAGCTCAGAGATGTTAAGGGGCTCAGCCAGAGGTGGTGAAGCCTGGACTTGAACTTGTCTGCCAGGTCCACGGCATCCTCTTTTCCTAGCCCATCAGTTTGTTTCTCAGAAAATAGCCCAGAGACGGAGACAGAAAGGAGGAAGTACCTGTAATCCCAGCAGCTGGGGAGGCTGAGGCAGGAGGATCGTGAGTTCAAAGCCAGCCTCAGCAACCAGGCAAGGCCCTAAGTAACTCAGCCAGAACCTTTTTCTAAATAAAACATTTTAAAAAGGGCTGGGAATGTGGCTCAGTAGTTAAGCACCCCTAGGTTCAATCCCCACTACCAAAAAGAGAGAGAGAGAGAATCGGAGGTCCCCACAGAGAGCTGGCCAGCAAGTAGTGAAGCTGGAGATGAGAAATAGCTGGAAAGAGAACCTAGGAGCCCCACAGGCACTGGGCAGGGAGGTCACTCCAACACCCTCCCACCTCCTTCTGCAGGAATGGGCTGTTCTCACAGAGAAGACCTGGGCTTCTCCCCTTTCACACTTCTGCTGGCTTGGGGGCCAGCCCAAGGTCATGTCCTCTGTGCGGTCTTGTGTCATGTCTTCCCTGCTTGGGCTGATTCTCTGTGGGAAGAATCTGGCTTTCCATGGCCTTGCAGCCCTGGGTTCCAAGGCCACCTCTGGCTTTACTAGCAACAGAACTTGAGCCACCGAAGGGCTCAGGGGAAGGTGGTAGTTGGATGAAAGTTCTTTGGAAACATCAGCGAGAGAGAGATGGTTCCTGATGCCTGCTCTGAAGGGCATGATGGGGAGCAGCCCTGCTCAACTTGGGGGCTGGGGCAGCCGCACAAAGCCCGCAGGCTTCCGCCCTGGGCAGTGCTCTAGGGACATAAATAAGACATTTCAATGCTCCTGGTTCCCCCAAGTCGGGAGCTTTCCTGACAGGGAGGGTGGCTTGGGAAATGAAAAGGGAATGGGTTGCTAAAGTGTTTTACTTCCCCTTGTCACTGGCTGTGGTTGTGGGGCTTTACCTGGCCCCTCCCCCCAGCAGATGATAAAGGGCGACGGCTCCCCCTCCCCCCAGGCCCCAGAAGAGCCTTCGGGTGCTCGGCTTGTAAATTGTTATGGCTCAATGAAGAGCTTGCCCTTAAATGTCACTCACCCAGGAATTAAGGGGAAGACAAGCAGGGAGATCTGCCATTGGCACAACTCAAGGCGAGGCGGGGGCTGGCGGGGCCAGGGTCAGGCTCCTCCGGGAGGGTAGTCGGATACAGACATGGGGTCTGGGGTTAATGGAAAGTGCCCCCTGCCCCCTCGAGTGATCATTATCTCCAATAATTATCCCTGCTCCTGGGGGGGCGGGCCGAGGGAGCTGTCATTAGGATGGACTGGCTGGAATACAGAGCCGGCATCGCAGGCCTGGGGTCCCCAGCCTCTCCCTCCTTCCCATCCTCCTCCCTGCCAGGCTGTCTCCCGCAGCTGCCTGCACAGGTCGGTGGACAGAGTGAGGAGGAATCTTAATGAGTCTGACCCAGACCAGAAGGCCCGGGTCCAGGGCAGCACGTGGGCTAGCCTCGCCCTCCAGCCTCGCTTTCCAAGGTCGGGGGGCAAGGAGAGGTTGGGTTTTGCTCTTCTCTAGAGACCCTCTCTACAAGTAGGTAAAACTTCAGGCTCTTCCCAGGAAGGTGGTGAGCTTTCAGGGGCCTCCCAGGTGCCAACCTCCCCTCCTCCCCTCTCTCCATAACCTTTTCTTATTGTAGAATAAATCTCACGTTCAGAAAAGGGCATGAAACAAATGTTCCATTAACAAATTATTTTAAAGCAAACACCAGGGTGAACACCATTGCAGTCAAGGGCCAGAACATTGCTGGCACCCAGCGGCCCATGGCCACATCCCTCTGGACAGTCCCCTCCCCTGGGGGCCCCTGTTCTCTCTACACGTTCGCCTGCTCCTGCCTCAAAATGGTTTAGTTCCCCCAGTTTTTGAACTTTAGATGAATAGGATCACGTCTTGTATGTTTTTTCCTGTGACTGCTGACCTGGCTGTGTCTGGGAGATTCACCCGTGGGGTTGGCACAGTCACAGTTCATTCATTCTCAGTGTCCTGGGGACTTGTCCTTGTCTGCATGCTGTTGCTCCATCACCCATCTCCCCAGCCCACATATCACCAGCTAAAGCAACTTAGAGCTTCAGGCCACCCACCCAGTAGGGATGTGTCTGGTCCTTCTTATCAGGAAGTTCCCCTGAGGGCTAACCTCCATCCCCCACGTTGCTGATTTGCTGTCTCTGGTGAAGGTGGGGAAAGAGGGAATGCAAAAATAACACACCAACGGCACTGGGCGTTTTCAATGTATAAAGCACGTCCTAATAAACTAATTGAGCGAGATGGTTATTATCATCCTGTTCTCAGTGTTTTACGTCTTTAACTCCTTCAGTCCTCATACCCACCCCTGAAGGAAGTCCTCTTTATGGCCTCCATTTCATAGACCCGGCAACCGAGAAGTTAAGAAACTTGTTCAATATAGGGCTGCCAGATAAAATCCAGAATGAGCAACTGAATTTGAATTTCAGATAAGCAAGCAATTTTTGAAAGTATGAATATATCCCAAATGTTGCATATTAAATTCAAATGGGCATCCTGTATTTTTAATTTCCTATTCATGGCAACTCCAGTCCAAGTTCACCTGGCAAGTAACCGCAGAGTCCAGAGTGAGACCCCAGCCCCACTCCACAGCCTGTACCGCTAGCTGCTGCCCTCCTTCTACCATGAGACCTGCACTGAGGTCTTGGCAGCTGAGGAGCAGAGCAGATGGATTTGGGACTGTTTAGTAAATCAAACCAGCAAGGCAAGGAAACAAATTTTATATGGAAACTAAAGGAAAGGGAGGAACTTAAGAAAGAAGCTCAGGCCAGGAGTGGTGACACAGACCTGTAATCCCAGCAACTCAGGAGGCTGAGGCTGAAGGCTGAGGCAGGAGGATCCCAAGTTCAAAGCCAGCCTCAGCAACTTAGCGAGGCTGTAAGCAATTTAGTGAGAACTTGTCTCAAAATAAAAATAAAAAAATCCCTGGTACCAAAAAAAAAGAAAAATGAGAAAAGAAAGAAGCTTGTTCTCAGCTTCAGTAAAGATCAGAAGAGGAGCCTTCTTATTGGGGATCACTCAGCTCAGTGGAGGCCATAATCAGGTTCCCTGGGGTGACCTGTTCTCCACCTGTCACCGAAGAGCTTGCCCAGCCCTGCTTGGTCCAGGAAACTTAATCCTCCTAGCTCTCTGGAGACCCCAATATACAGCCTCAAAACCCACAAACAAGGGCTGGGACTGTAGCTCAGTGGTAGAGCGCTTGCCTATCATGCGTGAGGCACTGGGTTTGATCCTCAGCACCACATATAAATAATAAATGAATAAAATAAAAATCCATCAACAACTAAAAATTTTTTTTAAAAAACCCACAAACAAGCCATGTCATCCAACATCCAGGATCTCCCCAGGGCCTGCCCTGGGACCTTGCCCAGCCCTCTGCCAGGGTTCCCTGTCTGCTTGACGTGGGATGCAGCTCCAGGCTTCCCAACAGCAAAAACTGCAAAAAAATGAACGGGACGGTGTCAGAGGCTACGAATATGAATGCATTATTTTATTTTGCAGAGAATAACGCATTAATTACTTCTTGGAGGGGTTGCTTGCTTGGCAGCCTGGCAGAGGCAATGCTAATAATAGCACTTTGCACGGAGGGCCTCACATGCAGGGAAGAGCCACGAAAGGGGCTCATTTCTGTTCCCAGCAACTTGAAAGCTCCTGTGAATACTCGCGCCTCCTTCCTCAAGGGGAAGAGGGAACTGTGCAGAAAATGCTGTGGCTTTTCACTTTTAACTTGCTGTTTTGATCCTCTGCAGCCATCAGGATGCAGGAGCCCCAGAGAGATGGGGGAGGGGGCGTTGTCTGGTAGAAGGGAGTGTGGAGGTGGAGGTACACCTCTCCTCCCTCCTTCTGCCCTCCCCAGAGGGTGGGACCTGAGGGATCCCTTCAAATAATGCCTGCCCTGGGCTGGCAGAGCTGGACAGAGCCCCTGGGTGGCCAGATAGAAAATGGATTAAGGGGCTGGGGTTGTGGCTCAGTGGTAGAGCGCTTGCCTCGCATGCGTGAGTCACTGGGTTGGATCCTCAGCACCACATACAAGCAAATAAATAAATAAAAATAAAGATATAAAAAAAAAGAAAGAAAGAAAGTGGATTGAGGTGCTGGCCTCTGGTCCCAGATAACCTGGCCTTGGTCAGCCTGCAGCTCAGTTTTACGTAAAGAATGTTGAACAGTTGGGCTGGGATTGTAGCTCAGCGGTAGAGCGCTTGCCTCGCATGCGTGAGGCCCTGGGTTCGATCCTTAGCACCACATACACAGCAATAAAATAAAGACATTGTGTCCATCTACAACTAAAAACATATTTAAAAAAAATAGAATGTTGAACAGTAAAGTCAGGAGAATCCATTTTGGCAGTTTGGGCAAATAATGCTCTGTGCCTGGGCCTTGGTCCTGCTGAGGGCAAGTTCCTTCACTGGTCAGGCCTCAGCCTCCCTATCTGTGAAGTGGGCTCATACCCATGCCTGCTGCAGAGGCAGGTCGTGAGCGTTTAATGATCTATTTACATAAACGGGCTTTGAATGATGTCTGACACAGAGGGAGAGCTTGATAAATTTAGCCCTAACGACAGTAATAATTGTAAGCAATTTCTGAAAGATGAGGGGTCTGAACCAGATCAGTGCCCAAGGAGATAAGTGGATGCAACCACCTGGGTGAGGCTGTAAGGAGTGGAGTGGCCCAGAGGCAGCAGCCCATGCAGACAAGTTCAAATGTAAGTTAAAACGCTGCAAGTGGGGTGTGGTGACACATGCCTGTAATCCCAGCTGCTCAGGAGGCTGAGGTAGGAGGATCACAGGTTGAGCCAGCCTCAGCAACTTAGTGAGGCTGTAAGCAACCTAGTGAAGCCCTGTCTCAAAATAAAAAATAAAAAGGGCTGGGGATGTGGCTCGGTGGTTAAGTGCCCTTGAGTTTAATCTCTGGCACCAAAAAATAAAAGACACTGCAAACAAATGTGGGCCGTGGGCCACATGCAGCTGTATCACCCCTTCTATATTAATATCTCTGATTTAAATTCAGGCTCCACCACTCAAATATAGACCAGATGCCTTGGAGCCCTTCAAGTCAGAAAAAGCCACAGCATTTTCTGCTCAGTTCCCTTCACCCATTTTCCAGATGAGGAAACTGAGACCGAGGGAGGAGAAGTGGCTTGTGAGTTGGGTCTGGGCTGGGACTCCAACCCTGGCTGGCACCCATGCAGGGCACCATCCATAAATTCTGCTGGCTTGCTTGCTGTGTACACTATGCTTCTCCAGGCTTGGTTTTGCTTTTCCTGTAGAATGAAGGGCTAATGCCAACCCAGTGTGGTGTGGGTGTGAGCTTAGAAGGCAGAGAGGCAAGCCAGGTATAGTGGTGCACACCTGTAATCCCAGTGACTCGGGAGGCTGAGGCAGGAGGATCGCAAGTTCAAGGCCAGCCTCAGCAACTAAGGGAGGCTTTAAGCAACTTAGCAAGACCTTGACTCAAAATAAAAAGTAAAAAAGGCTGGGATGTGGCTCAGTGGTAAAGTGCCTCTGGGTTCAATCCCCAGTCCCAAAATAAAAGGAGGAGGAAGAGGAGGAGGAGGAGGAGACATCTGCAGAGAGAGCTGGATTCAAATCCCAGCCATGCGATCTGGGTAACTTCAGCCCCTGAGCCTCACCTACCTTTCCCCTTCTCACCACCCTCATCACACAAAACCCTCTGTAGGGTTTGCTCTGGAGACACCATTTATTCTAAGTAGCTTTATTTGGATGAAGTCATTTCCTCCTGACAACCAACCTGGGAGGTGAGTTCAATTTTTTTGTGTGTGGAGGTGGGGGTAGAGTGGTACTAGGGATTGAACCCAGGGGCACTTTACCACTGAACTATAGCTCCAGCTCTTTTTATTATTATTATTATTTTTATTTTGACACAAGCTCTCGCTAAGTTGCTTAGGCCCTTGCTAAGATACTGAGGCTGGCCTTGACTTGTGATCCTCCTTGCCTCAGCCTCCGAAGTTGCTGGGATTACAGAGATGCACCACCATGCCCAGCCCCAGTTCTTTTTAAATTTTGAGACAGGGTCTTCTTGCTAAGTTGCAGAGACTGGCCTCGAACTTGTGATCCTCCTGTCTCAGCCTCTTGAGTCACTGGGATTATAGGTGTGTACAACAGTGCCCAACTAGGAGTCCTATTATTACTCCTAATTTACAGATAAGGCTCCTGAGACCCACAGAGGTTGAGTGAGCTCCTGCCCCTCTTAGGGTCATCTCTGGGAAGGAGTCATTGTCCATTGCTCGGTCCAGTGTCCAGCATATGTTGGGCTGAGCACTCCAGAAGCATCAGCGCCCCGGCCACCTCTGGTGGAGTCAGTACCTTCTAGGATTGTGTCCTTGCAGCCAGCGCTCCCAGGAACCAGGAGACCTTTTACATGCCATATGGCTGTGGAATTAATAATGTGCTATAACCAAAGATTGGAAAGGAGATTAGGGGACTTGCTTCCTGGAGTGGAACTATTAAAACAGAAAGAAGTCACTCAGCTCTGCTACTGAGCAGGGCGAATGGGACCCAGGCCTCCTCTTAGATGCTGGGCAAACACCAGACAGGGAGCATCCCTAACCAGCTCAATGTGTCTGCCGTTGGCCATAAAGAGGTGCTTATTGGCGCTCTGGTGCTGGGGATGACCAAGGAATAAAGAAACAGCTCCTCTGGAGGGGGACAAGGAGGCAGGTTTATGGCCTTCGGCAACAGGGATCCTCGGGTGAGCCAGCCCTCCCTGGGCGGAGGCTGAGCCCACCCAGTGGGCCTGGAGGCTGCCACCGCACCAGCCTCTGGGGCGCAGGTGGGAGAGGGCCGGACATGCTTCCTGACCTCTGATGTCCTGCATCTCTGTCCGCCCAGGCAGAACTGTTCCCACCTCCTCTGTCTGCACCGACCCGGCTAACTGCCTGGGCTCTGTCACAGCTCCGCCCTTGCCCTTTCTGGGACATCTGTCTAATGGGAATGATACTAAGAGCAGCCACTTCATGGGGTTGGTGCGGGGATCCCACGAGGTCTTGTAAAGTACTTAGCCAGTGAGACACGAGGACCCAGGCGCAGGCATCTGAGGAGGCCACAATAAATCCCTAAGGGGACGTGATGGGCATCAGGGTCCCCACCTCAGAGTTGTTTCAACAGAAAGCTGGAGGCTTTGAGGGAAAAAAAAAAAAAATCTGAGCTGTGTGGGCTGGCTCAACAAGGCTGCAAGATGTAGAGGAAGTCAATGCCTAGTGCCCCAGGGTATTGGTTCTGGAGGTAGAGGCTGTGTGACTTTAGACAAGTAACTTGGCCTCTCTGAACCTATAGCAAAACCAGGATAACAACTGTCCCACCACACAAGGCTATTGTGAGGATTACATAAGCACAGGTCCTAGCACCCGGAGGGGGACCTGGGTAGATGGTGGGCCAGCCCTCTGTGATGCTTCAGATGGGGGCTGGGTGCAGAGCCAGGGAGCTGCCTGAGTCAAGCCAGCATGACTCCCTTCCCTAGGAAGGGGCAGAAGGGAGGGCCCCAGGTACAGCAAGCAGAGCTGGAGCTGCTAATAGAGTTTTCTGCCCCTAGGCTGCCACCCGTGTGGGCTAGAGGGACCTGCCAGTCTCAGATGGCAGTTAATTTACAACCCGTGAGCTCCCTGTCCCCAAACCCAGGCCCTGGGGAAGAACCCAGCACCAGGGGAAGAAAGCTCCAGGCTGAGCTCCTTCCTTCCCAGGAACACCAGCCAAAGCACACAGAGGGGACATCTGCTTCCCTGATCCCACCTGTCAAAGCATGGCCTCACTCCTGAACCAGCTGTCTGGCATACTTTTGGGGAGGGGCAGAATGGTGAGCAGGGGAAGGGGCTCTGCAGCCAGAAAGCCTGGGTTCAACCGCCAGTGCTCTGCCACCTTGAGTAAGTCACTTAGCCTCTCTGTGACTCTATCTCCTCAACTAGAAAATGGAGCTAATAATAGAAGCCAGCTTCCAGTGCTGCTGTTAGGATTAAATAATCACACAGGTAAAGATTTCAAGCAACCAAGGCGAATGGTAAACGCTCCATTATCTCTGCCTGCTGCTGGCGGCTTCAAGGGGTCACTGGGGATGGGGGAACCTGGTGTTTGACAGGTCGAGAGTAGCAGAAGGGCTCTGTGGGTGGTGGGGGTACAAGGGTTCCCTGAGGGCAGCCTCAGAGTCCAGCTCAGCTGGGCTGCCCTGTGGGGCTCCCTTTCCGCCCACCCCTCAGGGAGAGAGCAACATGGAAGAAAGCACCTGTCATCAGGCTGCATCTTCCCATGGTGCTGCCACTGGTCATTCCTTAGGGCCTCCCATCCCCGTGGATGGGTGGACCTAGGACTGCACCAGGGGCCTGTGGTCACCGCTCTAGAGGACACCACTCGTCTTCCTCAGGCTGGGCTCCCCGAGGACAGGGCCGTGTCTCCTTCCTGGTTACCTCCCTTACTCCTGGGACAAGATTTTTGACTTCATAGGAGCTCAAGGTAGGGAATGACACTTGTTCTAATTACCTAAAATCTCCCTTTATCCTGCCAGGCAGGTGGACAGTGAGACACAGCATCAAGTTTCCGACAGGAAATGGAAAGTTCTGGAAGGGTCGGTGGAACCACGTGAGGAATGCAGCCTCTGCCCCAAGGCCTGCTCCGCAGCCTGGCCTCCCGGCTGCCCAGGCCTCTCAGTGGCCCCCGAGGGACGCTCCTGTGCTCTGCACAGGAGCTGCAGGGACTGCCGGAGCTAGAGTAGTGGCCTGAGTCAGGGCCTTGCCACAAACACAGAGGCCAATTATTCCCCTGCACTCACTTTCGCCAGCTTCCGTCTCTCCAAGTCCTCCAGGGCTGCCATGTTCCCAACCAGCCCAGCCACATTCTGCAACCTTCTCTGATGTTCGTTCAATCAAGCATGGATCTCAACTGCAGCCCTTGACCTCAGTATCATTAGACTCAACAGGGCAGTCTTCTAAAACAGCAATGCCTGGGCTGCACCTCCAGAGATTCTGACTTAGTTGGCTGAGGCAGGAAGATGTTGAGTCTTCTCCCCAAGTGAAGCTAACCTGCAGCCAAAGATGAGAACTAAGACCCAGGCTTTACCTCTAAACCTAGTGCCTAACACTGTGCCTGGCTTATAGCAGGTGCTCACTAAATGTTTGTTAATTGATGATTGCCTGACAGCTGGGCAGGTCCACTTTCCAGAAGTGCCTGAGACTGACAGGGCTGAGTTGTGCTTCCTACCAGCAGTGGTTAAGTTCATCTCTGTTGACTCACAGACTGGGTTCAAATTCTACCATCTCCTAGGCCTTGGGCAAGTTGAACTGCAGTTTCTGTAAATGGGGTCCCTACATCTCCTACTTCACAGTTGCTTGGAGGAAGGAGATCATTTCTGTAAGGGTTTGGCTCTGGCTATGTGCTAAGCTGGATCCTAGCAGGACACAGATGGTCCATTCAAACCATGGAGTTTCCACCCAAGGGTTGTTTGCAGAGATGTGGGCAGGGCTGAGAAAAGTCATCATGGATGATACAGAAGCCCAGGCTGGCCACCTGGGGAGCTGCCAACCCCTGAGCCTAGAGGGGAAGGGGGAAAAACAGTTGCAGGAACCCAGAGGCAGAGCCAGGCTGTGAGAGAAGGACCAGACCTACCCGGATCTCTCTCCCTTCCTTTTGGTT
Organism: Geosciurus inauris; assembly: GCA_004024805.1. NCBI lineage: Eukaryota > Metazoa > Chordata > Mammalia > Rodentia > Sciuridae > Geosciurus > Geosciurus inauris. The sequence continues at coordinate 104,195 of PVHX01000989.1, read as the reverse complement.
CCTACCGGCGCCTGACTTTGGGCAATGCCACTCAGAGGAGGGTCTGGAGCCGGGGCAAGGGGGGATGTGGCTCCACAGAGGCAAGCCTCCCCAGGGGCATGGCCCAGGGTGGAGGAGTGTAGAGAGGAGCCAAGAGAAGATTCCCGACACCCTGCCATAGGGCCACAGCTGATTCAATGTCATTATTATCACTGCTCATGTGGCTCCTGTGGCCCATGGGATGGTGCCTGATCTGCATGCCCATCCGGGGTCTCCCTAGCACAGCAGATGGCCTAGGGCAGGTCCGCGGCGCCTGTCTGCTCATGGTAGGTGCCCCAGGCTCACTGCAGGAAGGAAATGGGGTGCTTTCACGTGGCACCCCATGTTCAGCCACGGGGGTGAGTCTGTTTGACAAGCCATCAAAATGGCTTTGCTATAGCAAGCTTCATTAAAATGGAAACACGTTGCGGGTGTGCAGATGGGGCCACTTTATTACTTTTTAATTTGTTTACAGAAAACCCTTGTTTGGTGTACACCGTCTTTGCAAATAGTAACAAATGGGCATGTTTGTTGCCGCCAAAGCAGTGGTGTCCCTGGATAAATAGGTGGCAACCGAGTTTGTTTGAACACTGCACTTGGTTACTCCTAATAGAATCTGACGCGTTTTTCGAAATGTGCAGGAGGCTGGAGGGAGGGAACCACAGAGTGTGGTGCGCAGCTCTGGGACTTTCTCTGTGCTTCTCTGTGCTCGCCTTTTCAATCTGCACGGTCAGGGTCCCGGGCCGGATGGTCCCCCTCCATGACTTGGTGCCTTCTCTGTTTTCCACCCTGAAAACTGCAAACCTCCCTGACCCACCAGTTGCTTGGCTCCCAAGGGCAGCCCTCCTCACTAAAATAAAATAAACCCCACAAATTATCAAATGCATTTTGAAAATGGGTCAAATTGAATGAAGAATACTCGATGAAGTGTAATTATTCAGGTGACAGTTTCAAATGCTTATCCCAGGGCCCCCAAAAACAACGACATTCACAGATCGGTCAGGAGCCTCCGATTTCAGCTCCTTCCTTCCTTATCGCCTGGATGATGTCGCTTGGCCTCTCCGTGCCTCAGTCTCCTCAACTGTAAAGTGGGAGTAATGATCCCTGGGCTGCGGATTGGCTCCGTGGGAGAGCCCTCGCCTAGCATGCCCCAGGCCCTGGGCTCCATCCCAGCACCGAAACATAAATAAGTCATTACATGTAATGATCCCCTCATCCTGGGGTTTTGGTGGGGATTTGATTCTTTGTAATTATTCTGCACGTGGCCTCAGCCAATGTCAGGTTGTTCTCAACTCACACCGGGATGCCTGTGACAATGGTAACATCTCCATTGCAGAGAAAGCACCGTGATGACTCTACAGACCAGCAGAATCGGTCCTGTCCTGCCCTGTCACTTCAGCCATGCCCTCCCCGCGTTACTCAACCCCCCTCACCTCCCTGGGGGCTCCATAAGGACAGGGACCACCTCTGACTCATCCTGGCTGTCTCTCTGCAGCCCAGAACAGCCTTGGCTGGGTCTCCATAAACACTTGTCAAATGAAGGAAGGTCTGCATCCCTAGAGCTCGGGGTGTGAACCAGAGGTGAGGATGCACTCCGGGAATCGTGATCCTTACCGGGTCGTACCAAGTGCGAGCTGAGCCGTTTGGTGTCCGGACTACTGCGTGTTTTCTATGTGCACATCTAACCTCTCAAGTCTTGGTTCTTGGGAGCGCCCATTAGCTAGAGTTTTATTTTAACACTTAGAATAAAACAGGGTCACAGAAGAACACCAAGAGAGAACAAAGCGCTCTAATCCTTAGAGGGGAAGCCCGGCTCAGCACCGTTTCCTAGGCTCCCCTCCAGGTGCCTGGGATCAGGTAACCTGCCCTGCGATGGACGCCCAGGAGGACGCCCAGGGCGCAGAACCTCCACAGGCGAGTCTGACGCCTGATCTCTCCCAGTGAGAGGGGAAAGCCTCCCCCCTCTGGTCTCATTCCCCCATTTCATAGATGCGGAGGCCCAGGGCAGAGGCCACAGGCTCCCCAGCCTTCCACCAGCCTCTGGGGCTCTTACATATGCCGCTGCCTCGCCACGAAGAAATATTAACAACCCTGCTGACTGAGGCGAGAAACGGGATCAGTGCATTTCAAACAAATTTCCAACTATAAGGAGAAAGACACCAAAAGGAAAGGGCCACTGTCCATCATCCAGGAACACCACCCGGCACGCTAACGAGGAGTACACCTTGAAGGTCACCCCCTCCGTGCCCGCGGGATTTCAGACATTATATGTCTCTAATGGATCACTCTAGCAAAGACTCAGGGCTGAGCATGGTAAAAACAAAGAACCTACATTTTATTTTTTATTTTTTGGTACTAGGGATTGAACTCAGGAATGCTTAACCCCTCAGCCTTTTTAAATATTTTATTTAGAGACAGGATCTTGCTGAGTTGCTTTTAGGACCTCGCTAAGTTACTGAGGCAGGCTTGGAACTTGCGATCCTCCTGCCTCTGCCTCCCGAACCGCTGTGATTCCAGGTGTGCACCACCACGCCTGGCTAGAGCCCACCTTTGCTGAGAAGCGTGCCCAGGCATTGTGCTTAAGTTGTGGGACTCAGTGATGACTGCATTTGCACTGACCCTGTGCCAGGCACTAATCTAAGCCCTTCAAGTCACCACAGTCTTGTGGGGTATTATTCTCCCCACTGTATAGATGGGGAAACTGAGGCATGGGAAGTGAAGGAACATGCCCCAGGTCACATGGCTGGCATGTGACAGAGCCAGGAATCAAAGGTAGGTAGTCAGATTCCCACACTCCACACCTTCCCCTCCTGTTGTTTCACGGGGGGGGGGGGGGGGGGGGGGGGGGGGGGGCAGAGGGCTGGAATCTCAGGACAGTTTAAAGCAAGAAATCCAGCAGTATTGGTAGCAATCTGTTTTAAATCTCAAAGACCATTATTAATAGTGAAAGATCACAGCTACCCCCATTGGGTGTAAAACCTTCCTTGTAATAGCATTATCAGCAAAAGAGGTTGGCAGGAGACAGCGCACCGCACCGCTTTGACTGGTGGCCATGAGGGAGAGTGTATTTGGGTCACAGTTATAAAACATCATGTCCCTCCTAGTCACTCATTTCACCTCTGCCCTCCTTTTACCTAGAAAATACCTGAAGCCCAGAGAAGTTAGGTGATTTGCCAGAGGTCACACAGCAAGTTATCAGGCAACCTAACCTACTCAATTCAGTAAATATTTAATATGACATCAAGACATTGAAGTATGTTCTTTGCACTAGAAGTCAGAGAGGAAGCCAACTAAGGGGCTAAAACCAGCTCCTTCCACAGCTCTAGTCCCAGCCCAGGGCTATTTTCTCCCTAAGTGCAGCTGCTACTGTGGGATAGTCACTTAAAGGTCTTAGCCCCTGGTTCTCCTCAGGAGAAGAAAAAGGAAAAGGCCAGACGCCTACGGATTCTTTTGTTTGGGGGGCCAATGAATCTCTTTCACCTCTCAGAAACTTCCAAATAATCCACTCCCTTCCAGTAATTTTAAGAAAATGAAAATCGACTCCCACCTGCTTCTCCTACCACCATTTAAGCTAATGGCTCGGGGAGTGAGCCAGGGATGGCTTCTTTGTGTGCCTGCCCCTCCTCCTCACAGGCCCCCAGTAATGATCCCCAGCAGTGATGTCACAGGACTGGGTGGGGAGGAAGCCACGGTCCTGCAGGAAGACAGATCTCCAGCCAGGTGACCAGGAGAGGAGGAGAGGGCAGGAAGGGGCAGGAGCCCTCTGAGGGTCTGCGTTGGAGGCTTTCTGGGAGGCGACAGCAGCTTATTACAGCTAATTTCCTTCCCCTTGCTAGAACTGAAAATCCACAGGGTTTTCACAGTATACTTGTGTATCTGGCATGCTCAGCTCACCTCCCCTTGGGGACCATAAGAGATGCCGAGGAAAGAAACAACACGGTCTTCCATAATTTCAAAGTCAGTTTCAGAGTTAATAATAAATTAAGAGCTGGGGGCGGGGAGGAGGAACGGCTGTGGAGGGCTCGCTCTGTGTGGGGAGCTCCTCCAGGAACATCTTCTGTGACTCAGGAGAAATACTGGGAGTACTGGCTGTCCTGAGATGGAGGCCTACCCACGAGCCCGTCTGTGGTCCCAAGCCTGTGAGGGCCACCCCCAGGATGGCCAGGGATGGGGAGGGGAGAACTGAAGAGCCTCACCCCTCCAGCATCTTGGTCTCATCACCTGTCTCTGTCAGTGCTGGAGGGGACACAAGGGCAGGCCTGGTCCCCTGCAGAGCCACTATAGCCCTGCACTCTTTTTTCTTTTTGTTTTTTTTGGTACCAGGATTGAACTCAGGGTCACTCGACCACTGAGCCACATCCCCAGCCCTATTTTGTGTTTTATGTAGAGACAGGGTCTCACTGAGTTGCTTAGCGCCTCGCTGATGCCGAGGCTGGCTTTGAACTCACGATCCTCCTGTCTCAGCCTCCCTGAGTGCTGGGATCACAGGTAGCCCTGCACTCTTTGAGGAAGGGCAAGGATGGCTATTTCCAAGAGACCTGGAAGACTCCTCTTCCTGGAAGAGTGGACTAAATCCCTTCCCTCTGAAGAGGTTTCTAGACTGACAGCCATACGGGTTGGAAATTCAGCAGTGCCAACATCTGCGTGATTTTGTTATTCTCCCCCATGGACTTGTCTGCTGGACTGGGAGCTGCCTGCAGGCCAGGGGCTCTGCCATCAGACTGGAAGCTCCATCAATTCCTGTCAGAGTGAAGATCAGGAGAGGACTCAGAAGCAGCAGCATGAGGAACACAAGGCGGATTTTGCCCAAGAAGAAGGTGGGGTGTGGACAAGATGGCTGCCCCGAACAACCAAAGGGACCCTCTCCTGTGCCCTGCTCCCACGAAGAGCTACAATTCATGAAAGAGGATACAGGAGACCTGACTCTGGTTCTGGAAAAGGATGAGCTTGCCCAGAGAGTGTCAGTGAGAGGTAGTGAGCCCCCCACCACAAGAAGAGGAGCTTCTGAGGAGAGGGCCCAAAGCACAAGGTGACTGAGATCCTTTCCCAGCCCAAGGGCCAGTTAGTAATGGATGGATGTTCCTGTCTCACCTGCTCCCACACCAGGGGCCACCCTCCTGATAAGCACAGGGAGGGACCAGAAGTAAATGTGCAGGTGCCAGAACACAGATCCAGCCAGGGAGCCACCAAACAAAGCCTCAGGCCAACAGCCACAGACAGGATGAGCAGGCGTGACTGGCAGGGCTCCACCTCCCACCCACCATGGCCTGGAAGACCGTCCCATTGTCTGCCAACTGAACAGAAAAATAGGAAAACAAATCTTCCTTGTGGAGCAGCATAGTGTTCTGTCCCAAGCACTTGCAGGGGAGCCAGGCCTAGCTTGCTCTGTGCACTACAGAGGACTCGCTTGTTCTTCACAAGGGAAACAGGCAGAGCAGAGCTGGAGAGTGACAGGACCACAGTCACACTGCTCCTACCGTGCCCTCAGCTGCCCCAGAGCACCACCCACTCCTGCGGTGACTGGATTCCTTCTGAAAAACATCTCATCTCAGGCAAGTCCCCAGGTGGACAGAGGTGATATATGTATATGTTCTATGCTGGCCCAGGAAGAGCAGGCAGAAAGGAGTTCCTGACATTTCTGGGATACCAGGGAACGGGTCTCCTTGTCTGGGAGACAAGGAATTGGGAAGCTCCAGGCAGTCCTCAGCTTTCACCTTCCTATGCTGTTTGCTTCCTTCAAGGTGCCCCTCCCCACCTTGAACCCCAGGCACAGAGTTTTCCAGCTACTCCTGATGGGCTGATGATGAACTCCTCCCCTGGAAGGCTTCCCAGATGCCTATTGCCCCTCTAAGAACAATTAACATGTTTAAGTCACACTCTGCTAAAGAGAAGGCTTCATCTAGAATCCAAACCCTTGCAAGTTGAAAATGTTTGGAGGCAATGGGGACACATGGGTGGAGTGTCAGAGATGTCCACCAGGCTCCCTGAGAGAAAAGGAGGCCCAGGTTTGAGGTATAAGGAAAGTGGAGGCCTGAAGACGATGCACATTGCTAAAGGGGCAGTTTAGGACTGTCCCCAACCAGGTATGTCCTGCAGGGACCAATTACCTCTCCTTATTTGATAGTAAATTCTGGAGAACAAGAACTAGTTCTCGAAGGAATCCACATTTAGGCAGACCCACCCAGATCACCGTCCTTCATTCACCAAACCAGCCCCATGTCACCAACTGGACCCCTCTCCTCAGGCTCTCTACCACACATTGTTTGGTGGCCAGAAACCAAACGCAGTGACCTCTGAGGGTCTCCCTAGGAGATTTCTAGCTGGATCACCCAGAAAGCAGGAGGGGCAGAATGAATTCCCTGGCAGGGACTCTAGGAATACCAATCTGAGCAAACCCCTTGTTCTCAGGCTCAGAACAGGACCAGAGGCCCCGTCCCCTCCCCCGCGGCCCCTCCTCCCAGACCCAGGGCAATTTCCCCAGAAGTGTGTTCACGCTGCGCCCTCCCAGCCTCTGAGCCAATTGACTGGATTTCAATCAGAAATCCATCTCCCTTAAGGACCGCTTTGGATAAAAGCAGAAGTAACCTGCAATCTAGATGCTGATGCCAAACCATAACCGGGGGGAGCCAGAGAGAGGCCGGCTGCCCAGCTTCGGCCCCAGCCCCAGCCAAGGCAAAACTGGACATCCGCTGAGGCAAACGCAGCTCCTAGGGCCCCAGCGAAAGAATCCCTGAGGCTGGCCGCTGGGTTAACCCGCTGCTAGCAGTTGGCCAGCGTCCGGGAGCCTGCAGTGCGCTCCATGGCGCGCTCTTCCTGCGGTTCCAGGGGTGTGTGCGCTCGTCCAAGGCCCTTATTTGCCGGCTAAGGAGGGTCATGGGTGTCCTTAAGAGCCAGGAGGAGCTGCGGGATCAGCATTTCTCACCACCCACCCACCTCCATTCTCATGGCCCGCTGCCACCTTGGCCACTCTCTGGGCCTGTACTGCAGTCAGAACGAGGTCACTGCAAAAGAAAGGGGCTACTCCAGTCCTCCTCGCTCTTCCAAGACCGGGTACAGCGGGCAGAAGAGGCTGCAGGGACAGGAGAGACCCCGCAGAGCGCCGGCTGCTCTAGTGCGCCGCGCAGGCAGTCTCCCTGGTAAATAATGCACGTCTCTGGGCCGGGCTGCAGCAGGTAGTGTATCAAAGTAATATCGCGCCGCGAATTGCAGTGTAATCGCCATAATTTAGGGCCCCGTGGGTGAGCCCGTTTCGGAAAGGCTGCGCGCCCGGACAGACAAGGTGACTGGAGCGTCTGCGCCGGCTTTGACCTCTGGATTTCCTCCAAGCTAAGTGAGGCCATAAAAAATTCAGAAGCCCAGGCTGTCTCCCAGCAAATGGGGTGTGGGCAGAGAGATTGTGTTATCTATCTAGACCCAGCGAGATGGATGCACCGGCCGGGAGAAAAGCCATGGTACTGTGCGCACACAGCCCCGCGCTTGGGGTATCCGTGCGCTGCGCCCATTCTCTTCCAGGCGGCAGAGAAGCCCGTGCGGTGTGTCGGGGGCGCCCTGCCAGCAGCAAGATGTTTTCATTAGGATTTGGGCGGTTCCTGCCGCCGAAAGCTGGCGGATCTGTTCCTGGGGCGCGCGGCTCAGCAACTGTCTTCCAGGCCCTCCCCGGACCTGGCTGGTCTGTGGCGCCCTCCCCGCTGCGCTGGAAAGTCGGGGCATTAATATTCCTGCCCAGGTCCTCCAGAGGGGCCTGCTGCCCGCCTCCCCTCCCCCAGCCCCGCCAGAGAAAGTCATTCGGGAGAAGAGAGATGATGATAACAGGAAATGTATTTGCAGGCTCCCTTCTAACTTCTTGATGGGAGCCAGCTGGAAGCTCCCGAGCTGTGTTGTCCCTCTGCGTTCTGTTCCTGGTGACCTAGAAGGTGATAATCATGAGTTTCTCTCAGGAAAGACAAAGAAATGGGGGGGAAAAAAACTTATCAGGCACTGCAGCCCTGTCACATTGCATTAGCAGAAAACCTAGTGTCTGCGGCCCCACCCTGGGGGGGAGCTATTTTGTGCATCTTTAGAAGCCCCCTGAGCACCTAATTATCAGGACCTAGAAGTTCCTGTCTCTTCCTTACCCTTCTCCAAATCATTTTATGTCTCTCCGTGAAGAGATTCGACAGACACCAAGCTTTACCAAGTCGACAAGGGGCGACTGATATTCCCCAGCCCCAGCCCTCCCTTTTTCCCCTCCCCCTCCCCGCTCCAGCCCCGCTCTCTTTGCCTGGGCAGTGGGCTTGAGAGCTAGGGGGACCTTAGAAACCCGCAGTATTGAGCAAACAAGCCAAGGCGCATCCTTAAGGCAGAACATTCTGCAGCAAAAAGAATGGGAAAGATTTATGTGTGTGTGGACACGGAAAGATGTCTAGGAAATATTGTTAAACAGAAAAAGCAAAATGCAGAATAGCATGTAAAGTACAATCTCATTTGTGTTGTGTTACATTTTAAATAAAGGCTATATATACTCTCATGCTCACATATGCATAGAAAATTTTCTGGGAAGATAAAAAAAAAAAGAGGCTGTTAACAATGGTTGTCCTATGGGGGACTTTCGCCTCTCCCTCTTAAATTATTGTACTGTTAAATTTCTTTCAACAAATAATTGCATTATTTTCATAATTTAAACATAAATCTCTCTTTTAAAAAAATAAAAATCTCCCTTTTTAAAACATAAAAATAAAAATCTCTCAGTCCAATCCCTACATAAGGGACACAGAGGGAAAAAGACCTTCCTAAGTTGCCCAGCACTCATAGCCTGGCCTCAGCCCTGGCCCTGCATGTCCCCACACCAGACACATGGCCTTGCTCACCACACCAACCAGGCCCACAGGGAATCATAGACACCCTTTCCTAGAACAGGAAAGCTCCCTGACAGATGTGTGACCTGATTTGAGGAGGTAGTCAGATGAAGCTGATATCCAAAAAAACAAGAGCTGGTAACAGAGCCAGATAGTCTGCTCTTGTGACAGCTCTGACCTTGTCCAGGTCCCAGCTGACCCTGAAACAACCTCTCTTGGTCTGGGGTTAGCCATTGTGGGAATGGAAGGGCCTCTCCTAGGATGACCAGTTGTCTTGATCTTTGTCCAGCGTTCCCAGGGTGTGACAGGTTCAGCGCTAAAACTAGGATAGAACCAGGTAAACCGAGATAAGCTGGTCACCCCTGTCTTGCCAGCCGTGTCTGCAACAAACCACTAAGACTCTGGTAAAGACATGACCTCTTGGCAACTTGAGGGTGAAGATTCTAGAATGTTGCCCCCAGGTAAAAGATAACCGGGCCCTGCTCTGGCTTTTCTAAGTATGAAGCTACAAAAGTTAATTTACATCTTTTCAGTTGTGCTTTCTCCTCAATCCAAGCGTATGTACGCGTGCATGCACACACACACACACACACACACACACACACCCCCCTCTTTGCCTCCCTTAGTCTACTGAGGGGCATGACAGCCAGCGCCCAGCTCTACCACCCATAGCCTACTGAGTCTCTAAGCAACATAATCCTCAAGAAATTCTAGAGCCTTTAATTACACGGGGTGCATCACAATTTCTCATCTCTCCCTCCCCACCCCAGGAGACAAAAAGGAAATTTCACACCCTAGTGAACCCAGCTCCTCTTTTCCTCTTTGATGACAGCCTGGGGCTAAAATGCAGGGACAGGCTACACATGCTTTCTCTGGGTCCTGATTCCTTTGCTGATTTTGAGATTCCAAGCATGCATCTTAAAGATCATAATCTGATTGTGCCTCGCCTGCCTTCCCAGCCGATGAATGGCCCCCTGGCTTCCGCACTGCAGCACCCAGTGCTCTGCAGAAAGCCACCACCTGTGTCTGGCAACCCAGAGCAGAAAAGGCTGGGGCTAAGGCTCAGGGCAGGGGCAGTGCCAGAAAAGGAGAACGGAGTTCAATTCCTGGTCCGGCCACAAGTTTCCTGTGTGGCTTTGAATTTCTTTCCTTCTCTGGGCTTCAGTCTTCCCATCTATAAAATGAAGGTTTGACCTAAGTGGTGTCTAAGGCAATAGACCTAATAAAGCAGACTTGGCCTGTTAACATCCTGGCTCTTCTAGCAGGGGGAACTTGGGCAAGTTACTTAACACCTCTCCACGCCTCTGTGTCTTCATTTTTCATCGTGTTAGAGTAACACAATGCTTGAGTTAATATTTGTAAAGGGCTTGAAACAGCGCCTGGCACATGTTAAAACTCTTGTGACACAGAAATCGGTGCTCCACCCACACACCCTCAGCACTTGCTTGTCTCAGTGCATGGCACCTGTGCTTCCCTGCCAGATGGATTTTTTTCCTCCTTGTACCCAACATTGAACCCAGGGCTGCTTAACCACTGAGCCACAACCCCAGCCCTTTTAGTATTTTATTTAGAGCCAGGGTCTTGCTGAGTTGCTTAGGGCCTCACTAAGTTGCTGAGGCTGGCTTTGAACTCACAATCCTCCTGCCTCAGCCTCCTGAGCCACTGGGATTGCAGGTAAGTGCCACCGCACCTGACTTCTGATGGGATTCTTTGATGACCTCCATCACTCCAAGCCTGCTTGCCCGGAGCCCCAGGCCGGCTGGAAGTGTGGGGAAGGCAAGTGGTTAGAGCAGCCCTCCCTGATGACAGTAGGGAGTTGGTGTATCAGTCTTTTTGTTGAGATAACTCTGAAGCATGTTCTGCATAGTCTGCCACGGGTGCCAGAGGATTGAGCACCATATCTAGGATGGCAATTGATCATTAATACATCCTTTATTTGTTTCCTTTCAGGACCTGCCCCCCTCATTCACTGTTGCCCGAGATCACTCTCCAAATACATGACTTGCACCCAGGTCCTTGCCTTTGTTTTGTAGTGCTGAGGATGAAACCCAAGTCCTTGAGCATGCTGGGCAAGCGCTCTACTACTGAACCACCCTAGCCCCTACAGAGCTTAAATGCTTTGCCCAAGGCCACAGGGCAGTGAGTGGCCCAGCTAGGGTCTGAACCCAAGCGTGCGTGACTCCACGGGCTCTGCACCCCCACCCGCCTCCATGTTCCCTGGGAAGCTTTGGCCTGGACACCTGTTCTCAGCTGCCTCACTGTGTGCTACAGCAGCAGCCTCTTTTCTCCAGGCAGGAAGAAGGGACCCAGGGTTAGGGCCATCTGGGAAATATCCTCCTTTTGCAATCACACAGACACTCACAGAACCCTTGAGGAGCACGCTCCCAGGCAGAGCAATCAGGCATTCGGCTCCAAGGCCCCCAAACTGCAGGGGCCTCTTGGGAGGAAAGTGGCCTCCCAAGGTGCTGCGGATGGCCTGAGCTGCTGCCTGCCCTGAGGGGGCGCGACACCTCCTGGGCCCCCGGCAAGCCCCCATCTTGGACCCTGGCAGTGTCTGCTGATGACAATAGTGACGGGCCATCTGCCAGAGATACAGGGGAGCCAGGCTTCATGCCATCCCCAGCACAGAGACCTCACTTCAGACTTGCGCTCAGTACTGTTCTGGGTGTTTGACACTGGGTTTTATACTTATCAACAGCTTTTATATCCATATGGTTCCAAATTCCCACAAGCCTTCCTCTCTTCCCTGTTCCCTCCCTGAAGATAGCAGCCACTGTTGCTGATCGCCTGTGAATCCTTCTAGAGCCTTCTAGAGCAGTACTGCCCATGGACACTGCCATTCCAGACAGGACCTCCTTTTTCTCTGGTCCAATATATTTTGGAGATCTTTCCATGGAGTGCATAAGAACTCCTTTGTTCCTTTTTACAGTTGGATAGTATTCCAGTGTATCTATGCCCCATAATTGATTTAACTGACCATAACTGGACAGATAATTGGAGTTCTTTTCTTTCTTTCTTTTTTTTTTTTTTTTGTTTTTGGTACTGGGGATTGAACTCGGGCACTCGTCCACTGTGCCACACCCCAGCCCTATTTTGTGTTTTAAGTAGAGACAGGGTCTCACTGAGTTGCTTAGTGCCTTGCCATTGCTGAGGCTGGCTTTGAACTCGCGATTCTCCTGTCTCAGCCAAAGTGCTGGGATTACAGGCGTGTGCCACCACGCCCGGCTTGGAGTTCTGTTCTTTTTTCTTTCTTTCCTTCTCTTTCTATCTCTTTCTTCCTTTCTTTCTTTCTTTCTTTCTTTCTTCCTTTCTTTCTTTCTTTCTTTCTTCTTTCCTTCCTTCCTTCCTTCCTTTCTTTCTTTCTTTCTTTCTTTCTTCTTTCCTTCCTTTCTTCCTTTCTTCCTTCCTTCCTTCCTTCCTTTCTTTCTTTCTTTCTTTCTTTCTTTCTTTCTTTCTTTCTTTCTTTCTTTCTTTCTTTCTTTCTTTCTTTTCTTTCTTATTCAAATCTTGTACATAAATTATTTTGCATACTTGGAAATGTATTTAGGAAAATTAGCCAGAGACAGAATTGCAGGGACAAGGGGCATGTGCTCTTGTAACTTTGAAAGATACTGCCAAACTGACTGTGATTCCTTTTTACTCCCCCATCACGCAGTACACTGAAGGATGACTGCCACAGAAGGTGTATTGCTGACTTTGGTCTCACAATGTCCCGGAGCACTTTTATTCTTATTTGATGAGAAAATTGAGATTTAGTATTTGCCCAGATGACCTAATAAACCTTGTATTGGGTGTCATTATAAGCCAGACTCTGTGCTAAGTGCTTTACCTTTATTCTTTTTGGGGGGCAGGGAGAAGAGGGTACTGAGGATTGAACCTAGGGACACTTAACCACTGAGCCACATCTCCAGCCCTTTTTATTTTTATTTTTTTATTTTGAGACAGGGTCTTGCTAAGTTGCTGAGGCTGGCTTTGAACTCATGATCCTCCTGCCTCAGCCTCCCAAACCGCTGGGATTACAGGCATGCATCACTGTGCCCGGCTCATTTTTTTCTTATCTAACCTTCACAATACATCTATGAGTCAGGGATTCATCGCTCTTGCCCATTTTACAAATGAACCAAGTGTTGGAGCTCAGAGAAGTTAAGTAGCTTTCCCAGCACCACACAGCTGATAAGTGGCAGGGCCAGATGGGAAATTTCTCAGTGTAGCTACAGAACCTGGGCCATACCTGCTCCCCGGTGACTTACAGTTTGCTGCCTTCATGCACCCCAGATTTCTGTAGGGGAAACATACAAAGCAGTCAGAGATTGGTAGATCAGAGCCGGAAAGGATCAGGGAAATGCTTTTCAAACCACACTCCTACCCTGAGGCATGGAGGGAGGGATTGGAAACATGAAGGGGTGGTTCTGGTTGCATCTATATGTTTGCTGGAGGGAAAGGTGAGGCAGTGCTAGCTACCAGGGTTCTCAGATGCATGGATGGTCCCATACAAGAGTTGTTCCTCCCCAAAGGCCCATAGCGCCCCCTACCGAGAAACTCCAGAACTATTTCATTTTGCAAAGAGGAAATAGGAGCCTAGGAGCCCCTTGGGAGTATAGGAGTTCCCACAGAAGGTGTGTTAAAAGACAAGACAGGACTACACATCACTCTGCTGACTTCCAGACTACGCTCTGAACTCTGCCTGGCGTTGCTTCTTGCACATGCTTGAAACAAAGAGAACCAGACGGAGCAGCCTTGAGTGTGTTGGCAGGGCGAGGTGCTCATTTATTACACATCTGGCTCTATGTGTGTCAGCCAGCTTTTTGTTGCTGTGACAAAATGCCTGAGAAAATAAACTTTAAGGAGGGAAAAAAAATAAAATTGAAGGCTCATGGTCAGCTGGACATGAGATATAGTCCCCAAGGGCACACTCCCACGGACCCACTCCCTTCAATCTGATGCCACCTCCTACAGTTTCCACCAACCCCACAGTCATTCCACTATGATAGACTAATCCACTGATGAGGTTGGAGCCCTCATGATCTGATCACCTCCCCAAATCTCCACCTCTGGACATGCTGCCCTGGAGACCAAGCCTTCAACACATGAGCCTTTGAGGGACACTCCAGATCCAAACCATAGCAACATGCATCATCGTGTAAGTTCCACTGATGATCTTATCATTTTGCAGAAGAGGAGATTGCTCCGAGTACCTAGCTGCAGGCAGGGCTTGAGTTGGAGAGTACCAGGTACCGGGTAAGTAAGTGAAGGCAGATTGAGAGAGAAACTGAAACTCAAGCAGGGCTTTGAAAAGTCTACAATATGGACCATAGTGAGCTCACAGGGCTGATGACAGGTTCTTACACCAAAACATGATTTGCATGATTTGATCAAAAAGTTGTGTTTTAGGAAATTAATTCTGATCCTAATACTTTGCACATACTCTTCCCTTGCCTGGAATGCCTTTCCTAGGCTTGTGCACCCCTAGACCTGCCACTCAAATATCTACGTGAAGCTTTCTCTCTCACTCTGGGATTTCGAGCAGGCGCATCCATGCCCCTCTATCAGACAAGGAGCCTTCAAAGGCAGGGGCTGGGTCTCATCTTTACATCCCCAAGCTCTGATCTAAGGTCAGGCACATACGTGGGAGTTCAGTAATCACTTATGGAATAGATAGATGGGTGGGTGAAGAGATCAATGAAGGCCTGACCAGGAGCGTGGAAGAGGAAGGAGAAGAAAATGAGAAGGCCAAGCTGAGGGAAGATGGACAGGACCTCTTGACTGCTAGATGCCCTAGTAACTGTTTACACTTACATAGCACCTACTTTAGACCTGCCTCCCTGGGGGAGTGCTATTTATTATTCCCATTTGACAAATGAGGAAACTAAGGCGCAGAGAGATCACACAGCTGGGTTATGACAGAAAGTCTGGCCCAGGATCCATTCTCGCCATTGGCTACAACTTACAAGGACTGAAACGGGTGAGTGAAGTCAGAACCACGCACCCTGGGAAGCAGCCAGTGATGCCGACAGGTCCAGACCGCTTCCTTATCCCTACCGGTCCACCTCCTCCCACTCATCACCTCCTTGATGGCTCAGCCCAACACTCCATCAGGACCCCAGCCTCAGTCCCCACAGAAGGTACGTCACGGATAGTGGGGACAGTGTGCTCTCCTCCCGGAGTCGCGCAGGGCGGGACCTGGGGAGGGGCGGGTGCGCAGGACCCGGAGCCCCGCCCCCCTGGCTGTGGGCCCGCCCCCAGGGCTCCGGGCCGGGAGCCAGGCCGCCTGTGGGGCCCTCTCTCCGTTGCGCCTCCTTCCTCACCCCAGTCACACTCCACATGCTCAGGTTCCTTTGTGGTGGGTGTTTTGATTAATTTTATTCTAATTAATTCAGTAATCTCAAGCTGTTTGCAAAATCTGCGCCGCGCGCGGCTCGGTGATGGATCTGCAGACAGCACGCGGTTCCTTCTTGGCGGCGCTATATATAGCTTCCGGCTGGGGGAGAGGGGGCTGGGGGAGAGCAGGGGAGCGGCCTGCTGGCTTTTCCCTGCTATTTCCCAAATACCCTCTGTGTGCATGGGCTGGGGCATGCCCTCTGTGTGCACGACTTTGGTTGAAGGACAAGGACCCTAAAGGTTTTCTTGCAAGCAGGCGGCCAGGCTTCATGGCAGGGCTTTGAGCCCTAATTTTTCTCTCTCCCTCATCCCCCCTTCTTTTGTTCTGTTGGTGGAGCCTTATGGTCTGCCTCACCCACTTCAGCACCCTCACCTAGAAAACAGATGAAACACCTGCCCCGGCCACTTCCTGGGCCCGCAGAACTAGCTGGAGTTTGGACACCGGTGGGAAACTGTAAAGACCTACAGAAACAGGACACGGCTGACATCATTCTTGCTGAGGCAGTAAAGGGTGACGGTTCAAACTCCAGCCAGATTTCCTGGGATTGGATTCTGCCCCAACCTCTTCTTACTTGCTGGGAGCTTTTACAGAAGTTACTGCACCTCCCCACTCTCAGGGGGTTTTTTGTTTTTGTTTTTGTTTGTAGTACCGGGCATTGAACTCGGGGGCACCACTGAGCCACGTCCCCAGTCCTGTTTTGTATTTTATGTAGAGACAGGGTCTCACTGAGTTGCTTAGCGCCTCCTCATTTCTGAGGCTGGTTTTGAATTCGGGATTCTCCTGTCTCAGCCTCCCAAAGTGCTGGGATTACAGGCCTGCACCACTGTACCCAGCTACATGTCAGTTTCATTCTGTGAAGTGGGGGTGATGATAGCCCTCAGCTCATAGGTTCTTTTTTTCTCTCTTTTTCTTTTTTTTTAACCACCAAGCCAGACCCTCAGCCCTTTTTTTTTTTTTTTTTGTATTTTATTTAGAGACAAGGTCTGGCTGAATTGCTTAGGGCCTTGCTGAATTGCTAAAGCTGGCTTTGAACTTCGGGATCCTTCCACCTCAGCCTCCTGAGTAACTGGGATTACAGGTGTGTGCCATGGGGCCCACACCTTATAGGTTCTTATAAGGATTAAATTAATATGAGCAAAACTTTCAGAATAGTGCTTGGAGACAGCACTTCACAGAATAATGTATGGTTTTCGTAGAAGACGTCCCTCATCCGTTTATAGTCTTCCCAGTTCCAACACAAGTGCCCTCTCTGATGAACCAGCATGTACCTTGTACCTTAGTCGCAAAGCATCCATCCTTCCCTCATTTCTCTGACTGTGTTAGAATCTTGGGTCTCGATCTTGGGAGAGAGGGGGCTGGGGGAGCGGCCTGCTGGCTTTTCTAAGGTGCAGAGAGATCACACAACTGGGTTGTGACAGAAAGTCTGGCCCAGGATCCATGCTCGGCATTGGCTACAACTTACAAGGACTGAAATGGGTGAGTGAAGTCAGAACCACGCACCCTGGGAAGCAGCCAGTGATGCCGACAGGTCCAGACCGCTTCCTTATCCCTACCGGTCCACCTCCTCCCACTCATCACCTCCTTGATGGCTCAGCCCAACACTCCATCAGGACCCCAGCCTCAGTCCCCACAGAAGGTATGTCGCAGATAGTGGAGACAGTGTGCTCTCCTCCTGGAGTCGCGCAGGGCGGGGCCTGGGGAGGGGCGGGTGCGCAGGACCCGGAGCCCCTGCATGGCCCATTTTTATTCTTGCTCAGTGGATCACTTCAGGCTACAGAGCCCATCTTGCTCTAAATCTGTAATTCCCACCGGGTTGAGATTAAAGGGTTTGGTCCATGGCTGTTCCAGAAGTTCCATCCAAAGGTTGTGGACAACAGGAAAGGTAGAGCAGAACTCATCCTAAAGCTGGATTTGCTAAGTACGCACACCGTTCTTACTTAAAATCTAAATACATACAGGAAGGTTTTTGAAATTTGAGGCAATATCAATAGGCTGTATGTAGGGTTACTTTTTGTTTATACGGAGAGTTGTATGGAAATGGGCGGAGATACACAGCTCCCGGATCATCCTTGGACATGTCCTAGTGCCAGGAGAAGAAAACAATATGCCAGCCAGCAAGGTAGCGGCACAGGTGGGGAGGTGATGTGGGTGGGAAGTCCAGGCAAGCGCCTCCCAGGAGGCGCCGTTACAGCCAGGTCCTGAGAAGAGGGAAGAAACCCACAAAGGCTCGAGGCGGGAATGAGCTTGGGGTGTGCAGGGGGGTGTGGAAGACATGCGGTGAGCAGCGGCTGAGGGGGACCTCGGCATGAACCAGGGTGGTGAGGCCACAATGTCGAGATCCAAGTGCCTTGAAGGCCAAGGCCTATGGTGAGGAACTGGACTTCATCCTAAATACACTGGAGACCGTGGAAGGGTTTTAAGCAAGAATGTGCTTGATCACATTTGTGGGTTTGGGGTATTTTGTTTTGCAGTGCTGGGCATCAAACCCAGGACCTTGTGCATGCGTGAAGAACACTCTACCACTAAGCCACACTTCAGCTCCTTGTTTGGGTCTTTAAAAGACACTTTGGCTGCCTCTCTAGCATCCATCCATCCATCCTAGCATCCGTCCATTACACAAATTTGCTGTGCCTACTGTGTGCCAGGGTCTGTGCCAGGCATGGTTGAGCAGGGCATTGCCCTCCCTTGTGGATCTCAGCATTGATGAGAAATTTCTAGTGCTTTCAGAAGTAGAGGGGTAGGTGCATCCGCAGAGTTGTGCACGGGCCATGTACTAGAGGGAAGAACCAGGGCCTGGCTGGGAGTAAAAAAAGCTATTGAAAGCAGTGGTTCTCACCTTGAGAGGCATCAGGATCCCCCAGAGGACTTGTTAAAAACAGGTTGCTAAGCCGGGCGCGGTGGCGCACACCTGTAATCCCAGCACTTAGGGAGGCTGAGACAGGAGAATTGCGAGTTCAAAGCCAGCCTCGCAATGGCGAGGTGCTAAGCAACTCAGTGAGACCCTGTATCTACATAAAACACAAAATGGGGCTGGGGATGTGGCTCAGTGGTCGAGTGCCCCTGAGTTCAATCCCCAGTATCAAAAAAAAACAGGTTGCAGTTGGGCACCCCCTTCCCACACAGATTCTGCCTCTGTAAATCTGGGTGGGGCCCAGGAATTTGCATTTTTAGCAAATGCGTAGGTAGTGGTGTTATTGCTGGCCCGGGGACCACACGTTGAGAACCACTGGGTAGGAAGCCTGTCAACTGCTGAGGACCAGAAAGAGATATCTCCCATAATCGATCTCAGTACCTGGGCCTGGACAGCTCCCTGACACAGCTCCCTTCCGCCATTAGGTACCACCCACGCCTGGGTGGGAGCCGGCCTGGGAGAGCATTTCCCTGCCATCTGCCCTCACCCCACCCCTTGACTTACGCTCACCCCACCTCTTGCCTTCCCCTCCTCAAACTGCCCACAACTGAAAGAGCAATTTTTTTTTTTTTTTGGTACCAGGGCTTGAACTCAGGGGCACTCGGCCACTGAGCCACATCCCCAGCCCTAATTTGTGTTTTATGTAGAGACAGGGTCTCACTGAGTTGCTTAGCACCTCGCTGTTGCTGAGGCTGGCTTTGAACTCGCGATTCTCCTGTCTCAGCCTCCCTGAGTGCTGGGATTACAGGCTTGAGCCACCGCGCCCGGCTCTGAAAGAGCAATTTTACTCCTAGTCGCCCTTATTGATTCCTTTCAGGATGCAGACTTCAGTTACCACTGCATCTGGCCACTGACCAGCGGACAGTCCCCATCTGTCCCTTTCCCAAAACTGAGTCCTGGCCTTGGAGACCTGGAACCAACCCCCAGCTCTCTCCACAGGCCTCATTCACATCACATGCAAGTGGTCAGACATCTCACCCCTCCCCCTCCTGTCCCCTTCTCTCCCTGTCACGTTCCCCAGCCCCTCCCCACCCCTTGCTCATCCCATCTGTGCCAAATTTGACAAGTTCTCCCAGAAGAAACTTAACTAACCACGGTTCCTGATAACCTTGGGTCTGAGTTCCCTGAAGAGACAGGGCTGAAGTTTCTAACATCAACTAGAACCTGGATTCCAAAATTGATTTTTTAAAAAAATCCTCCAATTTGGGGTTCCCCCAGCTATCCTGCAAGACCAGAACTCTCCTTAGATTTTTCAGTGAGAAGCTGAGTTTGAACCCCTCTCTCTCACCCAATGGTAAAACCCTCTGAAACAAGGGGTTCAGCTGCTCCAGCTTGAGATCCTACCCAGCTCCTAGTAGGTGCTCAGCAAACAGCCGGTTCATTATTAATACTATCACGACTGGATCTCTGTTTCCACTGTGGCACCCCTTCTCCTCATGCCCTGCCCAGTGCCCAGTGCACGGTGGGTCTCAGCACAGCCCTCCAGGTACACCACTGACAGAATGCTAGTTGTCATTCTCACCTCGTTGGTCCTTCTTCTGCCTCATTCTCTTATAACGGGTTCTCCCTCATTTGCCTCCCACCCCCTTGACTGCTGCTGGCTGGGAGCATTTGGACCATTGCAATCATTACCCACCCCCACCCCACATCCTGGCGGGCCCGGGAGATCAGTGTCAGGAGATTTGGGTAATGGGTTCCAGGCAGTAGCAATGGTCCCCTTTACAGGGATACAATTATACAGGTTACACTTCCCTGGGCTCAGATACAGACCTCAGGGATCTGGGTGTCGGTACAGGCGGAGCGCAGGGCCCCATTCTGTGGAATATTTTCCACTTGCTGTAAAGCTGTTGACAAATATATATGAAACAAGATGGTTTTCTTTCCTTCCCCCCACTCTTTTTTTGCCAAACACTGCAGGCCCTCGTGAGTCACAAAAGTTTTGAGATATTACTCAGGAATACAGGAGGAAAACTCCATATTTTCCCTTGTCAAAGGTTTGGTTTTCTTATTTATTTACTAGCATGCCACTGGGTAAATTGAACCCTGAACAACATTAAAAGGAAATCAACATACCTCTCAGCTGCTCACGGACCCAGCGCTCACCAGGGAGCTGGGTTGGCAGCGGGCCTGCCCTCCAGCCTGGAGGAGGGGTGGGAGCAAAGCAGGGGACCCGCAGCTCCCCGCTCCCCACCACCAGCCTGCGGGACCCATGGCTGACATACATGTCCACGTGGTGTCCACAGCAGCTCCCAGATGGGGGGATGAGTCCCTCGTCCCCCCCTTTCCCATCTTACCAACCAACACACACACACACACACACATACCATCAATGACTAACAAACCCAAACCACGGGAGGAATGCCGTCTCAGGGTCCTGTCTGCAGGTTGTCGTCAGAGATGGGATGCTTGACAGCATTCTCATGACATTCTATGATTCTCACAGTCACTGAACATCAACACTGACTTTGGGGAAAGAAAAAATATATATATTTAAAACCAAACAAACACAAATAGACACACATAGATATCTGTGGTGGATGGATGGATCCCTCTCACCCTGAAAACCATGACAGATGAGTTTTCTTGGGGCCTTTATGCATTTTAAAGGTGCATTGAAACTCTCTGAATGAGAATCTAGGCCCGTGGCGGCACCTACCCAGCCCCTGCCTCCTCTCTGCCCCGGCAGGGGTGCAGTCAACCGGGCCCTTGTTCAGAATTCCATCTCACCTGAGTGGCGTGACTGCTTCTCTGTCTGTGCCCAGTTTCTGTAATGAGGAAAGCTGAGCCTGCTCCCTGGGGTACAGGCCTGGATCGTGTGGGTTTGTAGGGTGAAGGCAGAGGCCCCGCTGCTCCATGGTCTTTAGAGGGACCTGTCACCATACATAGCTCAACTCTGATGGGATCGTGGCCAGGAGTTCACTCAGGCTCCAGAAATACAAACCCATCTGCCATTCTCTTGCTCAAGAACCTGCAGTGGCTCCCAAGTTTCCTCTCAATTGCAAGCCACAGGCAGGAGCTGCCAAGAGCTCTAGGTTGAAAACATCTCTGGAAGCTCCTGCGGGTTCAGCAGAGCCTCAGATGAAGGAGGGGAGACTGGAGGCACCCACGTGGAATATATGTCCTCCCTGGGTCGCAGAACCAAGTCCAAACACCTCTGCTGCTTCGCCAAGTCTCCACTGCCTGGCCCTTGTTTCTTCCCCAGCGTCATTGCCAGCTTGCCCCAGCAAGGCCCCCTGGACCAGCCTGTGCCCTCCCTCCCCTCCAGCTGCATCTCCCTCCTGCATGTAGGAGTAATTCCTACTCCCTTGTTTTGTTTTGTTTTTGTTTTTGTTTTTCTGGTGCTGGGGATTGAACCCAGGGCCTTGTGCATGCAAGGCAAGCACTCTTCCAACTGAGCTGCATCCCCAGCTCTGTTTTTTTTGGGATTTGGTACCAGGAATTGAATCCAGGAGTGCTTAACCACTGAGCCACATATTTTGTATTTTATTTAGAGATAGGGTCCCATAAAGTTGCTGAGGCTGGCTTGTGATCCTCCTACCTCAGCCTCCCAAGTCGCTGGGATGACTGGCGTGTGCCACAGTGCCTAGCTCCCTACTACCTCTTAAGGTCCAGCTCAGACCCTCCCTTTCCATGGAGCTTCCTCAGCTGCTCCAACCCATACAGCTGTCAAGGCCCTAGCATCACCAGGAGTGAGGTAGCAGGTGGAAGAAGGCTGCCTCTTTCCAGGGGCTCATCGCCCTTCCCCACTGGAGTCCTACCCCTCCCCCACCACATACAAATCACATCTTACTCTCCTTTGCGTCCCTGCAGCACCTCCTGCAGCACTGGCCGGGAACCAGCGTGGTCACAAGAATTTGCTGAGCTTGATGTCTTCTACAGGTTCAACCCAGTGCTTTGAGATTCCTGGGGTCTAAGAAACCGAACTTGTGGGATGGGACAGGGAGTCCCAAGGGCCCACACTGGTCTGAAAGTGCAACCTGTGCCCTGTGGGAAGGAGTCCCTTAATTACATTTCCAGGCCTCTATGTGTCCATCTGCAAAATGGGCAGCTGCTTTCTGCCCATTCATAGGGGCAGAATTTCAGTCTTTACCCTGTTGCTGCACATAGCCAGGGACCAGCCCTGCTGGGGCCCTGGTGTCCTCCCATCAGACGCGGCGTTCTTGGTAGGAACTAGGTGGGCAGGCAGGGCTCCTTCCATCCTCCTAGGCCTTCCTCCTCGGGGGCACAGCAGAGGGCTGGGGGAGAGAGGAGGGAGGGAGGTGGCAGGGTGGGACGGTGGGACAGGAGCACCAGGTCCGCAGGGGTACCTTCGGGCCCCCACAGACTGAGGGGATCTGGATCTTCCTCTGGGATCTGGAGTCAGTCCAGGGACAGGCCAGGGGAGGTGGGGAAGGCTCAAGGCCCAATAGCCCCTTTGGTCTGGGGCCAAGTGGGGAGCACCTGAGGAGATAGACTCCAGCTGGAGAAGCAAAGAAGGGCAGAGAGGAAACGTCAGCCAGGCCAGCAGGACCCTGGTCCCATCAGCCACACCACACCCCCTAGTCACATGCACACACGTCCTGCTTGACCCCACACGGGACCGCACCCTCTGCCTTTTTCCCAAACCCAGCAGGCCATGGCTGTTCAGCCCTGCCCTCCCTAGGAAGCAGCAGGAAGAGCTCCAGGTGTCACCCCAGAGAGGTGACCATGCCGTCTCTTAGAAGCTGTGTGACATCAGCAAGTCACTTGACCTCTCTGCAAAACACAGATGAGTGTGGGAACCCAGTTCAACAAAGTTGGTCCTCAGAAGCACCTAGAACGGTGCTTCTCATGCCTGGAAAAGTCTGGGATGGAGCCCCAGAGACAAACCTCCATCTCTGCCTCCACTCCTGTGTCCCTAAACCTAGAAGGATATCCAGCCCACGGGAGGCATAGACATGTGTTGAGTGAGTGGATGGCGGGGGCAGGTGGCTCTGTCAGACACTGCCTGCTGTGGTCCAGAGGCCACACTGCCCAGGTCTGTCTGTCTTCTCACAATGATTGAGCACTTGCTAGGTGCCCAGCTAGGTTCAGGGATGGTGGGGCACAGCACAGAGATGACTGCAGAGACGGCCAGTTGTCCCCATTCCACTCCCCACTTCTCTAGTCATCAAATTTTGGACAGAGTTATGGCCATACAGAACAAAGACTATTTCTTACCCTCCTATGGCTAGACATAGTTCTATAACTAAATTCTGACCAAGGCAGTATAAAGGAAATTGTCAAATCCTAGCTTCTGAGACTCTCCTTAAGGGATGGCTGGCTCTCACTCTTTCCCCAGGTGATTGGAAAGTGGATGAAATGGCTGGCACTGAAGCAACCATGTTGGACTCTCAGGGGACCTTGGCATCGAAGTCACTCCTCACAGCAATAAGATAGTGAAAAGCCGGGTCTCAGAGGACCATATGAAACAGCCTTCATATCAGCCCTGGACTGTCGACTTACAAAAGAAAATGAAATAAAAGTTCTAAATTGTAAAAGGCAATATTTGGGGGTTTGCTACTTGTTATCTGCAGTCCATGCAAATCATAACTAGTACTGTCCCATCATCAGAACCTCAGAGCGTAGGCATACAAGGCGGCAGACACAGCCAGCTAGGGAGGGCAGGGAGAGGAGGAAGTCCTCTGGCTATAGCCAGGATAAAATTCTGCTCAGATGCTGCTGCCTTCTCCAGCCCCTCCGCTCCCCCTCCCATCCTGCTGCGGCAATCTGTAGTCAACATATGCCTCAAAGAGGCGACAAAGCCACAGATGTCCTCAGAGGTTTTTAAAAATGTAGTATTATTATGCAAAAGCTGAGAGAACTCTCGCTAGAAACACCCTTTGCCTTACTTATTCCTGGCACCTTAGGAACCTGACCTAAAACTGTAGTCTGAGAGCCTTCGGGCACCCAAGACCTCGGATGGTGTCTCGGGGTAGGCTGGGCCCGGCTGAGCAGGAAGGGCCCCTCTTGAGCTGGGTGAGGAGGTGTATGCTCCCTGCTCAGGACCTCCCAGAGGGAGCAACCCAATCCAGACTGCGTGTGACACAACTCCGGGCACTGTTCCCACTGCATGCAGGGAGTCCCTGGAGTGCACGGCTGCCCTCCTTCCTCACGACTGCCCGCAGCCCCTCAGCGCCACGTGGCCCAGCCGGGCCATCCTTAGGGAGCCCGGTGCTGGCTTGAGCCTCCCACTCCAGGACTCATGGCCTCTTAAGCCCAGGCTGTGTCTGACTGATGGCTGCATGCTGGGCGGCCCACTCGCCTGGAGCCCTTCCCGGGAGAAGCCCCAAATACAGCCCAGTAAATCAATAAACAAATTAATAAGCAAATACTGTTGTCTGCTGAGCTGAACTGGGACTCCCGGGCGAACAGATTTAAAATCAACAACAGACGGCCACAGGGCATGCCGGGAAGCTGGGCACCGTTTCTGGGTGGGATTTTCAAAGTCCCCAGTGCTCCCAGGACTAGCAAGTTGGTGGGGGGTGGGGAGCTGCAGGGAACAGAGGCTGCTGTCCCGGGGGGTCTTTTATCCTCCCTGGTTCTAGTCTGCTGACTCCTGGGATATGAGGGGCTGGTGCACAACTGGCAGGACCTTTGATCCCGTCTCACCAATGATGGTGCGGGTGACAAAGGAACCCAAGTCACAAGAGGGACCAATTAAAGGAGCTGGTGGTTTGTCACAGACTTCCAGCCACAGGGCCACGGCATCTGTGCATTTCTCAGTAGGGCTGCCAGGGCAGGGGGAGAGAGGCCAGGGGACTGACTCCTGTGGAGGCCGCCCCGTGCCCCCACCACCCCATTTGTGAGAGAGCAGGTGAATGGGGGCTGGGGGCGGGGGCCTGGCAAGGCCACAGCTGGGCTCTGGGCGGCCAGCATCAGGCCTTCCACGTAGGAAGGTCCTGACAGAAACCTCAGGCGCCGGCCACGCCCCTGCAGGGACTGTCACCTGCAGTGCCCAGGAGGCCAGGGTCAGGATGTGAACAGAAATGCCTGGACTGCCCAAAATAGACTCCCTCCGACTTCAGGAGGATCTCCAGCCAGGAGGCCTGTGGTGCCCTTCTCTGAAAGCACCTTGCTGAATGGCCGTGGAGTCTCTTTTGTGCTCACAAATGCCACCCAATCACATGAGGCCGCTGAAGCTGAATAATGAGGCAGAGTGTGTGCCTCGGGCGCTGGCCTCTGGGCTGTCTGCCAGGGCTGTCGGCCGCCCAGACTTCAATACCGACAGAGTAAGAGACAAGAAAACAGCTCCGTAAAGGCCTGGAAGCCGGGGAGGGAGGTGACCTGTCTTGTGAGGGGACAGAGTTCCAGCCACACGGGGCCTTCTGACACGAGACTGTCTGTCATGAGGCCCGTGCCTGCTGCCTGTCCCCCACTGCGTGGGCACTAATGACAGCTGGCAGCCAGCCTGTGAGTGCTGCCCTGTCTGGCTGCCCAAGTCCTCAGGTTGCTAATGAGCCAGGGCCCACCCTTTTTTCTGCAGACAGCGGGGAGCGATGTTGTCAGGCTGCTAAGGCACTCACAGGAATTTTCTAGAAAAGAGGGAAGATGCCAGCCCTAACACCTGGGGACATTTGGAGCCTTTGATCGGGAAGTGCACAGTCTGAAGAAAACCTCTGGTGACCCCTACCCTGGCCCAAGGAACAAAAGATGTCAAAACCCTGTGAACATGGCTGGGGTTGTGGCCTGGTGGTGGAGCACTTGCCTAGCGTGCATGAGGCACTGAGTTCAATTCTTAACACTGCATATAAATAAACAAAAGGTCTATTAACAACTAAAAAAAAATTTTTTTTTAAAAACCCTGTGAACATCCAACTTTTCCTTCTTTGAATCTGACATTGGCTGATACCTGCTACATCCCAAAGCACCACTGAGGATGGGGAGAGTGGGGACAACAGATGAGGCTCCTGCCCAGCCTGAGCTTGCAGGGAGGAGGGGCAGGCAGGTTCCCCGATTAAGAAGTTGGGCAGAGATGGGCAGGACACTCTCTGAGGGACAGTAGAATTAAATGGCCTGAAAGGGCAGGAACCTGAGCCCCCTGCAGGGGGAGGAAGGAGGATGGATGGCAAAGGGCAAAGGTCAAGAGAGGCCAGTCAGCCAGGCAGAGAGAGGAAGAAGCCAACCCACTGAAGGATGCCTGGTCAACACTACTTGTCCCTCTTCCAGGCTGGCGCAGAAGGACCAGAGGCTCAGCCTGGCCCTGCTCCTGCCTCCCAGGCCACCTTCTCTAGGGTGCTGCTTATTAATTATCACAACAAACCAAGCTGACCCAGGCCTGGACTTGTGTCCCATACCAGTACCAGAGAGGAAAAGACAAGGGATTGGGGTAAATTAAGATAAAAAAGTGATTGGCTTGGACGGATGGGTCCCCAAAATGCGGTTTCATTCCTGGCCCCAGGGAAGGCCAAAGGAGCTGCCTAGCTGTGAATCAAAGCACAGCCCCCAGGGCCAAGCCTCCACTCCAGCCCTGAGTAGCTGCAGGACCTGGGTGAGCATTTCCCCTCACTGAGCTTTACTTTCTTCTTGTGGAAAATGAAGGTAAAAATAATGCTATTTGTGGGGCTGTCAAGGGGATCAAATGAATTTATACATATTTAGTGTTTAGAGATGCTCTCAGTGTTAAGAGCTAAATAAAGAGGCTCATGATTACCCCAGAGGTCAAGGTGGCTGGCCCTCCCTTGCAAGGGAGGTACCCTGAGCCTCACCCCTTTAGCAGTACAGAGGTGGGAGAGGAAGTGAGGGGGTAGCCCTGGAACTCGGGGCTGCTCCAGATTCCTGGACGGACAGTGGAATTAAAGAGGGAACCCCCTCACCATCCAGACCTCTGTGTGTGTGTGCCTGTGCCTGTGTGTGATTTACCTACAGTCCTGGCATTGATGTTTCTTTTCTTTTTTTCTTTCCTTTCTTTTTTTTCTTTTTATTTTTTTGAGGAATGGAGGCATACCAGGGATTGAACTGAGAGGTGCTTAACCACTGAGCCATATCCCCAGCCGTTTGACATTTTATTTAGAGAAAGACAGCTCTCACTGAGCTGCTTAGGGCCTTGCCAAGTTGCTGAGGCTGGCTTTGAACTCGTGATGCTCCTGCCTCGGCATTGATCTTACGTGCACAGCTTGGTCAATTTTTACATAAGTGTGCATTCCTATGATTACCCTGAATGATTCTTGAGGGGCAGTAGCCTTCTGATAGTGTTCATTGAGGCAGAGAAAACATACCCCAAGCAGGCAGGAGAGAATTGACTAGGGTACCAGACGAATTTAATAGAGCTTCCTCTTCTCTATGTTATCTCCTCCTTTTCAATTCCCCTTTCTGTGTGGACTTCATAATGTGCGTAATGTATTAGTTGTACACGTCTAACGTTTGCTAATGGCTGTGCATACCTCAGGACCTCCTGCCTGCCTGGCAGACCCCCCTGCCTCCTCTCCCTGTTGGCCCAGCAGGACTCAGGGAGGATTTGGGAGGTGTTGGAAGGAGATCAAATGGCAGGAGGAAGCCGGGCGTGGTGGTGCACACCTGTAATCCCAGCACTTAGGGAGGCTGAGACAGGAG
This sequence comes from Geosciurus inauris, assembly GCA_004024805.1. Taxonomy (NCBI): domain Eukaryota; kingdom Metazoa; phylum Chordata; class Mammalia; order Rodentia; family Sciuridae; genus Geosciurus; species Geosciurus inauris. Next base: position 76,504 of record PVHX01000989.1, on the reverse strand, counting down.
AATCGCGAGTTCAAAGCCAGCCTCAGCAATGGCGAGGCACTAAGCAACTCAGTGAGACCCTGTCTCTACATAAAACACAAAATAGGGCTGGGGATGTGGCTCAGTGGTCGAGTGCCCCTGAGTTCAATCCCCGGTACCAAAAAAAAAAAAAGACAGGAGGAAAATACAGTGTATCCCTGTCCCTGGGGACCACCTGGGGCTTCCCTTGCCTGGGAGGGCCCTCTCTCCCTTTCCAAGTGTGCTAAGTACTCCCTCGGTTCCCCTGTGGACCTAGGCGTGGTCACAGGCTGCTTTGGACAACCCCCACCTCCTACACTGTCCCTCGTGTTTCCCTGACACTCACATCTGTATAGAATCCCTTGTAAATAAATCTGGCATTACCCCACTTTAAATGTGGCATCTGTTTCTTGCTGAGAACCTGACAGATTCTCAAAGTGACATCCTCAAAAACGTTCTACCCACAGGGTATGTGAGCAAAATCACTCAGTGGCTATCACCGTCTTTGCACAGTGTGGCGCCCTGAGGTGGTGTAGTGGGTTCCCTGGGATCCTGACTCGGTGTGCGTGGCCTCCCCCTGCCCAGGGGGAAGTGAAGGAGCGCTTCTCAAGGTCTGGCCCCCTCTGCCTGGCATCCAGACAGTGCATGGAGTTCACTGAGCCCCTGCTTGTGTGTCTCCATTCCCGGGGACAGACGCAGGGCCTGGAGATGGCAGCCTCCTGCCCCCTGGCCTGTGTCCTGGCTCCTGTTTTCTGCCTGGGAATTCAGCTCTTTTTCAAGCTGCAGACGCTTGGTTCACACAGGGTCTCGATAGCAGATGCCAGCCCCACCCTGAGTGACATAGGAGGGTTTAAAACATGGTTTTTTTACAAAAGGGGAAGCAGGGTTCAGGTAGCATCCTAGGTCTACCAAGAGTGGGGAGCCCCCTGCAACCCCTTTGTCCACAGAGGGCAGCCTGACAGTGTCCTGCAACTGTGGGCCAAGTGACACAGCCAGCACCTGGTGACGCTGCAGGGAAGGAACTGGGGTAATAAATCCCCACGCTTACCAACCTTCCTCCAAACCCAGCTAGAGGCAAGGGAACCAACCCTTCACTGACAACCAGAGAGGAAGGCCTTCCAGGCCAGGGAGCAGGGTGTTCAGAGGCAGGTGAGGATCAGGAAGGACAAAGGAATGGCTTCCTGCATGGCAAGTGATGACCTGGACTCCCAAAGCCTGGCCCTAACCCCAGGGCTCGCTCCTTGTCCCTCAGGCCCTCACAGCTGACCATGTCCCTCCTCCACAGGGGGATGGTGGTGGCTGGGAGCACTGGTGAGAAAGCGGTGCTGGAGGAGTGAGCTGGGGCCCCAAAGAGCTGCTTCCAACCTCCAAGGAAGGGGGCTGAGTCTCCCCGAGGCTGAGCAGGGCTCTGGCTGCAGTCAGGCTGAGCCTGCCACCCAGACACCCAGGAGGGCAGTCAGGCTGGAGAGGAGCTCTCTGCTGTTCCTTACCAGGCTCAAAGAAAGCAGGAGGACAGGCGGCCACAAGCACGAGCCCCCTGAGCCTCTGAGCCCTGCCCCAGGCCGCTCCTGGGCCCCCGCTCCCCTCCAGGGCCCAGCTGTGGTGGCCCAGGCTGGAACCTGTGGAGGAGGCGCTGGTGGATGAAGGGGATGGAATGCCTGCTCCCTCATCCTTGGGGACCTCAGAGACAGCTGTGGCTGGCTCTGCAGCTTCTAGCCCTGAGGCTCCAGGCAGCTTCCTGCATTTCTCTGGGCCACCACTGTGTCCTCATCTGGAAAATGGCAGTAAATGCCCACCTCCCAGGGCTCTTGGAGGAGTGAGCGAGACAGCAGTGTGAAAGCAGATGTCCCTCACCAGAGGAAACAGAGGGTGGTCGGCAAGTGCTGCTTTCCCAGAAATCCAAAAGAAAAACTTGTCTTGAAATGTGTCTGGTGGAAATGACAATACCTTCCCCTCGCTGTCAGGGCTTCCTGAGGGGCTCCGCGGGCCCCAGCCTCTGCCCCAAGTGCTACTGGCAGGCAGGCAAGTGGCTGCAGGCAGGACAAGGGACGGTGTGAGGCCACCACCAGGCAGCACTCATCCTCAGGCTGCAGGGAACAGTGCTGCAGGCCGAAATTCCCAGAGGGGGACATGGGCCCAGAGGCAGGGTGTATGGCTGGGGAATGGGGGGTCTGAATTCTGCGAGGGAGTGTTAGGGTCTAGTAGGAGGTGTCCCCCAAAGCTCATGTGTGAGACAATGCAAGAAAGTTTCAAGGGGAAATGATTGGGGTGCAAAAGCCTCAACCTATCAGAGCATCAGTCTCGCCATACGGGTGACCTGGGTGGTGCCTGTGGGCAGGTAGGGTGCTGCTGGAGGAGGTGGATGGCTGGAGGCTCACCTTTGGGGTTTATGTTTTATTCCTGGTGAGTGGAGCTCTCTCTCTTTGCTTCCTGACTACCAGGCCCTGAGCACTTTCCTCAGACACGATTTCCAGCCATGATTCTGGGCCAAAGTGCGGTTCTGCCTCACCTTGGGCCCAGAGCGATGGAGTCAGATGTTTTGGTCACAGCAATGAAAAAGCTGACTAAAACAGGGGGTGACTCAGATAAAAGGGGGACCTAGGATAGGAACCTCACCTGGTAGGGTGCCAGGCTTCTCTGCGCTGGGGAGAGCTGGTGGGAAAGGCTGATCTGGATCATGGAGCCATACACTTTTTTTTTTTTTTTTTTTGGTACTGGGGATTGAACCCAGGGGCACTTAACCACTGAACCACATCCCCAGCCACTTTTTGTATTTTATTTTGATACAGGGTCTTTCTGAGTTCTTAGGGCCTTACTAAGTTCCTGAGGCTGGTTTGGAGCTTGCAATCCTCCTGCCTCAGCCTCCCAAGCCACTGGGATGACAAGCATGTGCCTGCCACCGTGCCCAGCTCTTAAAAAGCATAATGTGTCTTGCTAAGCATGGACATGGAGACCATACCCCCAGGAGCCCCTTGGAGCCTTGCCCCTCTAGTAGACTCTCTTTTACCTGCTGGGAGCAAAACCCCATGCCTGATTCAGCCTGGCCTTCGGCTCCTCTAGGCTAGTGAGATCAACGAGAGAAAAATGACACTTTCCTGTTAAGCCTGGTGTGCCTACAAATTCATTCATTCATTCAACAAATACTTAGTGAACATTTACTATTATCCTCCACTATGCTAGGCCCTGGGGATACATCAGTGAATGAAGTGGAGCTACAATCTAGTACAGGGAGACAATAAACAAATATGTAAAACATATCATAAATGCTGTTGAAGAAAAGGATGGAGAATAAGGGAAGTTCAGGGAGGATTCAATTCAAAGAGAGAAGGGCTCTTAAGAAGGCAGATTTTAAGTAAAAGAGATAAGGGAGGGAGTCATGTAGGCATCCGGAGGGAGAGCATTCCAGGCGACAGGAGCACCAGGTGCAGAGGCTCTGTAGTGGGAGCGAGCCTGGCATGTCTGAACAGCAGCCAAAGGTCAGTGTAGCTGGTGGAGTGAGCAAGGGAGGGCAAAAGAAAGCCACATCAGCGAGGAGGCAGGGGACCTGGTTATGGAAGTCCTCACAGGCTGTTATAGATTCTAATGCTCAGCTGGGCCCCAAACACTGCATTTGGTTTCTTTCTTTCAAGATGTATTTTAATTATTTCAAAATTTCAAATCATTAGAGTGCTTTTGGCTATAACAGAAAAACCAATTAGTGGTAGCCTAAACCCAAAGGACATATATTATATATTGGACAAATGTCCAAATGTAGTGGGTCTCAGAATAAGTTTAACAGGTCACCAATATCATCAGGGACCTGGGTTGCTCTTCCTGTCCCTTTTTTTTGGTGGTGGCAGGGTAAACTCAGGGGCACTCAACCACTGAGACACATCCCCAGCTTTAAATAAAATACTATTTTGTATTTTATTTAGAGACAGGGTCTTACTGAGTTGCCCAGTGCCTCACTTTTGCTGAAGCTGGCTTTGAACTCACAATCCTCCTGTCTCGACTTCCTGAGTTGCTGGGATTATAGGTGAGTGCCACGGTGCCTGGCTCTTCCTATGTTCCACCATCTTCAATGTGTCTCCTCATGGTGACAATATGGTTGCTGCATCTCCAACCAAGCTCTATATCCATTCCCAATTGCTTCCCAAGTAGAAATGAAGGGATCAGGAAAAAAAAATGTGAGTGCAGAGTAAGGAAATGGGAAGAATTTCTCCTCACGTCTCTCTTATGGAGGAAAAGACTTTCCCATAAAACCCAGCAGACTCTCTCTTATGTATCATTGGCTAGAATGGGGCCACGTGTTTACTCCTAAGCCAATCTCTGGCAGAGGGAATGGATTGGTATAACTGACTTGTACCAATGATTCATCTTGGAGCTGGACACACTGACCCCTGGAGGAAACCAGAGGTCTCCCGGCAAGGGAGGAGGAATGATGTGGGGTATAATTTGGACGCTGTCTGCCACACTGTTCCCCTTCTGGAGCACAAATACCTTCAGGATAGAACTCTCTAAACCTGCCTACCTTCCCACCCCAGCTCTGATGGCTCCAGGGGCAGCTGGAACCCCCAGGCATCTCCATCCAACACAGCTCTGGTTCAGATTGTTTTCTGCAGCGTAACAAACCACCCGCGCTCAGCGCAGAGCAGCGGCCGGTGTATTTGCTCACAGAGACTTCAGCAGGCTCCAGCAAGGATGACTTTCCTCTGCTCCACAATGCCAAGGTCTTCCGTTCAAAAGATATAAAGTGCCAGAAGTGACTATAATGGCCAGGCCCTGCATCGGCTGGAGGCTTCCCCCTTCCCTTGTCACATGTCTGGGCAGGGATGTCTCAGAGGTCGTGCTCCCTGGCGCTGGCACCCAAGTGCCCCCTCATGGCCTGTCCACTGACTTGGGTTTCTCGCAGCCTGGCACTGGGTCTCCGGGGGGAAGTGCCCCAGGACCAAGCACTTGGCGGAGGGTCCCCAGGGGTCCAGGCGAAAGCCAGATGGCTCTTTCCAGCCAAGCAGAAAGGTATTGCTTCTGTCGCATTCCACTGACTGCAAGTGGTTCATAAACCCCGTCCAAAGCCGGGGAGGCGACTCAGGCACCTCCTCTCTGTAGGGAAGAGGCGACGTCACATGGGAAGCATGGGTGGGACGGAGGATACTCTTGCAGCCATTCTCAAAATAATGCCAACCAGCCAGGCGCAGTGGCTCAAGCCTGTAATCCCAGCACTTAGGGAGGCTGAGACAGGAGAATCGCGAGTTCAAAGCCAGCCTCAGCAACGGCGAGGCGCTAAGCAACTCAGTGAGACCCTGTCTCTACATAAAACACAAAATAGGGCTGGGGATGTGGCTCAGTGGTCGAGGATCCCTGAGTTCAATCCCTGGTACCAAAAAATTAATAATAATAATAATGCCAACCGCCCACCTCCATAGCCGGCCTTAGGTCTCTATCAGGTCTCTATCACCGTCTCCTGCTCAACACGAAACCATATTCAACCCGTGCCCTTCTCTCCCATCCCCCCCGCCGCCACCACCTGGAGCCCTGCGCAGAGTCCTGTGCAGTTTCGTTCCTTTCAGAGCCAGACTCCTGGAGCAAATCGTCCATGTTTGCAACCAGCATTTCTTTCCCAGTCTCCCAGCTACTGGCTCCCTCCCTTCTGTAGCTGGTCTTGTCTCCACCACCTGTGGTGAGGAGCCTGACTCCCTGGAAGTCTGCAGCGTCTGACCCGAGCGAGCGACCACTACCTGCCTAGAGCTCTGTCCTGTCTGCTTCCCTGAGGCCAATAGCTTCTGGTGGCCCTCCCAGCTTTCTGGATCCTCCTGCATCTCCCTGTTGGAACCCACTGAGCCTGAAGCTGGCCCCCTGGGCCTGCCCACGGCAATAGCACCCACTCATTGGCAGCAGAAAGCTGTGTGGCTTCCTAGGCTCTGCTTCTCCTCCCTGATCACCTCCTCTACATCTCTTGAAGCCATGGCCTCTTTTCCTCGCCCACTGTGACCCTTCAGCCTCAGCCCTGGTTCTTAACCTGGTTCTTAACCAGGGCTGAACCAACGCCACAGCTTCTTAACCTGGTCCCTGCCCCAAGGTTCTTAACCAACGCCACAGCTTCTTAACCTGGTCCCTGCCCCAAGTCCATCTGATTTCCAACCAGAGCCTGGAGGAGGGTGACCTCCAGGGCCAAATTTAAGGAGGCGCCCTCTCTTGGGTTCTTCTTTCAGCCCTGCCCCCCACTGTCCCACCTGCTGCTGCGAGTCTGGCCCTTCTGAAACACAAATCTGACCACAAATCTGGCCACTTAAGCTCAGGCCTTCCAGGGCCCCCGCCGCCCTGCCTTTATCTGAACCAAACTCCTTAGAAAGTTCTACAGACCCCAGCTCCTTCTTCCCATTTCTCCCTCCACCCACATCTCATACCTCAGCCATTCTAATCCACAAAGGCTTTGTCTTGCCCATGCCTCTATCCATGTATGGGGATACTTGTCCCCACCTCCTTGTCCCTGTCTTTTATTATTTTTCTATTATGAAATATTTAGGAGCTGCCTAAAAGGTATAAATTGCAGTGAAATCAACACTCATGGACTAGCACCATCCACTCAGCCCAAGAATTAAAATCTTACCAATGTGGTAGAAGCCACCGGGTGCCCGACCCCACTCACATCCATCTCCCCGGTTACTGACATCAACACTGTCCTGTGTTTCGCGTGTACCACTCCCACAGCATGTGTTGGAGTAGCATGGCAGTTTATGATATTGTTTCAAGTATTTGGAATGTTTTCAAACTTTAGGTAAATGATGTCATCTGGTTTATATTCTCTGCAGCTTATTTCTCATGCAACATTATGTTTGTGAGATGTCTCCCCATTGCTAGGTGTAGCTGTAGATCAGAAGTCAGCAAACCTCTGCAAAGGGACGGAGAGTAAATATTTGAAATATTTGAAGCTTTGTAGGCCTAACATTCTGTTGAAACTGTTCCACTCTGCCATTTTAGTGCAAAAGAAGACACAGTACAAAATGAGTGTGTGTGGCTGTGTTCCAAGGCAACCTTGTTTACCAAGTCACAGGCCATGGCATGATGATCTGGACCATTTGGTTTCATTGCTGTGGCATATTTCATTGTATAACTGTGCCATAACTTATTGATCTATTCTTTATTTGGTGCTATGGTTGATTGAATTTTACTTACAACTATATATATGTGTTTTTTCCTTATTTCTCTCTCTCTCTCTCTGTTTTTGTACTGGGGATTGAATCCAGGAGTCCTTAAACACTGAGCCATATTCCCAGCCCTTTTTATGTTTTATTTTAAGGCAAGATCTCACTAAGTTACTTAGGGCCTGGCTAAGTTGCAGAGGCTGGCTTTGAACTTGAAATCCTTCTGCCTCAGCTTCCCATGTTGCCAGGATTACAGGTGTGTGCCACCCTGCCCAGCACCATTCACAATTATATTCTGTGACTCTATACCTTTCCCTACCCTTTGACATGTGGGGTACTTGGATAATACATTCCTGCTCCCTTAACTTGGGTTTGGCCTAAAGGAATTAAACCAACCAAATGCTAAAGAATGTGAAACAAACATAGGTTTTAAATGCACTTGTATAGTTTAGCTTGGCCTCTTGCTCTCCTCTCACTTGCTATGAGACACACATTCCTGTCACCTGAATTCCTAAATGAGAGTTATATGGAGCCAATGAGCAGAAACACCCTGGCTCACTTGAAATCTGCTGAGCAAGAAGTAATTGTTGTAGCCAGGCACAGTGGTGCACACCTGTAATCCCAGCACTCTGGGAGGCTGAGCCAGGAGAATCATGAGTTCAAAGCAAACCTCAGCAACTGCGAGCGCTAAGCAACTCAGTAAGACCTTGTCTGTACACAAAACACAAAATAGGTCTGGGGGTATGGCTCAGTGGTCGAGTACCCCTGAGTTCAATCCTTGCCTGATACCAAAAAAAAAAAAAGGGGGGACTGGGATTGTAGCTCAGCGGTAGAGCACTTGCCTCGCATGCGTAAGGCCCTGGGTTCGATCCTCAGCACCACATACAAAGCAATAAAATAAAGACATTGTATTCATCTACAACTAAAAAAAAGTCTTTAAAAAAAAAAGTAAATGTTGTTGTAAACCACCGATATTTTTAGGATTATTTGTTACACAGCATTATTGCAGCAGTAACTAACTAATACAATAGACGTTTGTATTGTACTTTGTTGCAATAGCAAAGAACTGGAAATATGTTTGTATATGTCAACTGATGTTCAAGTACATCTTCAACTTTTTAATGCCAATTTGTTTTCTGAATTTTTTTTTTTTTTTTTACCAATTTACACTCCACCAGCAATGTCTCAGGTTTTGCAGTGCTGCACGTCCTTGTCAACACTTGGCTTTGTCAGATGTCTGTGATCTGATGGGTGTGAAATTACATTGCCCGTCTAACTCTTACTCATGTTTCTCTTCTTAATGCCCCAATCTGAACATGGGGCTCACTGCACCATCACTCCTGTTTCCTCTCTCACAAAGACATAGCATAGCATTTATCTATGACACTGTCATTGTACAAGGAGCCCCTGTCTCCCAGCTCCAGTACAGAGCTCAGCACATAGTACACACTTAGTAAATAATTGCTGAATGAAGGTATGATCAGGAATTTCAATCCCGCTGGTCAGCCTGCCCTAGAGGAGTATGGCAGCTGAGACAATGCCACATCAAAGACACAACACACAGATCAAGGTTTGTCAAAGGGCAGAGACGTGGCTTTTCATGTGGCTGCTCCACATAGACTTTGAATGCAACTTGTTTTTATGCTAAAAATGTGATCAGTCCAAGGTGACTCTCAGGGGAACTGGAGTGGGTAGAGAGATGTGAGGGAAAGCTAAACCCTAAAGGCCTGGAAAGCTTTTGCTGGCAAATTTCATCTTTAAAAAAACGCAGGTTACTCACATGGCAAATAGCATTTGTCTCACACTGTTCTAAGCACTTCCTTCATCTAGGAAGCCTTCTAACAGCCCTAGCAGGTTAAATATCAGAAGAGGAAACTGAGAAAAATGTCATGCCCAAGGTACACAGCTGGTGAGTGGAGGGCCTGTAATGACTTGAATGCAGGCAACCTGGCATCAGGGCCTGTACTTTTACAGGCCATCATCCTCGGGTGTTTTTCTAGAAATCATCACACACACCCTTGAAACGATTGGTTTAGAAGTTAAGGAACTTGGCACCTCCCAAAGATGTCTTCCCTGAAGTGTCAAGAACCCCTTTGGATGACATGGGTATGTTTGGTGGGTTCCAAGGTCATAACCAAGAGTGAGAGTTCTAAGAGATCCTGGGAGGCCATCTTTGCTTCCCATCAGCATGGTGGGAAAACGTGGGGCTTGGAGCCTGGGGACCTGGGTTTTAACCCAAGCTTGATCATGGTCTTAACTTAGATTATTTTTATTGTAAGAAAAAAAATAATAATAACTTCAAAACCCCCAAAATGAAGAGGAGAGATGAATTATAAGGGATGGGTGGTGCTGGTGGGACACCCAAAGGCTGGTATCAAAAAAGAGACCATCAGTGGAACTTGGCGGTTATTCTGACTCCTTCCTCTCTGGGTAAAACCAGCATCTCACTCCAGGTTCAAATTCCCAGCATATGAACTCTGATTGGCCCAGCTTCAGTCAGATGCTTTCCTCTGGTCCAATCAGCTATCACCAGGACCAGCTTCCTGGTCCCAGGAAGATGAGATCACTTATGCCTGAAGAAAGGGAGGCCATTTTAAGGGAGACAAATGCTCTCTAGAAGGTGCCTAACAAAGTTACTAGTTCACCATAGTGTTTAGAGAGGCCATCTTCCTTCCTAGGACTTGCTGTTCTCATTTATAAAATGAGAGATTTGAGCCGTGTCTGTTTCACCATTACATTGACTATACCTAATGCATAGTAGATGTTTAATAAATTCATGTGACTAGAGTTATCTCTATATTAGTTTCTGGTTCTGACAGCTGTTTTCTAGAATTCTTCTAGGTGAGATGTGTGAGTTCTGGGAATTGGAAGAAAGGAGGGTGGACAGATACTGGCCAGGGGTGCCCAGGATGTAACTTAAGCAGCCTTTGCTCTGGGCATCTTTCCAGTGCTCATCCTCTGTCTTCACTCAAGCATCCTTCTGGCCAGAATTTGGCTTCTCTAATGGACTCTGTCCCTGGAGGAATAGTGCCCTTTACAAGCTGTTAAATTGGCTTCCTGACAAAAGGCAGCACAGTGTCATTTGGGAAATATAGTCTACAGGAGAGGACCCCAGATTTGATTTCAATGTCCAAAATCCAGGTTTCTTCCACTTATGTGATTTGGGTGGGTCACTTAGCCCTGCTGAACATCACTGTTTTCTTTGGCCAGATAGAGATGAGAACATTTGTTCTGCCTTATTCATAGATGTGTTTGAGGGGTATTGCACATAAAATTATTCAAAATAATTAAACAGCATGTGTGGTATACTAACCAGGTGCCAGGTGCAACATTATGTGCTGAAATAAATTATTTTGTATAATCCTAATGGAAACTTTATGAAGTGACTACTATTATTACTCCCATTTTACAGATGAGGAAACTGAGATTCAGAGTTTAAATAACTTGCCCAGGGTCACACAATTGATGAGCAATAGAGTCAGATGCCACACTCTGAACCACTGAGCTCTGCTCCCTTTATGTACAGTCCAGTTCTAGACAGACACGTTATTATTATCACTTTCCAAAGCCTAAGCCATCTTGGATAAGTTGAGGACTGAGGTTCCAAACTCATGGAGCTCAGAGACCAAAACTTAGACTCTAGAGAAGCAGAGCTGCTGGGTTTATTCCTTCTGAAAACAAAACAAAACAAGTTTAAAAACTACAGGAATCAAGAAGTCTCTGGGCTGCAAATGAAAAAGACCCAACTCAGACTAGCTTACTCAAAAAAGGGAATTTATTGGCCTGCATTCTAGGAGGGGCAATGGTGAGACTTGGGCACTGCAACCCAGGTTTCACACATTGTCAGGCCACCTTCTCTTGTCTTTTGGCATCGCTGCTGCCCTGGGCTTGCTGCCTATCTTCTCATCAGCTTTGTCACAGATGGAAACAGAGCTGCCAGCCGTTCCCAGACCACATCTCAGCAGTTCTGCAACCAAAGCAGAGGTAGGATTTCACTTCCCAAATATAGAAGGAAAAATCTCAGGGAAGGACTCTCATTGGCCCAGGTCCTGCATCCTCCCCTCTGAACCAATCACAATGGCCTGGAGTGTGTGGTTCTGTGATTGGCTGCCCGGCTTGTGTCAAATGTGGTGCATGTGACCAGTGGGGGTGGGTCTGTTCTCAGAAGTGTGTGGGGAGGGTATCAATGCTGATATGGACTCTGGGGGAATCTCTGAAGCCAAAGTTACCCCGATTTGTATCCTCTCCACTGGCAGTACCAAACTTGCTCTCCTCCTTTCTCCGCCAACATCTGCCAATGAGAAGTCCCCTAACAGGCTGTTAGTTTCACATTCTTTTCTTCAGAGGGGTCCACGTGGTCTTCGATATAGGAGGAGGAGTGGGGTTTATCATTTTTTGCAAGCCAGTTTACTCATGGATGTACCTCAGCTTCCTTGACTGCAAATTGGGGGGGACCAAGTCTTCTCTACCTTCCTCACAGAGGTCTGTGGAGACCCACAGAACTAATGGATACAGAAATAACTTTAGAAAGAACAAAGTGCCATATTTACAAACACAGGATGTATGTATTGATTTATTTATGTTCCTTTGTGTTCCAAAAAAAAAAAAAGGATTTGAGGTAGCTTACAAAAATGCACAAAATACAGTAGGGTAAAAATAGATATAAGTGATCCAGCTCCAGGAAAAACAGGGTGGGAAAATAAAATAAAGCCAGGAAAATGCTAGTACATGGAAACTTAGGCTCAAAATCCCTGAACAAGTTTAAAGCTGAGCTTCCTCAGGAACAAAGGAAAATGGGAAACGTGATCAGTTATAAAGGGTATGGTGGCCATAAGATCAAAGCATATCAGCATAACAGAAAAGGCCACAGGGCTTACCTCGTCACCAACGTCTTAAATAAATTTTCTTCTGATTAAGAGAATGCTGGGGGCTGGGGATGTAGCTCAGTTGGTAGAGCGCTTGCCTCGCATGCACAAGGCCCTGGGTCCAATCCCCAGCACCACATACACAAAAAAATAGATGAATAAATAAAACAAACAAAAAAAATTTTTTTAAAAAGAGAATTCTGTGGTATCCAGTGCCTGCATCATCGACAATATTTTGATCCCTGCTCTTCTGTTTTTATCATGTCACCTGACATCTACTTCACAGTCTCAGCTGGGTTCATTGTTTATTTGATTGTCTTTAACTAAAATCTAGACACTGAATAGCAAGCAAAAACATGCATTTCATCTCTCTCGTTTTCTTTTGTTTATATGGGAAAGCGAGGTTGGGTGCAACGTATATTTGAGTTTTCCCCAGCGAAGTGTGTGGACAAAAAAGTTCTAGCATCTTGGCTTAGCTGAAACATAAAAATCACTAGGACATAAAACGGATCCAAGCAGGCCATAAAGACACTGCTGCCTTTGCCTCAGAACTTGGGCTATAATCTGCTGCCCTGGAACAAAATTCAAACATAAATCAGCTTCCACTGTATTTTTAACCACCTAGGAAATTCTTCATTTCCTGCCTGAAATGCTTCTGACAGTGAACAATGCCACTCTCCCTCACCCCTGCTCTGAAAAGGCTCCCTCGGGGCAGTGGTGGGGACCTGAGTCTGGATCCTACAGTTCAGGCAAGCACAGGATGTGATAAGGGACAGAAGAAACTGTCTCTGGGACAAATAAGCCCAGGTGGGGACCTGCCTATACAGTGCTTTTGCGCAAAGTTGAAAAGGGTGTCCCCCACTTGGCAGATGGAAGCCCCTTGAGTTCCTACTTGGGATGCCCCCTTCCCTCTGCTCACATAGTCTCCTCTGTCCTCCGAGACCCAGTGCCTTCGCTAGGCCAGCCCCAGGACACACCGACAGCACTCTCTTCTTTTTTTCCCCTTCTTTTTATTTGTTCTTATTAGTTATACATGAGGGTAGGATGTATTTGGACATATTATACATATAAGGCATATAACTTCTCATTCTTTTGGTTGTACATGTTGTGCAGCATTCTTTTCTGAGTTTTAAATGCATCAACAGCAAGTACCAGACAGCTGGCATTTAATTATATGATGTCTGGCATTCGGTATTTCATGTTGTCTGTCTGTCTCTCTAACTAGATTAAAGATATCTTGAGGATAGTGATTAGTTCTTACTTTATAGGTCTACCTTACAGCTAACAAGTGTACCTTATGTCTGGGCCTCTTAAAAATAACAGGGTCATAAAAAACAGAACCCTGGAATGTCTACAATGCCTAGTTTTCCTTGCTGTGCCCATTTTGCAGACAAGGAAATTCAGAACCTAAGAGGAGCCTTGATCTGCCCAAGGTCATGGGATGACCCCAGGGCTCCTGCTTGCCAGGGAAGGGCTCTTTTTTCCTTAAACACTCAGCTCTAAAACCCACAAAATCGATAGTTTAGAACCACAGCTCACCGGGGAACAAAGACAGACACACAGACAGTCGGCCCACAGCGGACCATCTGCTTGTGGGCAGAAGTTTCAGCACAGAGCCCGCCAAGCTGCGGGAAGGCTCTGCAAACAGCGCGTGTTGGAATCAACTAGGGTCTCTGTCAGTGCTAGGGGGATGAAAGGATGTTGGTAGGCTCCCTGAGGTGCCCGTAGCCTCCCCTACACCCTGGAGGTCACCACTGTGGATACTGTCTGGACACATGAAACTGACTGATGGACAAGGAGGGAGGGGACGAAGCGTTGCCCTCTGTAGAGATGCCTGTGCAGGCTGGGCCACCCTCTGCGATGAACTACCGTGAGAGCAGGAAACTACCCATGTATTTGCCCCAAATTCATAACAAATACTCTACAGTCATGTTAAAGCCAGAAAAACCAGTATCCAAACAACAAAAAACATAAACAGCAACAATTGCTGGGCAAAATTCTGTAATGAGAAGCTGGTCTCAGCCTCATCAGTTGTGCTCTTTCCCCCAGTCTCTCCCAAGTGGCAGCTCTGACTTCTTAGTCATTTCACGACAACCCTGCAACTCCTGCCAGGGTGAGTTCATTGGATAGGTGTGGAGCCTGGCACAGGCCTGTAATTCCAGAAGCTCTGGAGGCTGAGGCAGGAGGATCACAAGTTTGAGGCCAGCCCCAGCAACTTAGCAAGGCCCTAAGCAACTCAGTGAGACCCTGTCTCTAAATAAAATATTAAAAAGGGCTGAGGATGTGGCTCAGTGGTTAAGCACTCCTGGGTTCAATCCCAGGAACCAAAAAAAAAAAAAAAAGGTGTGGAAACAGACTCAGTGAGCTGGACTATCTTGCACGACCCTACATGGCTGCTAAGTAAGTGGCAGAGCTGTGATTGGAATCTAGGTTGGTTTCACTCAAAAAGCATCCCCCTGCCAACTGTCCACTACAACCCATAGACACTCCTGTTCTAGCTCCATGTCAAATATTTTGTCCCATCCTCAGACCCCGGGGGAAAAGACTTGGTTAGGAAAATGCAAGGCTCTGGGGGAGAACAGCTTGCCCATTAGGAAACGGGAAAAAGAGACAGGACGGGCAGGAGGCACACCCAGATCCCCATGGCTTTTTCTTGGTGCCAAACAAACACAGAAGGAGCCACTTCTAAAAGAACACAGTGTTTTTCCTCCTTTTCTCACCTCCCCTGGGCTGGTGCCTGTGATAATTGGGAAGCACAGAGTCTGGTTTTTCTGGGACTGGAACCAATGCTGTGAAGAGTGTTCTGACAATAAACGTTGTTGATTGACAGTTGATGGACAGCGTTCCTGAATACGTGTTTCCTGTGCTGAGCGTTAAGCTAAGAACCACACTCAACAACTGCTCAGCATCCGGCATCCTGTTCGCACAGAATTTACTGCACTTTCCCCCTGTAGGCTGCAGTCAGGCAGCCAAGTAAGATGATATCTCAGGTCTTTCCAGCTCTGTCACTCGATAGCTCTATCAAGGGGACAACACAGATCTGAAAACATTATTTTTTCCCCCAAACACTGAGTTGGGGTTATTATTCACACAGAGAAATGCAGACTCCAATGGAGAGGTAACTGGTTGGGAAAGAAGGTGCTCTGATTCTGGCCTCATAATCTTTGACCCACGAATTCCACTTTTGTGAATTTATCTTAAAGAATACAGAAGGACAGAGCTCTGTGTACAAAGATGTTTATTTAAACACTATTTGGAGGTTCTGACCTATATAATATTGTCCAATATAGGAATGCAATGGGGCTGGGGGTGTCGCTCAAGGGTGGAGCACTTGCCTAGCATGTATGCAATGCTGGATTCAGTCCCCACCACTGGGGTGGGGAAAAAAGGAAATGGGGGTGTATTCACCTGGTGGCATCATCAAAATGATGATTCTGAAGATGTGGGAAAATGTCTGTGACAGTGTTTTTCAAATTGCACTTGGCGCTCCATTAGTGGGTACCAACTTGTTAGGTCTCCTGCTACTAGTTTTTTTTTTCAAATCAAATAGACTATTGCAGAAAATATTGAAGTGCATCACAGATGGTAAAGATACTTATTGTGAAACTTTGGTTTCTGTTATAGGGGCTACTGGGCCATGACATAAAATATATTTTTTCATGGTGGGGTCACAGTTAAAACATTTCAAGGGCCACGAGTCTACAATGTACTAACCAACAGTATAAAACACTATATCTGAATCCTACCCTGGAAGGGAACACTCTGAAACAAAAGTAGGAGCTGGTTAGATTGGCAGAATAAAGGATGCTACTTCTCATTTACAAGTTTTCTGTGATGTTTGTAAACTGTGCTTGTCCTACAATAAAAGAGAGAGAGAGAGAAAGAAATGAGTAAGAATATAAGACAAAAAGGAGGACTAGCAATAGAAGCTCATTATGCAGAGGGGCTCAAAGTGGGGGCTTCCCGTAGGAAGAGTGCTACAGTTTGGGCCTTAATTTGAATGGAAGGGGAAAAGGTTGGCCTAAAACTGGGTAGGGCCGTCGCTGAAAGATGAAGGACATAGAAGATGAGGAGATGAGGTTAAAAACAACGGCTCTCAGCCTGGCACTGTGGGCACGCCTATAAGCCCAGCGGCTCCGGAGGCTGAGGCAGAATTGCGAGTTCAAAGCCAGCCTCAGCAACAGTGAGGCTGAGCAACTCAGTGAGGCCCTGTCTCTAAATAAAAAAGGGCTGGGGAGTGGCTGAGTTCAATCTCCGGTACTCAAAAATAAATGAAAAAATAAAAATTGGGTATGTAGCTCAGTGATAAAGCGACCCTGGTTCAATCCTCAGTATCAAAAAAAAGAAAAAAATAAATAAAATACTCTCAGTGATGTAAAGCGGCTTCCACCCAGGGATGGGCCACTGCCCCTCCCTAGGCCTTGTCCTCTCCCTACCCCTAATCTGACTGAGGATTCCAACTGAACGCTGCCCCTCACAAACATGGCTGTGCCAAGGGTGACGCGCCCCTCAACAAGATGGAGACCGCAGTAGCCCCACCTCCCGCTGCCTCGGCGACCAATGAAAAAGAAGCACGCGGACGTGCGCGTGCGTGGTGCGCCGTGGTGGGCGTATCCAGTGATGACTGGGGGATCCCAGCAAGCAACATGACTAAAAAGAAGCGGGAGAATCTGGGCGTCGCTCTCGAGGTGAGAAGAGAAGTGAGGGTTGGGTCACATCGTTAGTTGCCTTCTCCTGGCTTCAGGGTAATGGGTCGGTCTGGTTGCAAGGTTGGAGGGTGGGCCAAAAGGAGGAAGCGAGAGCAGCGCAGGTTTGGGAGGAGTGAGAGGGCCCGACGCGGTCCTGGAGGTGAAGGGACCCAGAGGTAAGGGGTTACGCCGCGGGCACCTTAGGAAGGCCTGGGAACGGGGACCTCCGGAGGGGAAGAGACCTGGAAGTGAAAGGGAGCCCCAAAGAAGGTGGCACACAGAAACGAGGGGACTCAAAAGGGAGCGCCAAGGGATTAAGGAGGACGTGAGGGAGACATGTAGATGAAGAACCCAAAGGGACCGTTTACGCCAAAGGCGGAGGGTCCTGTAGTTGAGGGGAACCCACAAAGGCTAGGACCCAAAGAAGAGCTATGTGTTATTAGTGGCTTAAATATCCCCTAAGATGGGAAAACTTTCCTTCAGTGTACCAAAGCCTGTAGCTTGGAAAGTATTTGGAGAATCTTTGGGAGTCTGTAAAGAGAATTCTAGAAGTGGTGACATTATCCAAAGTCTTCAAAACGAATTGACTGCATGTGGAAAGAAAACCAGCTGATGCATAGAGTACTATGAACTCAGGGGCACTTGACCACTGAGCCACATCCCCAGCCCTATTTTGTGTTTTATGTAGAGACAGGGTCTCACTGAGTTGCTTAGCACCTCGCTCTTGCTGAGGCTGGCTTTGAACTCACGATTCTCCTGTCTCAGCCTCCCTAAGTGCTGGGATTACAGGCTTGAGCCACCGCGCCCGGCCCGTATCAGTTCTCTTTGAGCATCCTCCCAGAGGTTGTGAGAGAGGTTCAGGATGTAATGGTCTTCTTTGGGCTTAATACCTAATTTAGTGATTCTCAAATTAAAGAAT
This sequence comes from Geosciurus inauris, assembly GCA_004024805.1. Taxonomy (NCBI): domain Eukaryota; kingdom Metazoa; phylum Chordata; class Mammalia; order Rodentia; family Sciuridae; genus Geosciurus; species Geosciurus inauris. The sequence goes on along the minus strand of PVHX01000989.1, from coordinate 58,911 downwards.
GCATACAATCATATGTAGAGCTTGATAAAAAGGTAGTCAAAGGCCCATGTCCATGTCCCTGCCCCCAGTAATTCAGTAGGATATTAATGTGCATTTTTAACAAGCCATATACATCCACACTGATACAAGTGGCTTTTAGTAACATGCCTTGAGAAATAGTGGCCTACTTGGTAGAAAAAAATTGTTGGAAGTGTGAATCTCCTAAAAGAGAATAGAGTATGAATGGCAAAATGAGATGGTACCTCGTGGCGGAAATGACATAGCCTGTATTAGAACACAGGAAGCTGCTATAACAAATCTCAAAACTTAATGGCTTCAGGAATAAGAAAGTTTGTCATTTCTCTAACAGGCTGGAGCAGGGGTCAGCAGACCTGGTCTGTAAAGGATCAGACAGTAAATATTTAGGCTTTGCAGACTGTATGGTCTCTGGAGTAACTGCAGTTGATCCTTATTATTCACAGTTTTCATATCTGCAAATTTGCCTGCTGACTCAAATATATTTGTAGCCCCCAAATCAGTACTCTTTTGCATCATTCACAGGCAAATAAAAAAAAATTTAAGTCTCCTGAGATCCACATTTCTTTGTTTGAGCTACTTTACTATAAATGTCCTTTTCCATGGTCTATTTAGTGGCATGTTGTTTGTATTTTTATGCTTTTTATTGGTGATTTAGCTGTTTCAGATGATCCTCAAGCATAATGGTATTTGAAGGCTATGATATGCCTTATAGAGCAAAATAGGTTTGTTAGATAAACTTTTTTTCAGACATGTTGTAACTCAGCATTATAAGGTGCTCTTGGTCATTGAGTTCAATGTTAATGAATCAACTATATATTAAATAAGATGCGTTTAAACAAACACATAAGACAAGTTTTGTGTGAATCAGTTGATGAATAAATGGCAAGAGGCGTGCAGAAACCTGGTTCAGTATTTGCTAATTCAGTGTTGGTGTCAATTTGATTTTTTAAAAAATATTGTTTTTAGTTGTAGATGGACACAATATCTTTATTTTATTTATTTTTATGTGGTGCTCAGGATTGAACCCAGTGCCTCACGCATGTGAAGCAAGTGTTCTACCACTGAGTCACAATCCCAGCCCCAGTGTCAATTTAATATTTAAATATATAGTGTTGCAGTTCTGGGGATTGAACCCAGGAACACTCTACCGCTGAGCTACATCCCCAATCTTTTTTCTTTTTTATTTTGAGACTGGCCTCAAAGTTGCCACCCTCCTGCTTTTGCCTCCCCTAAGTAGCTGGGATTATAGGCATGTACCACATGCTTGACTTTTTGTTGTTGTTGTTCTTTGGACAGTACTTGAAATTGAATCCACACCCTCATACATGCTAGGCAGGTGTTCTACCACCAGCCCTTGGTGGTATTTTATAGAATATAACTACTATAAATAACAAGAAGCACCTGTACCTGTACTCAGATAGGCTGTCATAGCACAAAAGCAGCCACGGGCTATTTGTAAGTAGACTATCTTTGGCCCCTGGACCATCATCTGTCAACTCAGTCTAAAGAAGATGATAGTTCTGCCATCTCCCTGAGCCTTGTTATCACCCTATCAATGAAACCAGGGCACACGCCATTGATGTTTCCACTGCCAGGGAAAGAGAAAGTGGAAAAAAAAACCATAAGTATCTTGGGCCCAAACTCTGCATTTTTCATTGGCAGGATTCATGGCCTTACCTGTCTGCAAGGGACTGGGAAATGTGCTCACCAACTGGAGGGCTACAGCTCCATTGCTGTGGAAGAAGGGGCAAGTGTGCTTTAGACAGGCTGCCATCTCCACTGCAGTCAGCACCTCATTCCACCATGTGATTTAAGGATTAAATGAGACAATATATGTAAAGTGCTTAGCATGTGGGTGACACAGGGTGGGTAATTGATAAACAGCAGCTCTTTCTCATTCTAACCCTTTGCAGTTCCTTTCACCATGGCTGGGTCAACCCCCTGTTTGGGGTTTAGTTTCCTCATCTATAACATAAAAGACTTGAGCTTTACCAGGAGTTATAAATTCATGGTGTCCAAATAAAGATCATGTCTGGTTTGGCTTTTAAGTTTTGACACAGGATTGTGTTTTTTTAAAATTTTTTTGGTTGTCGATGGTTCTTTATTTTTTTTTATTTATTCATTTATATGCAGTGCTGAGAATCAAACCCAGTGCCTCAGGCATGCTAGGCAAGTGCTCTACCACTGGGCTACAACCCCAGCCCCTCAGTTTTTTTGTTTTTTTGTTTTTGGTACTGGGGATTGAACTCAGGGGTACTGGACCACTGAGCCACATCCCCAGCCCTATTTTGTGTTTTATGTAGAGACAGGGTCTCACTGAGTTGCTTAGCACCTCGCCATTGCTGAGGCTGGCTTTGAACTCGCGATTCTCCTGTCTCAGCCTCCCTAAGTGCTGGGATTACAGGCGTGGGCCATCACGCTCAGCTCTCTCACAATCTTTTGATAAGCCAATTATTCTAGTGTCTTTTACTGAGGCATATTCACTCTTTTATTTTTTAACCCTCTTTGTGTATCAGTATACACACACACATTTTATGTAGATATTATGTATAGATATATAAAGATCTATAAGAATATGTAGATATTTGCCATACTGGTATCTAACATTACCTTTTGCTTGGATAGTCAAGAATTTGGAAATTGTAACTCTGTGCTTTGGAAAAAGCCTGGTGTCTGGCTGCCTCCCCTCCTTACTCCTCTGTTGCCCCCAGCGGGTCTGAGTATTGAATGTGCACTGATGCTCAGTAGCAGTAGATATTGTCCTCTTATTAAAAGTCGTGTGCTCAGAGCCAATGAAGTGGTGATTTAATCAAAAATGTTTGTTAATGTGACGAGTGCAATAAAACCCCCACAAGTGAGTGATCTCAGCACCTGCAAACAGTCTCCACTTGTAATGAAGCAATTACTAAGCAGGCAGCTCTCACCCTCAGGGCGGGCTCAGGCTAGCTGTACCGGGCAGTCACCTCCTAGGACAACCAAGGCACCTTCTAGCCTCCCTCACTCGTCGTTCCTTGTGAGGTCTTTTTATCCAACTCATTACCACCTTGTGAGATCTCAGAGTTAGGGGAAAACAAAACTGGCCAAGAGTTTTCTGAATAACAAGAGAAATTGGTACTTCAGATGAGAAATCGCCAGCCTGGTACTGATTTTAATGTGTGGGGGGAGGGAAAGGTTGTATTTCAGTCTAAACTTACAGGAAAATTTTGGCTGATGTCAAACTTATTTATGTTTTTCAGTCTCAGATAATACTGAGCTATTGCTTGGTCATCATACTTTTCTTTTGCAGCCAGACTGTTCAACCTAGTTTCATTGGACAGTTGATCTTAACAGATGTGTGGTCTTAGCCAGCATCTTAAAGAGGATCATTTGACTGGATCTGATCCCTAGTACAGAAATCTGGAAGAGTTTTGGCTACAAGTTACAAAAAAAACTGACCTTAGTGACTTAAGCAAACAGGAGTCTACTGTTCTTTTCCCATAGAAATATGTATGTAGGTGGCTATTGGCATTGGTTCAAAAGCTCAGCTGCGTCAGAGCTAGTATTTCTTCATTCCCTTAGCTATTTCCTCACGGTCACAAAGTAGCAGCTACAGCTCTAATCATGTTCACCTTTAAGTCAGAAAGGATAAAGGAATAACAACACTATTTGTCCCTTTTATTAACAAAATATAAGCTCTCTCAGGATTCTCCCAGCTGATTTCTAGAGCATCTCATCATATCCAACCCTAGCGACAGTGAGGCTAGGAAAGTATCTATTGCACTTTTCCAACTTCTATCGTGGAGGTTAGCAAAAAAGGAGAGGTTGGGAATCGGTGCTGGATTGGCCAACTAACAGTATCTGCTGTAAGAAATAAAAGGTAATGGGAGCCAGTCGTGGTTGCACACACCTGTAATCCCAGTGGTTAGAGAGGCTGAGATAGAATCGCAAGTTCAAAGCCAGCCTCAGCAACAGCAAGGCACTAAACAACTCAGTGAGACCCTGTCTCTAAATAAAATACAAAATAGCGCTGAGGATGTGGCTCAGTGGTCGAGTGCCCCTGAGTTCAATCCCCAGTACCAAAAAAAAAAAAAGAAAGAAAGAACAAGAAAGTTAATGGGAGCCTTTAAAGCTTCCTACCAGGAGGAGAGGAGCTTGACACTTGTGATGATTTGTTTGATGTCAACTCCTGCCATAAGCTCCATGAGGGCAGGAAGGGGCAGAATCAGTAAGTGTGAATAAAGACAGTCTTAGCTGTTCTGGGACAGGCAGGGCAGGCACAAGGCAGTGTTTTAGAAGCAGCTTAATGGACCATCATTAATATTTGCTGAATTGGCTTGAGTGACAGAAGGGACTTGAACCTTCCATCCTGACATCTGGGCCTAGCCAAGTGGTTCAGTGGGCAGAGGTTAGGAGGCTGCAGCAGAGGCCACAGTTAGAACCACCTTCTTGGGGAGCCACCAAGCCAGTAGCTGGGGGAGAGGCTCTTGTGGCTTGCTGAGAATGTTCAGGGCCCACTGACTATTAAATGAGCCTCACCTGCTGCCAGGCAAAAGCGACAGGTCGCCATTGGGCAGGTGATTTCTCTCAGCAGCCTGCGTCTGGCTCTGCTCCACTTGACGGGGGTCAGGAGACTAAAACCTCATTACCTAACGCGGCTGGATGTCAGCATGTGTGGAGTGGCTGTTTGCCAGCATCTTAATTAATGAATTCATAAGGCGCGGGGTAGATGCCAGTTCTTGAAAAGTGCTTTGAGCCTTTCAGTGATGAAGAAGCTTTTGCTAATTTATCAAAAATATGTATTGGGGGAGAGAAGAGAAAACAAACCCCAAACAACATTTTGGCCCAGGGACAGCTGAAGGCTTGAGGCAAGGACTGACCCGTGGCTCCCTTCCAAAGCTGCTTGGCCTCCATCTCAGCACCCCGGCCTCAGAGCTCTCATGGACCTCAGCAGGGCCCCTTGCCTTCCTGCCCTGGGGTTGGGTAAATGTCCAGAGAGGTGGCAAGCCCTTTAGTGGCAAGTCCTCTTCCTGAAAATGGATCATTGATTAAAATCTAAGGCAGCTCGTTGTCTTCACCTGCTCAGTCTGGGAAAGAAGCTGCTTCTGAGGCCTCTCGACTGGGGAGCTGTGGGTTTGTCTTTTGCCCTCAAAGAGCCCTGTGAGCCTCCCTCACAGAAAAGCATCCCTTAAATGGTGTCAGGGGGATTGGCCCTTTGGGGTTTGAGGTTGATCACTTGGAAAATTGAGGCCTCTGACCCTCATGTGACTTGGCTGTGTGGCCTAGAGGCCCCAGATGGAAAGCCGCAGTGCTCCTGCCAGGGACCATCTGGGCAGGTCCTCTGGCTCCTTTACTCATTATAATAAACATCTTGGGGCCTCCTGACATGTGAAGATGAGTAGATTTCTAGAAATCCAGTCCCGTGGCTGCAGGGGCTGGAGATGAAACAGCCGATGCTTTCTCCAGGCTGTAGGTTAAGAAGGGGAAGGCTTATGCCCAGTTAGCTCAACTTTTCCTTCTTGAAACTGGATCTTTTTGAGTGGATTTTGGAGCGTGATTTGACAGTTGGGTGATGTAGGGGCGGGTGCCTGGGATGTCTGTGAAGCAGGGAATCAGCACAGCATGAGGGACTCCTGGCCCATGTCACAAAGCACATGGATTCCAGTGAGGCCCTTCTCTCACAGCGCGTCTGTTGTGTGAACTAAGACCAAGCAAAACCCTGCCCAAGGTCATTCAGGATAGAGGATCTGTTGAAGCCAGGTCAGCATGCTCAGATGGGCTTCAGCTGAGGCATGGATTGACCATTCCCAGAACCCTTTGCTTTGGATGTTTCCATGAGATGTTGGAGAGATGGTTTGAAGAGCCTCAACCTGAGAATAGAAAAACCCAGAATCAGACCCCAGTCCTTCCACTTAGCGAGTTGCTGCTAGTCTATGCTGGGAGTTTGTTCCTTGTACAGTGGGGACAGCCTCTTCCTTGCAGGGTGGACGCAAACATGGGATAACATACATGCAGCTGCCCACAGATTGCCTGGCCGAGAGCATAGGGTGTGCAGATGCACCCTGGTGCTAGGAGTCACTCAGAGCCTGTATTTCTCTGCTGTCTAGTTATGGGGTGGGTGGTTAAGGGCACAGACTTGGACCACCTAGCTTCCCCATTGCCTGCCTGTGTGACCCTGCAGGAGTTACTTCATTCCCATCATTTTTTCATCTGTAAAATGCAGATATGAAGACTGTTCCCCTCTCACTCTGTTGTAAGCCAAGTGTGAGTTAATACATGTGAGGTGCTTGGAGCAGCAGGTGGCATTTGGGGCATGCTGCAGAAGCATTGGTGGCTCCTGTTGTGGTGGTTTAGTTTTGCATGGATTTTGGTTTCCGGAAACTGCTGTGACTCATGCTGTGTCATCCAGATGTGGGACTGCATGACTTGAGCTCAGCTCAGGTATCCAGCACCAGGCTCTTTATTAGAAGTTCTCAGTGCCAGCCACGACCTGGCTAGGCAGGTGCAGGGTATGCCCATGGCTACTGCCTGAGCCTGGAGGCAAACCCAGTCCCAGCACCCTGTGTCACTCACTGGCCAGAGTCTCAGGAGCAAGACCAGAAGACGCTTCCTAAACCAGAAAGCACAGTGGGTGTGTGGCCCAGAGCTGAGCCCAAGGGTGCCTTCTGCCTTTTCCCTGGACAGTGGTTCATTAGGGATTGGGTAGAGGGCACATCCCAGACTGTGTGAAACCCCGTGGGAGCACATTCAGAGCCCCCACCCTCAGTAGGAGAATGGAGCAAATGACAGCCTGGGGCTTGTGATACTCCTGCTTGTGGTCAGAACAGAAGCTGTGCGGGACCCCTCCCTGCAGCAGTGCCTGGAGGCACCTGCAGGGCCTGACCTGACCAGTGCACTCGGGCAGCCACCTGTGGAGCAGAGCAAGGCCCCTACCTCCAAAGAGGCCTCATTTGAGGCTTTGATTCCTGGAGGCTCCACACTCCTGAAAAGATGCCTCATGGGGATTTCAGACGAATTTTACAGTTTCTCTTAACACAGTGGTTTTATGGCATATAGGACCCCGGGGAGACTTCCCTAGAGCTCTGAGAGTGAGGTGATATTCCCCAAGTCTGTACAGCAGAGGGGATTGTGTTTATCTGGCCTGCGGCTGCTGCACTACCAGCTGAGGCCACGGAGCAGAGGGGCTCAGAGCTGCACTCAGGCAGGGCTCCCAGGGAAGCTGCAGGAAGCCTTTTCCCAGTGACTGGAAGGAAGAAGTCTTCCCTGGCACCTGCCACTAGGAGCGAAGGCCCTCTTGGCTGGGCCTCTGTCCACAGCACCCTGAGTCCCACCCTGTGGCCCCCACTGACCCTGACTGCCAGGTCTCCTCGCTCTTCTGCAGGGAGCCTCCCTCTGTGGAGGCTTCTTGGCTTCATACTGAGCCCGCTGCCCTCCCCGCTGCTCCAAGCTACCCACCAGGTATCAATTCCCAGTCAAATCCCTGCTTGGATGGGGAAAGGCAGCTGCGCTCATCCCACTGTGCCAGCCTCTCCTGAAGCTTTTCTGTTAAAGTGTAGACATATTGGATCCCCAACCACAGGGCCCTCCCCAGAAACTTAAGCTTCCTCATTCTTGAGGAGTGCTTCACCCCACCCACGCCTGCTGTCTACCTCTTTCTTTCCCTTTCTCTTCCTCCTTTCCATGCTTCCCCCACCTTGGCTGACTTCCCCAGCAGGTCCTGCAGGCAGATTTTAGCCACTACTGTTCTCTAGGTCAAGAACAGCGTTCCTGGGCTGAGGTTGTGGCTCAGTGGCAGAGCACTTGCCTCGTACATGTGAGGCACTGGGTTTGATCCTCAGCACCACATAAAAATAAACAAAATAAAGACACTGTGTCCGTGTATAACAACAACAAAAAAAGAACAGCGCTCCTACCAGGACACTCTGCATGTGCTCACCCACCTGTCTCACTGCCCCCAGACAGCTTGCACGGACGGGACCCGCCAAGTCCTTAATCCATGAGGTGCCAAGAGGGACCATTTGTTAACTTAGAGGGAACTCTTTGCACCACCTTTATTTCCTGGGGTCCCTATGCCAACTTGCAGACTACATCCCTGCTTTACCTGCTGGCTTAGCCCAAGGACTTGGACACAGTGCTCTTTTTTTCCCCCTTTGTAATAATTGACCTTGGTTTTCTGAGTGTAAATATAACCCAGACGCTTTTTAGTGTTATTGTCCACACTCTGCCTGAATGAGGTCCCCACCTTCACCATTTCCACTTTGTCAGTGACAGTCGCAACCTCCAGTGCTGCCCCCTAGAGCTCTAGGTCCACAGATCTTCCTGCCACTGTCCAGCCTGCCAGGCAGGAGTCCTTGGAGGCTTCATGGCTTTCAGAGTGTAACTTTCCTTTCCCACTAGAGTTGGTCCAGTATCTTTCTGCTCTGGTCTCTGGCCTCATATGTCTGCTTCTTAGCTGGCTGCTAGGTCCATGGAGCCATTAGTGTGAGTGAATCCCAAGTCTAGCTGCCAGGCTTCTGCCATTCCCCAGGTCTTCAGATGCTCCGCCTCCTGCAGAGTCTGTTCTGCCTGGATCACTGCCCTAGCTCCAGAGCCTAGCCCAGCTCCATCTCCAGGCAGAACACAGAGGTTCCCAGTGTGCCATGTCCTGAGCTAGCTGGCGGGCTAGCCAGTGGAGGTGCTGTTGTCCCCACAGTCCACCTTGTAGGTCCCTTGCTGTGAAGCCCTCAGTAGACTCTGAGAAATGGTCAAATCCGAGCCCAAGGGGCTCCCTGCCTCTGCTCCTGCCAGCAACCCGGGGGGAGCCCTCTTCCTCATGCTGCACTTGTCTCACCTCCTCTTACTCTAACCACTGGTTAACTTGGTTTTATTCCCCAAAGATCCAGTGAAAACCTTTCTCTGCTAATAGCAAACACTGCACCCCTTCTGTGCAAGGCTCTGTTGTAAGCACTGTATCGCATCACATCATCCTCACGCTGAGATGTGAAACATGATGATCCTATTTTTACATGAGTCATCTGAGGCACAGAACTAGGGAACTCACCAGTCACACAACAATGAATGACTGCCAAGACACTGATCATACCCCATGAATCCTGCCAGTACACTTAACATGGAACCATGATTTCAAGCTTCTGGGCACTTGGGCTCCCAACTGTTTGCCCAGATCTGATGTTGATGCTTCTAGAATACTCCTAACATTTTTCTCCTTATACTGGTCCTAACCCCCTTGTTTTCAAGTCCTGGCTGTCTTATTCTATGTTGACTGTAGTCTGCAAAGTGCATAATTCATGTGCGTGTGGTTGAGAGTTGACGGAACAGTCAACTCAGGACTTCCTTTAAGGCCCATTTCCTGGATCCTCTCTCACCTTTCTGGACCCATCTTGCTTGGTCAGCTCTGTAGCCACCATTCCTGATTGCAGTCACAACCAAAAGAACTATCCTGAGCCTCCCTTCCTGCCTCCTCTGCAGCCAGGTCCACCAGAGTCTCTCTCCATTATTACAGCTGCTGAGACCTGGCTTCTGCTTCTTGAGTGCTGCAGGGTGTTTGGTGGCCAGCTTCCTGAGCCAGGCCCAGAGCTGGGGACCCAGCAGGGTCACCTTCTAAGGATGTGTCTGTGGCCTGCCGAAGAGCCTCTGACAGTCTCAGCCTTGCCTCAGTCAGCCTACATCAGGCAGCTGGGTTGTAAAGAAGAGGATCTCACTGTTTAGAAGGAAATCAGAGAGCTGTCAGCAGGACATAAATATTCATAGAGGGAGGTTAGAACTTGAGTCCCTAAACCTTGATTTGTGTTTGCCCGCTTAAGCCTCATTAAAAAGTGGCAAACGAAAGTGGAGATATTCAGTGGAACTGCAAATAAATTGGGCTTGTTCAGATAAGGGCCCCCAGCTGCCAGCTTCTCAGGCCCTGTCCAGAGCATAATGGCAGATTGGCTTGGCTACTTAGGGTTTGCTCACCTCAATTTTAAGATTTTGCCTAGCATGAATTCCGGCCTTGCTCTGGGACAATTAGTACTTGTTTGGGCACCTGGTAGCCTTCCAGAGGTGTTTAGGGATGGAAAATCCCAATCTGCTCCTTCCCTAGAATGACTTGCAAACCAGGGCCTGGCTAAAGGGGTGCAGGAAGGGCTCTAACTGGGACTGAGACTGAGCTGGGCCGTCTGCAAAGCTTCATAGCAAGCGAGTTATGTGCACATGTAGTTGTCCCACGAAGCTGGGCCAAGTGGCCTGAAGCATTAGCATCAGCTGTGGCTCTGTGAGCCTGACCCCTAAGCCTGTTCCTTTTCCTGCCGTGCAGCTCCAGGAAGGCCTCTGGCCTCCCCAGAGACAGTCCCATCTCCTACCTGGGGCCGTTCCCAGGACAGACCTCCATTTGGGTGCCCATTAGCTGAGAAACAGCACAGTTAACCAGGCAGTTAACTCAAGGCTCTGCATTTGCTCCCTCCCACAGGGCCCTGCTTAGCAGAGCTGGAGTTGGCAGTAGTAGGGGCTACAGGGAAGGTAGTGGGTGGTGTGTCATTTAGACCAGGCCTCAGGAAGAGGGAAAGTGACTGACATGGATGCTGGCCAGGGAGGGTGCCGAGGTCCACAGATTTCAACTGCAGCTCTCCTGACACCCAGTCCCTGAATGCCTGCCTGGGACTCAAGGACTCTGACAAGCCACCTGGGAGGCAGAATTCTTCCCTGCAGGAGGCAACTCCAGAAAGGAATGGTGCACAGAGCTGGCTGAGAGTGATAAGGAGAAGGGGGCCCCCACTCTGATTCCTTAGGAAAGTCATTTCATTTAGGGAGCCAGGTTCTCCCATTTGTGAAATAGAGGTCGTACCTGCTGTCCCTCCCAGGGATGTGGTGAGAATGAGCAAAGTCAGAGAAGGAAAATGGAACACTGTGGGGCTCCAGGCACTGCAGCCAGCTGCTGTGCAGGACGCAGCCCCAGGAACTGAGCCACCAAAATCTAGGCTCTCACTAGCATGGCTGACGTGGAAGCAGAGCAGGCCCAGGCCTAGAAAGGCAGCGGATCAGAGTGGGGACTGGAGTCAGAGCTTGATGGGAGGGAAGGTGGGCTTTCACTGTCAGATGCATGATCCTAGGGCCCAGGCTTGCACAACCTGGTCTGGTGTTTCACAAAACATTTTTCTCACAACTCACATATTTTCCCAAGAACACACCTCTGGAACTATAATCAAAACAAATGGAAAAGGATATCTTTGGCAACCAGCCTTCAGGAACTTAGCTATTTTGCCACACAAGTTATAGCTACCTTGATGATGGGCAATGTTTTTGTATAAGAACCAAGTCAGAAAGAAAGGTTACTTTGAGTTACATTTTTTTCTGCTAATTTTTATTGATTCTTGTAGGAAATGTCTCTTCCTATAACTTGGACTAAGATATTAAGATGAAGCATGTCAATGAGAAAAACCTCTGCGTTCTGGCTCTGGGTGTTGACCCACCCTGCGTGTGGAGCACTTGGGAGCCTCAAGCCTTTTGTTGCAGGACACAGCTGTGGGGCAGCTGCCTGCCCTTGTTGGGGCTCTGGTTGCTGCTCTTGTGGACCTTAGCTGGGGAGACAAAGCTGACCAAGGGGCTGCTCCGCTCTGCCCCCCACCTGTGCTTAGTCCAGCAGGTGGAGACAGCTGTGAGGCCCTCAGCAGCACCCACTGCCCTGCTTCCAGGGCACTCGGGCTGGAGCTCAGCTGGAGCGAGCAGTGGTGGAGGACAACACAACAAAGAGGCTTTAGGGCACCAGTGCCTGGGTGCCCTGCCCAGTGGAAGTTAACGTGGCCCAGGTGGGTTTGAGACCTGCCTGATCTCAAGGTGTTGAAAGCTGCAGAGCTCTGCAACCTTTCTCCATCTGCCATGTATTTTAGATCGATGGGCTAGAGGAAAAGCTGTCCCAGTGTCGGAGAGACCTGGAGGCTGTGGACTGCAGGCTCCACAGGGCAGAGCTGAGCCCAGAGGACAGGTAACGCTCCTGCCCTGGCCACCCCACCTCCCCTCCTTGCCCCTGTGTCTGGACTGAGTCCCCAAAGTGAACTAGGCTTGAGGCAGAGGGTTAGGGCCCCTAGCTTCTGAGCTTCAACTCCTGAGACCTGGGCACTTGTCCCTTTGTTTACACTGTCCTGTGTGCTGGCTGTCCCCAGGTGGGATAGAAGAGAAGGGCTTCAGCCATGAAATTTCCTCTTCCCCCCACAGAAGGTCTCTGGAGAAGGAGAAAAGCAGTCTAATGAGCAGAGCCTCCAACTACGGTAAGAGTTCCCTTTGGATACCAGCCTTGACCTCCAGTCCCTGGCGTTTGGAGGGGTCAGGAAGCCCCCCCAAACCTAATCAGGTGGCTGGGCCGAGGTGGTCCTTTGAGAGGGAGCCAGTTCCAGGAGGCAGAAGGAACCTGCCGCGTGGGAGGAGAGCTGGTCTGTTCTTTGTTCCTGGAGGATGACCTACAGCTCTGTCTTGTCTCTGGGATGAAGGGGTGTGGCTGTAGCCAGGTCCCCCACTCTCCCTCCCCTACTGTCACCACAACTCCCCTCCTGGCCAGGAACACCCTGCAGTTGGAGTGGGGCTGAGGTGACAGATAACCCCTGCTTGACCTGGGTGCAGGAAAGGCTCCTGTGGGTGGAGCAATGCTGCCACCTTCTGGGTACTGGGGGCAGAGCCAGGTGGAGCACAGAGGGGCAAGCAGCCAGTGTGTGGCTGGCTGATAGCGCCGGCTCTGAGAGCCAGAGGAAAATGATCTGTAGCAGGCTCTTCAGATTTGTTCCCTGTTTGTTCTCCCCTGGGGGACCACGCCTGGTCAGGGAACAATAAAGAAAGACCGATCTGAACAACACACTGTTGGGCTGGGGTACCCTGGGCTCAGTCTGGCCCACTCAGAGGTGCCTGCCCATCTCCCTCTCCCCCTTGCACATACAGAGATGGGTGGGCCTCGGTTCTCCTCCAGCTGAGCAGTTTTCACAGACTCATAGCATCAGCACTCAGTTTAGCCTTCGTAGGGTACCAACCACCTGCACGTCATGTGGAGGGACTCGTATAGTACAGGGGTGGCTACAGAATTGCAGGACTGCCTTCCTCTAGAGTGGAGAATGACTGCCTCCTGTCAGCATCCCTAGATTCTGCTTAGCTGGGCACCCAGCAAAGGGCAGGATCTCAATAAATACATGGCCCTACCTAGCCACTCCAGTGTCTGGCTCAAGGTCCCCACTGTCCTGAGTTTCTGGTTGGCTGGATGAGACTCCTGGAAGGATGAGCACCACAGAGCCCACTGACAGGTGAGGACTCACCTGATGTTGAACCATCTCTTAGCTTGGCTTTCAGGTGTGGCTTCTTTGGTGACCCCTCACATCCCATCCTCAACCTAGTTGAGCACTTTGGCAACGGGACTTTTATGAGGCCAAAATCTGTGGCTAAAAGGTTATGAAGATCTGGGCAGATCAAGGACAGGGTAATTTTCATGTGTAGGGAAGAGACTGGAGGGATACAACCCTAGCTTCAGTGGTGTGTGTATTCATTTTGGAAAGGGAGAAAGAACACCAATGGCCTCCATTCCCTGTTCCATCTTAACTACCCTTTTATCTCCCAGAGAAGGAATTAAAGTTGCTTCGGCAAGAGAACCGGAAGAACATGCTGCTCTCAGTAGCCATCTTCATCCTTCTGGCCCTGGTCTATGCCCACTGGACCATGTGAGTCTGCAATGCCCCACAGCCACTGCAGGCTTCCCCTTGGCTCCTTAGTTAGGACCAAGCAGGCCCTTCAAGACTCAAGAGGACCAAAGTGCCGGGCACGTCCCCCACCCAGACGTTGGAGTGAGGCCTCCTGATGTGTCCCACCCTCCTCCACTTGCTGGCTCCCCCCAGAGCCAAAGGACAGGCAATAAAGAACACCAGGCTGCTCCTGTCTGCTGAGTAAATGTCATGATCTGACTGTCGCTGAGGGGCAGCAGGAGAGTTGCTCAGGAATCAAGGAAGGAGAGACGTTCCAAAGTTCACGGTGTAGAATTCAGAGAGGGAAGGGGTAGCTGGGAAGATGGGCAGACATTGTGCCACCCGCCTGCCCGCTACCAAACACTACCTGCCCTCCAGCCAGTGCCATCACCTCCAATTATGGCAGAAAACTGCAGCCTGTGCAGTGAAGGGTGACTTGGACTTGAAGTGGTCATGTGGAGGTCTCGTGGGTGTGTGGAGTTAATCCCTCTTCAAGAGGCAGGCAGGGCTGGGAGGCTTAAAGAGTGAATGGGGCAGCGAGAGCCATGACAAAGACCAGACTCACGGTGACAATGGCCAGTAAGTTAGGTGGGGTTTGTAGTGAGAGGTGGGGGGTTGGTCACACTCCCAACTCCATTCCCAGAGTAAGACCAGGAGGAAAGAGGGGTGGGTGCTGCAGCCAGAAGAGGGAGACAGGCTGGGAGGCCTAAGATGAACCCGCTGTCATAGCGGGTCCCCCAGAGCAGCAAAGTACAGGCATTGGGGGATGCCACCAGCCTCTGCGCACCCTCTACCTTAAAGCGGAAGTGCAGCACCCACTGGGACAGGAGGCGGCCTGGCCGCCTTGGGAGGAAGGCTGGCCAGGGTCAGTAAGACCATTTCAGTCTCCTTCTCAATCCCTGGTCTAGTGACACTAATTGGTCTGACGCCTCTGTTATTTCAGTCACAGACTGATCCTGGATTGTCAGTGCCACCAGAGTGAGCTGTGTGATTTATGTAAGAGAGGGAAGGTGGCTTGATGCCCTCCTCGAGCTGTAGGTTCATTCAGTCCTCTGTCCCTGCTTCTAACAGGAGCTGCATAATTCCCCTGGTTTCTTGGGCTCCCTCTCTAGCAGCAGCCCTGCAAGCCCTGCAGGGCCCAGGAGCTTTGACAGGCTCCGATTAAACAAACCTCCTTTTCTCTTCTCTTCTTTGAGTAGAGCTTCCTCTTTCTTCACCTCTGACCCCAGCTGCCTCATCCAAGCCAGTCCCATACCACAAAGCGCTGAGGACAAACAGCAACAGCCCCAGCACAAAGCCACACAGGCATTAAAAATATGTTTATCTTTAATGATCCAAGATTCTGCAAGACACACTGATATACCCAGAACTGGGTGGAAATACAGCATCTCAGCGGTGCTGCCACCGGCCTGGGGGGTGGGAGGCTGGATGCTGGCTGAAGGACCCCCAGGGTGGAGTCAATTCCAACCTGCCAGGAGCCTCAGTGCCCTATCTCCATGGAAACCAGCCTGGCACTGGGATGGGGCCCTAGGGAGCCCGCATGAACATCATCTCTGAGAGGTATTTCCCATTAAAAAAATAACCATAGGTGCCCTCCCCCACCCAAAGCTGCGGCCCAGCTTCCCCTCCTCCCTCTGCCAAGATAGAGGAAATGGAGTGACCACATAGACAGACAAAAGCAGACTGTACCTCCAGATAGAGAGGAAAGACAAAGGAAAGGGTGGCTACCTCCAACTCCGAACTCTGCGAAGACCCTAGGTGGTGGAGCACAGGCAGAGTGCGACTGCCAGAGGCCAGGCTATGCTGACCTGGAGGACCTGCTACTGGTGGGGCTGCTGCTACTCGGGGGAGGCAAGGGCAGGTTTTCAAGGCTACTTCCAGCCCTCTGAGCTGCCCAACTTCTGGATCAAAACAGGTGGCCCAGGAAGCCTCCGTAACCCCAGGAGGCAATCACACCAGTACCAAAGACAGCACATTCTGCATCTCAATACGGTGTCAGTGATGTTGGGCCCTTATTTCTTCCCGGCCTGCCGGGACTAGCAGAGGTCTGGGCTGGGAAGAATGCCAGGATGGGTGTGGGGAAGAGACGAAAAAGTCTTCTCCAACTTGGCATCAAAACAGAGCAAGTTCAAAGAAACAAAACTTTGATTTGTACAACAGCCGCTCCTGGCCAGCTAGTGACAGTGGGCCATCACCCACCCAGGAATGGCCCAGTAAAAGTTGGGCAAAGCAGGGGCCTGGCCACCCTCAGAGGCAGTGCATGGAACTCAGAAAAATGAGTCTATAGGACTCTGGAGAGAGCAGCGGAACCCAAACCCTGCTACTCTCTAATGCGTCCTCCACCAGCCCCACGTGCCCTGGGCACTGACCATAGACCTGCCTCAGGAGCATTTTCCTTCAGGCTGAGTCCTGGTAGGGGAAACAGTTCCCGGGCAAAAGGTGTCCCAGAAGGAACATGTGTCCTCTGAAGGCCCTGACTGAGCTCCTCAGAGAGGCGGTGATTTGCTCCCAAGATCAGGCTTAGCTCTCCCCAGTCCTTTTCCAAGAGGCAGAAGGAACCAGTGCTGGGAGCCCCGTGTGCTGAGTGCCCCATCTTGGGGAATAACAGGGCATTCGGCAGGGGTGGAGCACTCCGAGGCCCTCAGGCACTGTGCATCTGGATGAAGGAAAGGACATCCTCCTTGGATAGCTTGTCTGGGTCCTGGGGCTTCTGGGAGTCATGCACGCGGATGCCATCCCCCCACTCCCAGAAGAGCCGGCCATAGTAGCAGATGCTGCAAGGAGGAGAGGGGAGAAGTCAGAGGGCTACACCTGGATGGCCCAGGACCAAAAGCCCACCAGCCCACCCCTGTCAACAGTGACTTTGGGGATAGGTGTTCTTAAGGAGTAGTGGGGGGTGTCCAGTCAGTGACTTCAGTCAATGACTTCAAAAAGTGCCAGCTCCTCCTGTGCCGCCCAGAACCAACTCTTCCAACGGACAGCTGCTGCTTACTGCATCCAGCTGAACTGTAACTACGGATATTCCTGGACTGTCTGTGCTCCTCTAATGGAACAGCATGAGTGAGGAGACAGAAACGAGTGTCGGTGGCTACTCTTAGGCAACAGGGCTGCTGTCAAAACCTATGACCAGCAATCTGGCAGATGGATGCCTGGTCCTAATGAGGGACAGCTGGGACCCTGAGTCCCAAGGGGCGATGCTACAGGGGACTTTCAGCATGTTCCCACCACTAGGCTCCTCCCTAAGTGTCAGGCCAGTGTCAGAATGTCATGCAATCTGTCACTGCTCCATGAGCCAGTGCCCTGCCCATGTAGGCCTTTCGCACCCAGACCCCATCATCATGGCCGGTCTGGGTACTGTTCCTCCCTGAGCTTACTGCCCAGGCTTGGCCACACTTGGGCATTCCCAACAGGGACAGAACCTGCCCAGGCTCACAGGAGGCCTTGTGTGGCAGTGATCTGTCTCAGGCCTCGAGGTGTGCCCTGGGAGGGCTGGCCCCTGGCAGGAGGACTTGGGGCCTCTAGGGCAGGCAGCCTAGAAGGGGGTTACTCACTGAAATGGGGCAATGGCGTCTGCAGGGAGATCATAGGTGGAGTTCCTGGTTTTCTTGTTGTAGAAGAATTTCCTCTTGAAGCTTTTGCTGCATGCCATAGTCCACGGCTCTGACAGGAGAGGAGAGGAAGGAGCTCAGAAAGGACACAGCACTCGTGGGGTGGGTCTGGCACTGCAGGGGCGTGCCCCCTCCCTCTTGCTCATCCTTCCCACCGCCCTCCAGGAGCAGATGGGGACAGCTTGAGTATGCCACCTCCACCACTGCCTGGAGGGCTCCAGGGGGATTGATGAGTATTTCTCATCACGCACATGTGTCCTGCCAACCTACCATGAGGGTAACGCCACCCTACAGGGGCACAAATGCACAGAGCCCAAGTTTCCCATGCAGGCATCTACAAGCTAGCCCTCTTCCCACCCAACCCAACCCCCAGCCCCACCAAAGAACAGAAGAGGCTCTGGACACACGGCCCCCTGACATGTACCTCAGGGAAAAGCCAGCCTAGCTGCTACCCACCCTACTGTCAGCTAGCTCTGGCTCTGGCAGTGTGGAAAGGAGGCAGCATGGAGGTAGGGAACCATCACCCACCATTCACGGTCCTGACGATGTACAGGCCCGTGGGCACAAAGTGCCTGTCGTCCCGCCCAGTGTAGCTGAGCTTCGGAGTGCCGCTGGATCCCTTGATGATCTTCATTTCTAACCTGATTCCAAGTAAGTGTACAAACAGGAGTGTGAGGGTGTGAGACAGAAAGCCAGAGCATTAGTCTCCGGCTAGTATCCATTTGCATTCTATGCTGCTTCCACCTAAGAAACTGAGGCACAGCACCTTAAGTGAACTGCTCCAAGCACACAGTGATATTGGTAGTGCTGGGTTTAGACCTCAAGCAGCAGAAGCAGCATAGGAATGACAAATGACCCTGCTGGATTACTGAGGATGGGTGCCTCCTGAGTGATACCAGTAAGACAGATCTGAGACCATGGGTGCTGGAGTCTTCAGCCCTCCACCCATGTGATCACTGGCCACTAGAGAGTTAACAGTAACTGCCTCCCTGAGAGCACTGAGAGCCAGCCCAGCTCCCATAGTGAGAATCAGATCTGCAAGCGCCATGTACCCCACACACCGTGAAGAATATGAGGAAGCGTTTATGCCCCCTTGGTCCCCTCTAGGCTCAATCTCTCAGCACTGGGAGCTGGGATTTATAGTGTTCCAAGCAGCTTGCTGCTCTGCCCCTTGCAGGAACAGTCGTAACCATTACAGCATCAATGAGCCCATATTTCTGCCTGACACATGTCCGCCCTGCTCCCCTCCTGACAGGGTGCTGAGTCAGCTTGGGCGGGGGGGCATGCAGGCTGCAGCAGAGCCACACACAGGCAGTGAGAACGGGGTGGGAGCAGCGCCAGGGCTACCTCCCCACCTTACCCACAACCTGTCTCTACAAAAAAGAAGGAATCCTCAACTTGACCCAAATCCCAAACTGCACTGGGTTGAGTCACTCACCTGAGAAAAATCTTCTCCATCTCCTCCAGCCTATACACCTCCTTCACTCTGCAGGTAGAGGGGTGGGGAGAGGGTGAGGCTTCCTGGGGACATGCTCATCCAGAAAGCAGGAGGCTGTACCAGCCCTTGCCCTCTGCCTCGACCCTCTCAGCAACCACTCAGTTCACCATGAATGAGGACACCCAGCCTGGGGCACTGGTATCCCACACAGACATACCCTAAGATTTCAAAACTGCCAAGCAGCTCCTCAGTCTGCCCCAGGCAACTGAGGGTAGCTATGGCTATGAGAGGATGGGAGGGAGACAGGAGGGGCAAAGCTCTCTGCCAGCACTCCTGTCCTCGAGCCATCATCACCAGAGGCCAGAAATCGCATGCCTTTTGAACTGCTACTGTGTAAGGTACCAGGAGATCCAGCAACCAGACTCCAAGCAAAGGAGACCCTGGAAGCTACCCGTCAAAGCACAGACATCTATAAAAGGCATTCTCAAAACTGGATTTAATTTTAACTAAATAAATTCACATTCAAATGAACAATAAAACTGGTTTTGGTATAGACATCTCAGGCTCTAGTAACATGCATCCCGTGGAGCAGGGCTCAGCAGTGCCCTTCGGGTAGTAACCTCAGCCCTGGGGAAGTCTGTTCTCCATCTTCTCCCTGACTAAGCGGACAGCAAACCCTGGCCTGCTTCCTCAAGCCATCCTCTTCATATTCAAAATTTCCATTGGCTTAGTATCCATTTCTTACCTGAAAAAATGTTCATGACTCTCCAGTGTTCACGAGGTGTGTTAGCACTCTCAGAAGCAAGTGCATCTTAAGTGAGGACACCTTAACCCCTAGAATGAATCTACCTGTGGAGGTTGGCTCACTGCCAGCCAAGACAGGGCAACACTCTAGGCTGAGAGCCACCTACCTAGCACTCCCAAACCAACCACTCATCAAGGCAGTCTTATCTCTAACACCAACCTAGCCTGTTCCTCTCCACTGAGTCCTCTTGTCCCTCAGTGGATGGAGAAGCAGGCAGTGACCAAGGGAAGCAACCAAGAGAGGACTGGAGAGGAAGGAGAACACGTGCTTACCTGATGGGGTTCATGTCAGGCCGACTGGGCTTGGAAACGGCCTTCACAAATTTCTCAGCAAGCTGAATTCTACAATCCAAACAGTCGCTCAGAGACAAGTCAGACCACCCCTGCCAGTGCCCCTGCCCCTGGGCAATTTCACAGCACCAACAGGAGAACCTGAATCTGCAGCAAAACTCCAAGAGGAACCATCAGTGTCCCCCCAGAAGCCCACCCTGCCCTTTCCACTGCCGTCCTCGCTCCTGCCCTCCCCCTCTGGATTCTGACCTCTAATTTCGCTATATCCTGGCTGGCTCTCCTCAAGTGTGCCTTCAGCTGTGCTCAGTCAGCTCCACTAGAACTTCAAGTGTCATCTTTATGTGTCTACCCTGTCACCCCACACCAGGGACACCAACTTAAACAGGACTACCCAAGCACTGAACGTGTTTTTCAGTGGAAAATCTCCCTCTTCTCATAAGGTCACTCTCTTACTCAACCTTAACACAAATATCACCTCAATCTGAGCACCTGAGGCAAGAGTGTGCTGGTATTAATGACAACCAAGGCCCAAACTCTGAAGTGCCAAGACCAATTTCTTACCCTGCCCTTGGGAAAGTGAGTAGGAGAGGAAAACTCTCAGGACGTCCACAAGCAGAGGCCAGGGTGAGGGGCCAAGCCACAGGAGGCTGCTGCCCAGAGAGCTGCCCAGGCCCACCCTCACCCTCCCTACCCTGGGGCCCAGGTCAGACCGCTGATTGAAGTGCTGTTCCCGAACATCACTGCCATTCAGCACAAGGACATCAAGGATGTGGATGGCACTGATCTTCCGCTGGGCCTTCCCCTAGAAGGAGGAGTACACAGCCCAGTCTGCCCGCTGTGACGTGGCTGTGCCTGCCACCTACTGCTGGGGGCAGGGAGGACTCTAAACACAGGCCTAGGCCAGCTTCCCACCCTTTGCCCACTGTTCCAGTTGATGGTTCTGAATATCATCCCTATGGCTGTGCTACTCAAAGCTCCCAGGAAATGATAGGTCTCTTCTTTCCCAAGGGATTCCTGGTCAAAAACTAAATTAGCTGCTAACAAAATACAACACCCAGAAGGCTCATCAGGGCCCTGGATGCATGATGATGATCCAGGTCTCCTCTGACATATGGAGACTGTTCCTTCCTACCTGAATTTCTCATGGTTTAGGGCAACTCCTCCCAGAGAAAGAATAATTATCAAACTTTCCCCAGCCCTGGTCCCTGTCAGTCACCACACAATGTAACAAGCCTTGGACCAAGGCAAAGGGCCAGGCTTTGGTGTCCCAGTCCCCTAGCCACTGGGCCAATACACAAGCAGAATCATATCTGACCTCCCCTTTGAGCTCATGCACAATTTCCACAGACAGCAGAGTGTCCCGGGGCAGCTCTGTCTTCAGGTCCAGCTTGACCCAGCGGTCTGACTGGCGGCCATCCCATGTGTAGATCTGGGACTTCTATAGGTAGAGAGCAAGGGTAGGTGTGGAGATTGAAGAATGAGAGACTTGGTTCTCAACAGGGCTTTTATTTGCCAGCTACAAGCTGATGGGGTGGGGAAATGTCAGAAAATGAAGTTTATGTTTATTTATTATATTTATTATAATAAATATATTTATTATATATATTATATTGTTCCATGGAAGAGACGTGGGCATGGGACTTAGTCCTGCTGGTTGGGAATAGGTGGGCTCAGGGTACCTTCAAATGACTTTAGTCCACAACTAGTGGCTCTTAAGAAAAATACAGCTAGATGCACGTTGGTGCAGGAGTCAGGGGAGAGGAAAAGGAGAGAAAATAAAAGGAGAAAAAGACGAAGTGTGAGAGAACACAAAAGGGTGAGTGGATCATATGAAATATAATTCCACAAATTACATGGAAAGACAAAGCTAAAAGAACAAGCACTGACTTTAGCCAGTTAAGTCAGGCACAAAACTCACCGAGGCTTTCCCTCACCTCACACCACCTCAGAGGGCCCAGGGAAGGAAAGGGATGTCTTTGCAAAACAGGAAATGGCATGGAGTGGGGTGCTGCTGCAAAGAACCAGCTACATGGGCGCCTGCAGACCATGCTGCCAGTATGGGAAGCCCTGGTCCCAAGAGAATCAGCACTGCGCCCTTTAGCAAGGCAAAGCTGAAGGAACAGATGCATGACTAACAAAGAATCAATGAAGCACACTTGGTGAATTCAGAGGAAGAAAGGAAATAAAAGTTTTAAGAAATATTTTCTCTAGGGCCAAAGCCACACCTCCTTGGTGCCAAGAGAACATGCACCAAGTGTAGCTGGCAGCTGTCCACACTCCCACAGACAGGGTACTGCTGCCATCCCAAGCTGGTAGGAAGCCAGCTGCAGACTTACCCCGAGGCCGAGGAGGAACTTCTGCTGGCTGCCAGACACCATGCAGCGGTAGTCAAGCACAGGGCGGATTTTCTCCAAGGTTTTGGAGGTAAGCAGCGTGGGCTTGTAGCTGAAGATGTCAATCTCAGTGCCCTGTAGCCATGGATCAGAGAAAACAGTGCAGGGCTGGAGAAGGCTCGGACAGTACTGGTGCCCGTATGGGTTGAAGCAAGCTGGGAGAGGTGAGGGACAGGAAGCACTTGCTCTCAGAAAAATGCTCCCTGCTCTTTCTTCTCTACCTAACCATGCACTAAATGGGATCTATTTCCATCTGCCTGGAGTGTTCCTTTAGGACCTATTAGAAAAGGCTGGGAAAGGAAAGAACACCAAGTCCCCAAGTACAGATCGATTTACCAGAGCTATAAGGAAATGTCACCAGAATATAAAGGCCGTCCCTTAAATAACACAAAGCAAGGATTCTCCACAGTTGGTTTGAGAGCAGTGAAGTGATCCCTCTACCCCATTCAGAAAAATGTACACATTATTCTTCTGGGGCCATCTTGAATTCACTCTCCCTTCTCTGACCCCCATAAAACCAGCACAATGGCCCACAATCTAGGCCAGAAAAATGAGGTCTGCAGGAAAAGCCAGAGGCTGGGTGGTAGGAAAACCAGAGAGAACCTGGGGTAAGAACCCTAAGGACCAGCTTACCAGAATCAGGATAGGCAACCTGGGGTGAGGCAGCCCTGTGGGCTTCTCTGGCAGCTACCTTGGCCTTCTGCCCCACTCCCCTGCCTAAGGTCATCCCACACTCCATGTCTCCTCTGTAGGCAAAGGCCACAGGACCTTGGACTTGCCAGGACGTGACAGGCAGCACCACCCTGTAGGTGGCAGGAATGCCAGGTACAAGCACATCTCAAGACCAGAATCTTGCTGTCCTGATGTGCTCCTGGAGAACTCTATATCCTACACCAGAGGCTCTGTACTGCGCAGGTTCAGTCTAGTCCCTCAGGCCCAGGAGGGGTGCTTGTACGGGCCTTCTAGAGGCCAGGCAGAAGGGGCCTTGGTGACACCTTCCACACCTAGAGTAGGGACTCTTAACTTTTTATTTCTATCACAGAAACCAGATTTACCTGTATTAGCTCGAAGAACTTAGATTTTGGGTCTGAGGAAGATGGAGCAACTCTAGCCTGGTCGGGGATCTGAAGTGAGAAAGCAAACAGCTTTGATTTTCAAGTTGCCCTGTTGACCGAGGCCATGTGTGAGTATATAGGCAGGTAAGCAGGTGGTAAGTAAAGAGGGTGGCAGGAGGCGAAGCGGAGAATTCACTGCTCTCTGTTAGACCTCTAGTAGCACACCCCAGAAGCTACTTCCTTTTCTCTGGGGTTCTATTGGTCAATGTTGCTACATAGGGCTACCAGCAGCAAAATGAAGCCTGTCCACCCACCACCCCATCCTTTCTTTTTCTCTTTTTTTTTTTGGAGGGGGTTGGGGGGCGGTACTGGGGATTGAACCCAGGGACATTTAACCACTGCCACATCCTCAGCCCATTTTATATTTTGAGATGGGGTATCACTAAGTTGCTTAGAGCCTCGCTAAATTACTGAGGCTGGTTTTGAACTCATGATCCTCCTGTCTCAGCCTCCCAAGCTGCTAGGATTATAGGCATGTGCCATCACAACCAGCACCCCATCCTTTCTGTCCCAGCTGTAGGGACAAACTGAAGTTAAAGGGCCCAGTAATAATTCCCAATAGTGCTGAAATGGCCAGCTGTGGGATGCTGAGGGTAGAAGACACTTTGAGGTTAGGGGAGACCCAACAGTCTCTCCATTGTTCTCTGGAGTGTCCCTGCCCCAAGTGACAACGGGCTGGGGGATAAGCTTACCCCCCAGAGTCGGAGGCACTCTTTTCGGATCTCTGCCTGTCGAGGCTCGCTGAGAGTCCTGGAGAAACAAAGCCAGCAAGTGATTAAAACCTCTAAGAGGCACAGCAGTGCGGTCCATGTGTCCCTCTAAAATGCTTGGAGAGGAAGTGTACACAAGTGAGCACACTCTGCCAGTCCTGGGTGCGTTCACCTCGCTCTCCTCCTGAAGACAGGAACTCAGGTTCCCAGAATGGGATCACCTCCCCTTCCTACCGCAAGGGAAGCAAGGAAACTGTCCTCATGACCACTTGGATGCCACAGGTTCCCACACATGCTTCTTCCAAACACCTATCAGCACATTCTGATTCTCCTCCTGACACAGGCCATATGAATGCTGTCCTGGCGAATGTCACTATGCTGACATCTCACAAAGCTGACTTAACCCATATTCACCTCCCACCACTTAGGTGGGACCGTCCCTGACCCGTCCTCACTCTCCTCGTGGCATCGCTCTTTGTGCTTGTACCCTGAACACTGCGTGTTCTGTGCTGTGCCACTCCACAGCCTCTGGGGCACTGGGATTAACTTCCCTGCAGGGGATGACTCTTATCTGCCCCAACACATATCAAGTCTAGGAGAACAAGGTTCACACCATATGCTTCTCTGGCATCTTTACAAATGTTTTTAAATGATTATTGAAATTAAATAAACAGAGAGCTCGGTGGGGAGGAACAAAGCAAGATCTTCCCTTGAAATAGGTGTATTCTGAAAAGTGTGCAGTACTCACGTGTCTTGAACAAAGGCATGGATTTTGGCCAGAGCTTTGATCTGCACACTACAGTGACTAGGAGAGGGAAAAATATCAGTGTCAGAAGGATCACCAAAAAAGACAGCCAAATGACATAAGCACAGAGAAGTTGAGCCAGAGCAGTGGCCATTTGTTTTTGTAAAGGGACTGGAAAGTTGGGAGGACCACCCCACACTAGGTGCAGTCACAAACTGGGGATGTAGCTGAACCCAGGAGCACTTTACCACTGAGCTACATCCCAGTTTGTTTTATTTTTTATTTGGAGACAAGGTCTCACTAAGTTGCTGAAGCTGGCCTCAAACTCAAGGACTTCCTGCCTCAACCTCCCAAATCACTGGGATTATAGGCGTGTGCCACCACGCCTAGCCAATGTCTGGTATTTAATAAATAATTATCAGGTAAGTGATACAGAAAGAAATGTGATCCCCCAACAAAAGGGAAAACAGTCCAACAGAAAAAGACCCAGAGGTGGCCCAAATGTTGGACTGTCAGGCAGGACTGATAAACATACTAGAAGATCTAGTGGAAAGGCAGACAACGTGAATAGAGAGAATGGAGAATTTCAGCAAAGATATAGAAACTATATATCTAAAAGGCAAATAAATTTTTGAGAAATAAAAAATAGAACAATCATTTTGATGGTTATCAGCAGACTGAACGTAATTAATGAACTTGAGGACAGATCGGTCAACAGAAACCCAAACTGAAACACAAAGAAAAAAGTGGGGAGGAAAAAAAAAAAAAAAACAGGCCATCTGAGGTCTATGGGACAACACTTGGTTTAACATAAATATAACTGGAATCCCAGAAGCAGAGGAAAAAGTAGGATAAACAAATATTGACAAGGTAATGGCCAAGAAACTTCCAAATTGAATCAAATCAACCCACAGATCCAAGGTCACTTAATTCCAAATAAATACAAAGAAAGTCACAGAAAAATGTAGCAGGGCCAACCTGCTGAAAAAAGGAAAATCTTGAAAGCACCCAAAGGAAAACAGACACGTGACATGCAGGGAATGATGGTTGACTTCTCATCAGAAACACAGGAAACAGAAAACATGGAAGAGTGCTGAAAGAAAAAAAATGATCAACCTCAAATTCCATATCTAGTGCAAATTCCATATCTGGTTCAAAATTAAAGGGAAAAATATATTTTTAAATAGACAAAAGCTGAAGGAATTAGTCTACCACAGGCTTGCACTACAAAAATAGGCTGGAAGATAATTATCTCAAGTACAAATCTGGTTCTCCAAGAAGGCATGAAGAATACCAGAGAGGCTAAATATGTTAGTAAATACCAAGAACATTAAAAAAATTATATGTGTATATGAACATATATCTTTAAAAGCACCAATTATTTAAAGTAAAAATAATAATATAAAGTAGAGTTTATATAAAAACAAGAACACAAAGGTGGCAGCACAATAATTGCATATATACTATTATAAAGTTCTTACATTGCAGCAGAATATTTTTGGAAGGGAGGCTATGTATGATAAATTAAAAATGCATACTGTAATCTCTAGAGCAACAACTAAAACATAACACAAAAAGGCATATAAAAAAAAACCCAAAGAAATAAAAAAGGAGTACTGAAAATACTGAATTATTCTTCCCAAAAAGGAAAGAAGAAAGGAACAGAGGAACAAGAGCAAACAAGGTAAAGAGAAACCAAACAACAAAGATAGGGGATTTAAACCCAAACATGTTAATAATTACACTCAATGTAAATGTTTAACTACCCCAATTAAAAGGCAGAGACTTTTGTATAGGTCAATCTGGACAATAAGGTAAGACCCAACCATATGCTATTCACAAGAAACACATTTAATCATAAAAACAAAGACAGATTGAAAATAAAAGGATAGAAAAATACCATGCAAGCACTAAGCTCAAAAGGCTGATGTAGCTATATTAATAGCAAAGTAGATTCTAAATAAAGATTATTACTAGGGATAAATATTTCATAATGACAAAAATTCAACTAATCAAGAGGACAAAACAATCTTCAATGTGCATGTGCCTAATAACAAAGATCCCAAACAGCTGAAGTAAACACTAACAAAACTAAAGGGAAGCCGGGAGCGGTGGCGCAAGCCTGTAATCCCAGCACTTAAGGAGGCTGAGACAGGAGAATCGCGAGTTCAAAGCCAGCCTCAGCAATGGCGAGGTGCTAAAAGCAACTCAGTGAAACCCTGTCTCTACATAAAACACAAAATAGGGCTGGGGATGTGGCTCAGTGGTCGAGTATCCCTGAGTTCAATCTCCAGTGCCAAAAAAAAAAAAGACAAAACTAAAGGGAGAGGCCAGGGGCAATGGCACACAGCTATAAACCCAGCTACTCAGGAGGTAGAGACAAGTGGATCACAAGTTCCAGGCCAGCCTCAGCAAGTTAGTGAAAGCCTGTCTCAAAATAAAAAATAAAAAGGGCTGGGATGTAGCTTAGTTGTAAAGCACCCAAGTTCAATCCTAGTACCAAAAAAAAAAAATTGTTAAGACATCCTGCAGACAATGAAGGATAAAGTGACATTATGAATAACTATACCAATGAATTCGACACCTTGAATGAAATGAACAATAAATTTTAAAATGAACTTATTGAAAACACAACCAGAAAAACCCTCTATTAAAAATTGACCTTTAAAACTTCCTATAAAGTACACTCAAACAGCTCTACCAGTTAATCTTTTTTTGGGGGGGGGTACCAAGGATTAAACTCTGGGGTACCTGACCACTGAGCCACATCCCCTATTTTGTGTTTTATGTAGAGACAGGGTCTCACTGAGTTGCTTAGTGCCTCGTTGTTGCTGAGGCTGCCTTTGAACTCGCAATTCTCCTGTCTCAGCCTCCCAAAGTGCTGGGATCACAGGCGTGCACCACCACGCTGGCTACCAGTTAATCTTTAATAAATAGATTTTTTTTAAAAAAGAAATAACCTATGCTACATAAATTATTCCAGAAAATACAAAAAGAAGAATCATTTCCAAAGTCATGTTAAGAAACTAACATAGAATGGGAAAGTGCTGAGGAGTAGTATTGACCAAACTATATTGTTATATTGTGTGCATGTATGAATAAGTAACAACAAATCCCATCATTATTTACAATTATACTGCACCAATAAAAAAATGTGGGGGGTGAAAAAAAGACTAACAAAACCCTGATACTAAAACCAGGCAAGGACTTAAAAGAATACAGTATTAGAGATTAATTTCTCTCATGAATAAAACATTAATACATCAAATACAACAATATGTAAAAGTGGTAATAGATCATGATCAACTAGAGTTTATCCAAAAATGCAAGACATTTTTAACCATTTTAATGTCACTCAATGTAATTAATTGTATTACTAGAACAATTAAGAAAAATCAGGTAATAATTTCTTCAAATAGAGAAAAAGTATTTGACAAAATTAAACATTCACCCATGGTGAAAAACTCTGAGCAAACTAGAAATAGAAAAATTTGTCAACCTAATGAAGGCCATCCATAAAAACATACAGCTAATATCATACATAACAATGTTAAACACTTTCTGGACCAAAGCAAGAATATGGGCTCTCATCATTTCCATTCAATATCATACTGGAGGAACTAGTCAGTAAGATAAGAAAAGAAAAAAATAAAAAGCATACAAATTGGAAAGGAGAGTAAAACTATCTGAAGACATGATTTTGTAAATAAAAATATCTTAAGGAACCTACCAATATCTACTTGCACTATTGAGTAAATTCTCACAGGATGCAGTCAATATACAAAAATAAAAACTAGCAATCAAGCCGGGTGCGGTGGCACAAGCCTGTAATCCCAGCACTTTGGGAAGCTGAGACAGGAGAATTGCGAGTTCAAAGCCAGCCTCAGCAATGGTGAGGTGCTAAGCAACTCAGTGAGACCCTGTCTCTACATTAAAAAAAACACAAAATAGGGCTGGGGATGTGGCTTAGTGGTCGAGTGTCCCTGAGTTCAATCTCTAGTACCAAAAAAAAAACTAGCAATCAATAATTGGAAAATTAAATTTTTAAAAAATCATTTATAATAATATTCAAACTCATAACATCCTTGGGAATAAACAACAAAAGATACTGTACAATCTCTACATTGAAAACTATAAAACACTACTGAGGCTTTCTGGATAAATTGAGAAAAGCTGATTCTAAAACTTACATGTAAATGCAAAAATCCTAAATTAGCCAAAATAATCTTGAATAAAAAAAAGAACAAAGCTAGGAAACATACTGTTTGCGAGATTTCTTTTGTCAAGGTATGTATGGCACTAACAGAAGGGTAATTTAATGGAATGGAACAAAGAGACCTGAAGCCACACATATACAAATACTTTAGGAAAAAAGTAAAATTTTTAAAAAGATAAAAAATATTTTTCCACAAGTAGTGGGCAACTGGACATCTATAAGAAAAAAAAAAGGCCCTTGACCCCTATGTCACACAATATACAAAAATTAATTTCAAACATAAAGGATAAAAGAAAAAAGTCTGCATGAAAATAAAGTAATATTTTCATGACTTGTGAAGGCAGACTTTTTAGAGAGAAAACAAATCATTACCAAAAAGGAAAATTGGTAAATATTGGTAAATATTTCATCTTCAGAATTTTACACTTCTAGATATCTAAGTTAGAAAGCAAGAAGTAAAATGATCTTACTTCACTTATGACATGATCTTACAATGGAGATTCTTCCACACCAAAAAAAAAAAAAAAAAGCGGTTGTAACAAATAAGTGACTTCAGGCAACTTGCAGGATACATCAACACACAAAAATCAGTCACTTCAGCCAGGCACAGTTGTGCACGCCTGTAATCCCAGCACTTAGGGAGTCTGAGACAAGAGAATCGCGAGTTCAAAGCCAGCCTCAGCAATGGCGAGGCGCTAAGCAACTCAGTGAGACCCTGTCTCTACATAAAACACAAAATAGGGCTGGGGATGTGGCTCAGTGGTCGAGTGCCCCTGAGTTCAATCTCCAGTACCAAAAAAAAAAAAAAAAAAAATCAGTCACTTCTACATACTACCAATGAATAATCCCAAAAGGAAATGAAGAAAACGATTCAATATATAATAGTATCAAAAAGAATAAAATGCTTAGGAATAAATGAAGGATGTAAAGACTTGTACACTGAGAGCAACAGAAAACTGACAAAAGAAATTAAAGAAGACATAAATAAATGGAAACATCTCATGTTCGTGGACTGAAAGACTTGTTACTATTAAAATGACAATGCTATCCAAAATAACCTACAGATTCAATGTAATTCCTATCAAAATCCTAATGGTAGTTTTTGCAGAAAGAGAATATCCCATCCTAAAATTTATATAGAGCCAGGAGTAACAACATGTGCCTATAGTCCCAGCTCTTCAGGAACCTGAAGGAGGAAGCTCTCTTGAGCCCGGGAGTTGGGAGACCAACCTGAGAAATATAACAAGACCCTGACTCAAAAAAAGGGCAGGGAGGTGCTGATAATGTAGCTCAGTGGTAGAGCACTTGCCTAGCATGCACATGAGGCCCTGAGTATGATCCCCAGCACCATCGAAAATAAAAAATAAAAAAGATCCTATATAATTTCAAGAGACACCAAGCAGCTAAAACAATCTTGAAAATGACAAGCTAAGTTGGAGGATGCACATGTCCTGATTTCAGAACTACTACAAAGCTAATCAAAACATTGTAATATTGGCATAAAGACAGACACTTGGAACAGAGTCAAGAAATAAATTCTCACATGTATGGTCCAAAGATTTTTAACAAGTGTACCAAGACCATTAAATGGAGAAAGGACAGTATATTCAACAAATGGCGCTGGAAAAACTGGATATCCACAGACAAAAGAAGGAAGCTGGGCACTTACCTAATGCTACATACAAAATGGATCAAAGACCTTTGTTTATATGGGCTAAAGCTATAACACTCTGACAAGAAAAGATAGGCAAAAAGCTTCATGATATTGAATTTAGCAATGATTACCTGTATACAGTAATAAAAATAGGCAACCTGAGCTGCATCAATATTTAAAAAACTTCTATGTATCAAGAAACGATCAATAAAGTGAACAAACAACCCATAGAATGGGAGATAATATTTTCAAACAAAATCTGATGAGATTAATATCCAGAATATATAAAGAACAATACAAACCCAATTTAAAAAATGGAAAAAGGATGTGAATAGACATTTCACTAAATAAGATATACAAATGGTCCATAAACACATGAAGAAAAATGCTCAAACATCACTAGCCATTAGGGAAATGCAAATCAACCAATTAGGTACCACTGCACATACAGTAAGAAGTCTATTATCAGAAAAATGGAAAATAACAAGTACTAATAAGGGTGTAGAGAAATTGGAGCCTTCATGCATTGCTGATGGGAATGTAAAATGGTGTGGCCACTGTAGAAAGAGTATGACAGTTCCTCAAAACAAACAAACACCTTGTGATCCAGCAATTCCACATATAGGGGTGTATCAAAAGAACTGAAAGTGGCAACTCAAATAGATACTGGCACACCTATATTCACAGCGCTATTACGCACAGCAGCTAAAAGGTGGTAACAGCCTCAACGTCTATCAATAAAAGAATGAATAAAATATGGTATATATGTATAAAAAGGAATGAAATTCTACAATATGATGAATTTTGCAACATGATGAATCTTGAAAACATTATGCAAAGTAAAATAAGTCAGAAACAAAAGGATAAATACTGTATGGTTCTATCATATGAGATACCTTGAATAGGCAACTTCACAGACACACAAACTGTAACAGAGGTTACCAGTGGAAGGGAGAGAGGAAAAATAGGGGTTTCTGTTTAAATGGATACAAAGCTGCTGTTTAAGATGATGAAAATGTTCTGGAAATGTATAATGGTGATGGCTACACCACAATTTTAATTTCATTTTATGTTATATATATTTTGTCACAATAAAAAATACGCAGGGGCTGGGATTGTGGCTCAGTGGCAGAGCGCTTGCCTCGCACATGTGAGGCACTGGGTTCGATTCTCGGCACCACATAAAAATAAAATAAAGATGTGTCCATCTATAACTAAAAATATATATATTAAAAAATACTCAAAAAACTTAATAAAAATTAAATATCTGCTTATCAAAAGAAACCATTCAGAAAATGAATAGGCATCCAGGCACAGTGGTACATGCCTATAATCCCAGCAATTTGGGAGGCTGAAGCAGGAGGATTGCAAATTCAAGGACAACCTGGGTAACTCAGCAAGACCTGTCTCAAAATAAAAAATAAAAAGGGTGGAGCCGGGCACGGTGGCGCACGCCTGTCATCCCAGCACTTTGGGAGGCTGAGACAGGAGGATCGTGAGTTCAAAGCCAGCCTCAGCAACAGTGAGGCGCTAAGCAACTCAGTGAGACCCTGTCTCTAAATAATACACAAAATAGGGCTGGGGACATGGCTCAGTGGTCAAGTGCCCCTGAGTTCAATCCTCAGTACCTAAATAAATAAATAATAAAAGGGGTTAGGAATATGGCTCAGTGGTAAAGCACCTCTGGGTTTAATTGGAAGGAAGGAAGGAAGGGAGGGAGGGAAAGAAGGAAGGAAGGACAAATGGACAGAGGGAGGGGGGAGGGAGGGGAAATTAATATTCATAAGAGCCCCTAACTGGAAATATCTTAAGTAAGCTATCGACAGAAGAATTGATAAATTATGGTATGTCCACATATTAGAATATTACTCAACAATAAAAAGGAACAAACTAACATGTGAATGTATCTCAAAAACATTAAGATGAGGAAAAAAACCCAGACACAAAAGTGTGTACTCTATGATTCCATTTATTCAAAGTTGCAGAACAAAAAAACTAACCTATGGTGATAAAAATCAGAAGAGATGTGAGTTTGGACTCAACTTAGTAGAGGGAACAAAGACATCTGCTGGGGTGACGGAAAGAAATATTATCTTAATAGGGATGAAGGCTACATGTATGCATTTTTCAAAACCAAATGAAGTATACACTTAAGATCTGAATTTCAATTACAAAATTATATCTCAAATTAAAAACGAAAAGTGATTGGTTATAGGGTTGCTTAAACACTGCTGGAAGCAGATGGCAACAAAGTTTAGTGGGGGGGGTCTTGTCCCAAGGGTAGAGCAGACATTAAACTTTAGCATGTTGTAGATGAGGAATCAGACCAGGAAATCAGGAAAGCAATGCTCTGTAACACTTTGGGGCTCTGTAATCACCCGTGGGACAAGACATGGGAACAGAACAAGGATCCCCAAGGTAATCAAAGTCCTAGGGTACTCTGGAGCCAGCAGAGCAAACCCAGATGACAAGGAGATACCAAGAGCCAGTCATCACCCCTCATTCTCTGGTGTTCCTTAAGATCCCAGTGGTGCCAGCAAAAACAGCTGGCTGGCTTACCTCTCATTAGACCGGATCATGTAGTCGGTAAATTCATGGTCTCCCTTGATCACCGCCAAAGGGACTACAAGGTTGACGTCTGAATCAGTGTTCCGCAGCTGGTTGAGTTTAATATTCACTGAGAAAAGGTAATCCCGCACGTCGTCTATGCCCACTTTCAGGCCCTTGCACACAACATACCTGGCAAAAGACAGCCTGTCACTCTACAGAGCAAGGGCCTCCTCCCACACATTCCTTTCCCCAAAAACCCTTGCAGAGTCACAAAGCTTCCCGATTCAACCTTAAGTCCATAATCAAATAACAGCACAGACTGTGTGCACCAATGTTCACTTCAAATCCTTCCCGTTTGTATAAAGCTGTATTTCCATCTCTACGGTGGCGTTCCCAACTGCCCTGAAGCAGACAGGACTCATCGCCATCACCTCAGGAGTCTGTTAAATTACAGACCTAATGAATGAGACTCCAAGGACAGGTCCTAGAAATTTGTATTTTTAACAAGTCACCTGGCTATTGTGACTGGCTGTTTGCTTTCCCTTGTGTGGGCACTATGTCCCCCATCTGGGATGCCAGCAGTGCTTCTGGATGGCAGCCTTCTTGCCTCTTCCCAGGTCACATCCCTCTTCAAGTGTCCCTATTATTGGTCACTCTCTCATGGACCAAGCCAAGAAGTTCCCACATGAGCATGGAGAATAAGACTTGTGGAGAAGGAGGCAGAGGCCGAACTGGGAGAGCTCAAGACCCCTCATATCCAAGAATCCTGGCTCCTCGTGGTGCTAGTCATGTCTCTAAAGTCAAGGGTTTTTTTTTGTTTTTTTTTTTTTAATTTTTTTGTAGTTGTAGATGAACAACAGCATGACTTTATTTGCTTCATTGTTATGTGGTGCTAAGGTTCAAACCCAGTGCCTTGCACGTGCTAGGCAAGCGCTCTACCACTGAGCCACCACTCCAGCCCCTAAAGTCAAGGTTTTAACATAGCTTGAGGGGTCCTGACAGAGAGTCGCGCCAGCATTCACTGTTCTGACTTTTAGCCAATGAGTCTGGCTAACAGAGAGGAAGGCTCACCGCTCTGAGTTGGCAGGACGGCTGGTAATGGGTTTGAAGAGACACACTCGTTCAAAGCAGCAGTAGAGCAAGTAAATGAGCCCCACGCTGAATGGTGTGAAGAGGTCAAAGGTTTTGCAAATGAAGTGGCCTCCTGAAACAAAGAATACATCAATGGCAGTCAGTGTGTCTATCTGAGGAGATAGGTGAGGTAGTTGCAGGCAATCAAGATGACTAAGAAATGACTCAGATGACTAAGTATCTGGGACCACTAAAAGTCAGAGGCAATTTATGGAAAAATCAGCATTAGAGGGGACTTTGGGAATTCTATTGCCTTTTCTTCCCTAAATTCCTCATTTAGCCACCTATCACCTGATCTAAAGGTTTTTTAGTTTTTTTTGTTTTCTTTTTTTAAACTTCCCAACCAAACCCTGTACATGCTTTAGTGGATGCCGAGGTAAGAGACAGCTGAAGAAGTGTCACCTGTCCGGACAACAGATAGCGCCATGAGGAACTGACACAGCAGCAGTTGTTTGCTGAGGATCTCCTGCAGGTTCTCTTGCCCCTCCACTGAGAAGCCCTGAAACAAGAACACAGGGATCAGGGTGGGAAGAGACAACAAGAACTGAGAACATCCCACCTCATTTTCATGGAGACTGTGTTCTCATTGATCTCCACCATCTAACTGATAAAGATACAACTCAGCATTTGAATTCTTTTGGCAAGGTCACAGAGTACTGGGACCCAGGCCTGACTACTGACCCAGTATCACTTTCTTGACTTATCACTCCCAAAGGACAGGACCTAAGTCTGCTTTCCCAAGGAAATGGAAAATTTCTAAACCCACATGGGAATCCAGGGAAGAATAAAGCAGAACACAGGCAAAATATTAGCTAGTCACTGGTTAACCACAAGATGAGAAACAGAATGCCCTGTTAGTCTTAATTAAGACCCAGGGAGTAAATATTACCAGAATACTCTGCTTGGGCTCACTGAGCTACTGTGCTGACCATTGAACAGGCCCTGGTCTGGTAAAAGGACAAGGGTTAGCACAATTCTTTTTATTTTATTTTATTTTTATTTTTTGGTACAAGGGATTGAACTCAGGGTTACTCAACCACTGAGCCCCATTCTGTTTTATGTAGAGACAGGGTCTCACTGAGTTACTTAGTGCCTCGCCATTGCTGAGGCTGGCTTTGAACTCGCGATTCTCCTGTCTCAGCCTCCCGAAGTGCTAGGATTACAGGCGTGCACCACTGTACCAGTCTAGGTTAGCACAATTCTTATAATCACAGTGATATCTATCTCTATCTCTACCTCTCTCTCTCGCTCTCTTGCTCTGTATTGACCAAAGACTTGCTGACAATACCCGCTATCCTGTCCTAAGACCATGGAGTTTCTTCCCTCCAGCTAGCACTCTCTGGCTAGGGAGCTTTCTCCTCATTGTGAGATTCCAGAAGCAGAGAGCCAAGACCCAAGCCCACACAGAAGTAACAAAGGCGATGGGGAGAGAGGGAAAGGGGGAGTTGTTTAATGGTTAGAGAGTTTCAGTTTTGCAAAATGAAAATGTTCTGGAGGGCTGGGGTTGTAGCTCAGTGGTAGAGCGCTTGCCTCGCATGCGTGCGGCACTGGGTTCGATCCTCAGCACCACATAAAAATAAATAAACAAAGATATTGTGTCCATCTACAACTAAAAAAAATTTTTTTAAAAATGTTCTGGATATCTGTTGCACAACAGTCTGAATATACTTAACACTATTGAACTGTAAACTTAAAAATGGTTAAATGACAAACTTTATTTTAGCTGTTTTTTGCAATTAAAAACAAAAAACAAAAAAGAGGCTGGCCTCCATTAGCTGGCTCCAGCCAGATGAGGTATCCCTGGCTCAGTCCTATAGAAGTAACAGCTAAATGAGTCAGAATCAAAATGTTTAGCAATATCATCTAGACTTATGGATGCTTCTCAAAATGCATTCCTATTGGGCTAGGGTATACTTCAGTGATACAGTGCTTGCCTAGCAAGAGCAAGGCCCTGGGTTTAATCCCTAGCACCCCTCCCCCGCAAAAAATCAGGGCCTGCCTATTTATAGGGACAATTTTGTTAAAAAATCCAGTTATCATACCATAATGGTTGCCTCATGAGCACTCTTAGACCCCACATCTGCCTCCGCCCCCAGCCCCAGTCCCACCTACCCACTGTTCCCTGCTATGCATAATGCTCTGGAGAGCCAAGGCATTTTCAGATCTCTTACTGATACCCTGCCTACCTTCCTTCACGTCTCACCTCACCTGCAGCACAGGTACTGCTTGAGAGGCCGCCCAAAGAGCTGCAGAGCCTCTTCTCAACTCTAGCCATGTGACCCGGAGCAATTGCCACATTGTCTCTCCTTCCTCAGAGGAAGTGATGGCTCACTCCTGAAAGAACTAGCTCCGGTGTTGAGTCACCGGATGAGACTTCTGCTGAACAAAGCTGTGCTGGGCTCCCCTCTGCCCATCAAGTCGATGTCTACAGACAAATCCCCTGGAATATTAATTTAGCCCAGCCACTGACAGAGCCTCCATGGATTCTTCTGAGTGGCTGCCTTTGGTTATATGGCTATCAGCTTATGAGAGGCTCAGGGGTGGCCACATATAGACAGCCTCTACCAGAAGCAACACCAAGGTGACAAAGGATGGCAGCATGCTTCCCATTCAGTTCATTTTATTTTTGGTACGTGACTTACCAGGTCTCACAGCTGACCTAGGTTTTTTAACAAGGTGAGATGGGAAGTTCCACCTTGCTCCCAGCAAAGGTGTCTACATTAGTCTTTACAAAACCATGGACAATATGTACAGCAGAAATAAAAATGCACACCCCTGTTACCTGGATAATGAGCTACCACTTATCATCTCTCAGAGCAGCTTAAGGACCAAACTGAACAAAAACAGTTGTCAAATCTCTAAATTAAGAAATCCCTAATGGATCACTCTATGGAGAGATGGTCACCTACCCCATCAGCCATCAAAAAGTGCACACCCTTGCGATCTGTGTTATCCAGGACAAAATTCCGAAAAGCACTGATGTTCTCTGGGCGGGTGATATCTCCATCTCCATCAATCCCACCCTCACCTGGCAGGACACAAAAGTCACAATGAGTTCATCTGCCCTGGAACATTCTACAAGCTGGGACATGAGCTCTCTGGGACAGTGAGCACAGGTACCAGGTGAGTCTTGGGACCCAGGGCCTATCCTGCAAAGCTGCCTTACAATGATGGATCAGAAGGAAGAACCAGTCCCTGCTATAATAAACCGGAGTCCAAAAGAAGCTGTCCAGCCAAGGGTCATTGCATGAAACAGAGGCCCTTCTTCTTCAAGACCCCAAGTTGTAGTTAAAACACCCATGCCTAAAAACCAATACCAACTTTTTATAAAGGACTGCTGTGGGTCTGCTGAGCTGTGCGTTCCACACCTGGAACACAGGGCCAGAGATGGGTGTGCAGTTTATATTTGTTAATAATTCTGCCACTTCTCAGTCTTAAGCAGTTTCATTATTTCCTGTCACAAGAGAACAGTGCTCCTGCAAGGAGGAGTTAATATGGCTTTGATGAGAGTTTACCTAGCAGAGTGCTTAACCTGTGTTTTGAGGGCTGGGGACAGTTCAGAGGGCACCAAGACCCTCATTACAAGGACTGTGAACCCCAGGCTAAGAGATCAAAGAAAGTATACATTGCAGGTAGATAACAACTGCTTCTGGTCTGAAGCACTGCATGTGGGCTGCCCCTCAGACCTCCTCATACCCCCCCCCGGCTCAGTGTCCCTACCATAGTAGGGCTCGAAGAGCTCACTGGAGGCCGAGTAGAAGTCCTCCAGCTTGAAGTCGTTGGGGCCCTTCAGAGTCATCCCAAAGCCCTTTGCATGCCACTTCTTCCTCCACAGAACATACTCTGAGAAGCCACCTGGGCCTGCGCAGACGTCAGCGAAGTACAGAAGCTCGGCTTCCCGATCCTTCACCAGTGGCTTCTGCAAAGGGAAGTGAAGCACAGGGAGAAAGGAAGAAGAGATGGCTCACTGAGGATGAGGGAAAAGGACACAGGGGAACAAAGTAAGCCTTTTAGCACGTGTAATCCAGAGCTTCCTCCAGGGCCACAACATCCAGTGGCCCAGGCCACTCCCAAAATATCCCAAATGGGTCTAGGGTTGTGGCTCAGTATTAGAGCACTTGCCTAGCATGTGTGAGGCACTGGGTTTGATCCTCAGCACCACATATAAATAAATAAAATAAAGATACTGTGTCCATCTGCAACTAAAAAAAAATAATATATATATATATGCATGTGTGTATATATATCCCAAATATATATATATATATATATGTATGTATGTATCCCAAATGCCTTTCACCCACTAGGGCTAGCTCAACTCCTAGTAAAAACATCTCTGTGGGGGCTGGGATTGTAGCTCAGCGGTAGAGCGCTTGCCTCGCATGCGGGAGGCCCTGGGTTCGATCCTCAGTACCACGTATAAATAAATAAATAAATAAAACATGTCTATAAAAAAATTAAAAAAAAAAAAACAAAAAAACATCTCTGTGCATATCTGAGTGGCATTTTTATTTCTCAGGATCTTTTCCTCACCATATCCTGCCATTCATGAGTCCTACCGAACAGAAATATTCTGCTACGTTAGTGCAGAGTTTCTGTATTTCACCTGGTTGCCAGTTTCATTAATACCTTACATAACTATGATACATACGTGAAAACTAAGAAACCTGCATTGGTATATTACTATGAAAAACAAACAAAACTTGAGCATGGTGGTGCACACCTGTAATCCCAGTGGCTCGGGAGGCTGAGGCAGGAAGATCGCAAGTTCAAAGCCAGCCTCAGCAACAGGGAGGCCCTAAGCAACTCAGTGAGACCCTGTCTCTAAATAAAATACAAAAAATAGGGCTGGGGATGTGGCTGAGTGATTGAGTGCACCTGAGTTCTATCCCCAGCACCCCAAAAATAAAAAATAAATAAAAATAAACTCCAGGGCTAGGGATGTAGTTCAGTGGTAGTTCAACTGCCTCTCTTATGTGAGGCCCTGGGTTCCATCCCAGCACCAGAAAGAAAAAAAAAAGTAAACTCTAAACTTTATTCAGAGTTCACTAGCATCCTCTCTACGTTCCACAATCCAGCACAAGACACCACATCACATTTGTCTTCTGTTTTGTACTCCCTTCCTTCTCCTGCCTTTGCCCAGTGCTAGGTGGGAGGCCCAGAGCACTGCACCACAGGGAGCTGCAAAGTAGACAGCTGGCACAGCAACAGCAGCTTCCATGCAGCTCCAGAGCACCCTCCACCACACGACTGACTAAACCACAAGCATTATTTGAATTTTTATTTGATTGCATTTTTGGCCCTTCAAGTACCTTTATCTCTTAATTTCAAATTAATGCCGAATCCACCACTGACCTATATTATGTTTGTCCTATACTATGTTTATATTTCTCTTTTACACAAAGGCCTTAGATGCTCTTATCAACCTTTGAGCCCTAGATGGTGAATTCCACCCATTCTCAGCAGAGGATGGACTATCTGCACTGGTGACAAGAGGGTGAGCCCTAGGACTGGATGACCAAGAGGGCTATGGTTGGCTTAGGAAGGGGCGTAGGGCCCTCAGCCTTCCCTCTCCACAGACTGGACATGGCCAAGCACTTGTCCAGAGTTTTGCAACTGCCAGATAAACATTAGAATCCAGTCACTTCTAGATGACAAGGGCCTTGCCTCTGATGATAGCTATCTAGCTTTATCAAAACAGTGGAAAAGTCTCTGGGGATATGACTTCAGCTAAAAATAAACGTCATCCTGTGACAAGCCCCCGTGGGCATGCTGGGACACATCAGTTCTTTCCCCTATTCCTTACTACTCCTCCCCAGTGTTCTTTGTTCCTAAGCCATTAATTATTCATATTTTTGGATCATACTCATTTGCACACACAAAAAAAGACTTAATGGCATTTACCAAGAACATGTTGCAGCACCTTCCAGTTGGCACAGAGGTGATGAGGCAGAGGTCACAAGTTTAAGCTCTGCCCATACTGCAAAGATGAAAAACAATGTTCCTCACCACTGGCTGTGCCTTAGCCCAGGCTCCAGCCTCTCTGGGTGAACTGCTGGGCCAAAGACTGGGGGCATGAAGGGCAATGACTCAATAAGAGCATCTCAACTCTTACAAGGTGTCCTAAACACGATCTCACTCTATGATTTCAAAATGAGTGGCCCTTGCAACCATGGCCAGGAGTCGGTGCACAGCAAGAACAGCTGGGGGTCTCAGCTCTACTTACTGGCTGTGCAGTCAGGGCAAGCACACAGTTTAAACCACTAAACTCAAGCTTCCTCAACTGTAAATCAGGATTAATGTAGCCATTTGCCAAGGCTACTGTCGGTTAAATAAATCATCGGCAAAAACTTTCTCAAACTGTAAAGTAGTCAACAAATAAAAGATGACACTATTCTCAACTTGATCAACTTCTCTGGAGTCAAAACTCTTGTCCTTTCCTGTACTCTTCTCTTTCCTATGCCAAGTGCAGTGTTCTCATTTCTTCTAATACAGGACTGAAACTTAAAAGATCCACATTCAGAATGTCTTTTGCCTTCTGTCACACTTCACAATGTTTTTTTTTTACTTCAATAACATCCCCTGGCACAAGAATCCCTCACATAATATGATAGTTTATAACATGCTTCCATGTACTCCAAAGGTCTAAATTCCCTTCTTTCCCTTGTTTCTTCCAATTCTTATCTACAACTTTTTTTTCCTCTAGTCCCTTTTCTCCTTTTACCATAACCTGTAGCACCAGAGACCTATTTAAAAATCCCAGAATCCTGCCCCCACCTCCCACCCTTTCCACACTCCCTCAAATGTCAAGTTCTCTGATTCTTAGTCTGTAATTGCCTGATCCGAGAACCACAAAGCAAGCCCCTGGCAAGCCTGGGTGTGTGCTGGGCCTCCTGCCACTCCCACCTCTGCTGGGGACTGCTCTGGTGTTTCTGGCTGCCTGAAAAACAGCCAAGCCTGTTGGGCTTGGCTGTCACTCTGGTCCTTAGGGAAAAACAGAGATGAAAAGAGAGAAGAAAACACTAGGGGCTCAGGAAAAATCACTTTTTATAGTGGAGTGCAGAGAAACATCTCTGAAAGGGCAATTCTCCATGGCCACTAACAATCAGTTCAGGTCAAGACGCTGCCTGAAGCTTACAAACACGGCTGCCTTTTCCTATCTAACTACCATCTCCACCCTTGACCAGAATGGTACAATCCTGGTGCCTACTTCATTTTCATGACAGCAAATGACAATAACCAGATACCAGCTGCTGGAGGCGTTTACATTCAAAAGCCCAAAAGATGCTGTGACTTCCCATCAGCTTAACAGAGTTCTTCTGCCAGGCAGGGGTTTAAAGGAAATCATTGGGAGCTTGGAAAATTAAATCAACATTATATCAACCTAATTTTCTCAAGATGCTAATTCCAAGGGCCCATTTTTACTGCCTGCTGGTCCTGGAAAATGGGGAGGGAGCCTTGGGAGGGAAAAATGAGTAAAGGCTAGGAGGGTCTACATGCCAGTTTTGACAGCATGAACGAAGTAGTTAGGCAGGTGGAACTGAAACATTAAGGAACTTGAAATAAGTTTCTTTAGCCCATGGGTAAAGGAGTCTAGTAGAATGAGGGTAAGTGAAGCAGAAAAAGGTTTGGGGGCAGCTGGCTCCTGGCCCTGTCACTGTCAGAGAAAACTGACTTTCTAGGACCGGGGAAAAATGCTTTGAAACCCTGCAGGGAATTCTAGAATGAGATTTCCTTTTTTGTTTTCTCTATCATTATCCAGCGTCAGCATTCAAAGAAATGAGATGTAGCAGAGGAGAAAATCATTTTGCTCTACCACTTCTTGAGAAGGGCTGAAGCCTCATAATTATGACTCCACACAAAGCTTGTTCAGAGAGGAAGAAAGTGTCCCTGTTGAAATTACAGATCTTAGTGCTAGAACAGATCTGAAGAGCCTTCTGGTATATTGGGGCACTCCTGGGACCACAGAAGAACTATGGGACTCTATCTGGAGAGCTCAAAGCAAAATGTGTCTGTATTACACAGCAGGAATACTCTCCTAACATTGAACAAATGGCAATTTTTGAGTTACTGAAGCTTAAGTCCATTCAGCACCATGAATTCTCACCCCATAAGAGTCCCGGGGATTTGTAAACATGCGATCAAACACAAAATCCATGTTAGCCATCTTCATCGCTGCCCTGCAACAAAGCAAGATAGAAAAGTGCGACTCAGTTCCAGATGTATAGAAAACTGAGGCTCAAATGAAAGATGGAGCAAGGACTGTCAGGGGCTGTAGGGGAAAGGTCAGCAAACCTGTTAAGGAAGAAGACTCCTCGGATCATCTCGTAGGGATTGGCCCGGGTCCGAGCTCGCCGCATCTCCTCCCCATCCAGGACATCAAACACACTCTGCCCAGAAAGAAGCAGAACCTCCAGGTTAAGTGTCATCTTGGCCCCTCTGGGATAGGACAGCGCTGATGCCTAACTCTCAGCCCTCCCAGAAGCTAGGCTGCTGATGAATCTTAGCTCTGAAATAATCAATTGTATGACCCTAAACAAGTTGCTCAATTATTTTGACTTTCAACTACCTCACCTGTAAATGGCAACAAAACAAAATGAAGCTGGCACCTAACACATGTTGAATGGTTAAAAAATAGAGCCGGGCACGGTGGCGCAAGCCTGTAATCCCAGCACTTAGGGAGGCTGAGACAGGAGAATTGCGAGTTCAAAGCCAGCCTCAGCAATGGCGAGGCGCTAAGCAACTCAGTGAGAGCCTG
This sequence comes from Geosciurus inauris, assembly GCA_004024805.1. Taxonomy (NCBI): domain Eukaryota; kingdom Metazoa; phylum Chordata; class Mammalia; order Rodentia; family Sciuridae; genus Geosciurus; species Geosciurus inauris. The sequence continues at coordinate 15,813 of PVHX01000989.1, read as the reverse complement.
TCTCTACATAAAACACAAAATAGGGCTGGGGATGTGGCTCAGTGGTGGAGTACCCCTGAGTTCAATCTCCAGTACCAAAAAATAAAATAGTATGTGTGGCTACACACCAAGTCAACTCTTGGCACTGCTAATCCCCACAGAAAACTGCTTCCCCACACAAGCAGGAACCTTTCAGGGAACCAAAGTTCTGATATTCAGGCTCACCTGACTGGGGCTCACTTAGAAGGGAAACAAACCAATAGCAGAGTATTGTGAGGGCACCTACCCCACACTAGAGATCCCTTCGCCCCTTTAGCTCCCCTCTACAATCTTTTCTATGGAAACAGACATCCTTACTTTACTTGCAGCCTAGTCACCTTACGAATATTCCTAACTCTATGCCTGCCAAAAGGTAAGTTTTGTGTGGCCTCTGTCCTTCTCCAACTGATCTCCTCCTCAGAGTTTCCCTGCCTCGTTCTGATTCCCAATTAGGATAAAAAGCATCCAGGGGAGGCAGCGTTTACCTGGGTGCCTCACATTCACTGTTTCCTTCAGCTCTCATAAGTACCCAGAGAGGTGTCTTCTACCCAGTTTATAAATGAGGAAATCCAAAATATGCTAGGCAACTGGCTTAATGTTACAAAGCAGAAAAGTTGTACATTAGGGTTTGAATCCAGGTTTATCTAATGCTAAAAAATGATCCCAAACCTTTTGCTATACCAGGCCTCCTCAGGATTATAATGAACTGATCCACTAAGGTCGAGTGAATTCTTTCCTAGCTACTGACCACAAGGCTAGCATAATACTCCAAGACAAGATAGTCACTAGGAAAAAAGACATTTTGGAGAAATGTACCAAGCTACATATCTGATCTCCAGGAAAAATCCTAACTTTAATCCCCCCACAACCAATCAAAAAGAAAACTGGAGAAGTCCGGCCAATCACCTCATGGAAGGTTTTCACATTTGGCGTTAGCCACAAGGCCTTACCTTACACTGCAACACACTGTGAAGCAGTTCTTCCCCACAAAATTCTGTTTCGTCTTCAATAATCATCTTTCTCTACAGGGAGAAGAAACAATAAATAATGACCAAGTGTGACTAAGGGGGGAGGGATGGGTGAATGGAGAAATTAGGGTTCCAAGTGAGCAGAGCAAGAAGGAGCTTAAGTCCCTGCCAAGAAACATCAATCCCTGAGGGGTGGGAAAGACACAATCCTAAATCCCTCTGGCTATACTCCAGATGGCAGTGAGAGGAAGTAGTCCCCTGGGAGCTCTGAGTGGAGCACCATATGGATACAAGACTCACAAATACTGAGGCTGGAAAAGCAAACAGGAAGGAGATAGGCAAGCTGCCTGCTCCCGGAGTGCACAGGTAAAAGGATGGGGAGTGCCCCAAGTGATATAAGCCTGTCCTTCAACCAGGAAGCCTCTTGCTCTCAGGTGAGTACAACTGCTTAAACCAGGCCCCTGGCCTAGTAGCACTAGAACAAATAAAGGCTCAGGGCTACGGGTAGAGTTTAGGGGTAGAGTGCTTACTAGCATGTGTGAGGTCCTGGGTTCGATCCCCAGCACCCCAAAATCATTTTTAAAAAAATCATTGAAGACTCAAAAGAGTTTTGTTTATGTGCATTAGATAGATATCAATGTTTAGTAATAGAAATTAAAACTAAGATTTTTGGTGCTCTTCTTAATTCAATGTAAAAGAGTATGTTAACATAAATTACTTTTATGAAAAATAACCATATTTCAAAACAGTTCAGCAAAGAGGACAGTTCTATTTTTCAGTTTTATAAATCTCTTCAACATCTGGCTTAATAGAAGAAGGCTAAGTTCTCTTCCTTAATTTTGCATTTCAATCATTTTTTTTTCCCCAACAGATTATAACATCACATGTCATAGTTTCTGGAAAATTCCACTGGTCACCTGTGGATTTATGAGAGTAAAAGGGCAAATAACTTTTCAATATCATCAGGAAGATAATTTTGACATTGTGGACCCCCTAAAAGAATCTCAGAGATCCCCAGGGGCCTCTACATTTAGAGAACTGCTCTCTAGATCACACTGATTTAGTAGCCAACTTTATTCTTAAGATTTTCTAAAACAGGATTAAACAAATTCCTTCTGTATCAATTCCCTGATTACTTTCTGAGGAAAGGGACAGTATCTTTTTATTTACCTGGAAAAGTGCCCAGCAGTGACCAGAACATACAAATACACAATAAACCACTCCAAAAGGCACCCATAAGGAAGGGATAGAGGTTACACATTTTGTCTGCCTGTCAAGTTCAATGACTAGGAGGAAAAAAATCTGTCTGCCACATCTCCTAGGTATAGATTTATAAAGCCCCCAATATATCCTCTTAACAGTTTTATTCCTGCCAGAATGGTCACATTTTTCTTAAACTGTAAGTATACACATAACAGGACTCAAGAAGGAGAAAGGTTAGGAGAGGCCAAGATATTGGGGTACATTTTCCTCACATCCTACCTTTCCCACAACCATCCAATCACTCATTTCTTGAGTGTCAGGAATTTCAGTGGTGCACTCTGGAAACCATGACACCTGCTCACAGGCACTGGGCTACAAACAAAACAGAGGCAAATAAGTCAGGTAAGACAGATCCTTGGGGCTCCACCCCAACTCGTCAGGGCTTCCCCAAAACAATCCAGAGGGACTCAGACTGAGAAGGATCCAAGTTGCTGAAGCCAAATGTGGTGGTCAGACATGAGAAGTGAAAGCCAAAATTTTGAAATTCAAATTCTGAAGGCCAGCTCCAATTTTGTTTTGAATCTTTAGAAACTTCCCAAATCTTCAATGTTTCTTTCATTTGTTCCAATATTATCTGATGAATACTTATTATATGATAAGTCCTCAGAATACAGAATTAAATAAGACAGGTCCTTGACCAAAGGGGTTTAAAACCAGTGCAGTGAGGAAAGAGAAGTCAACAGGTGTCTGTCACATATGAGATATATGGATATAGATATAGATTTTTGTACTGAGGATTGAACCCAGGGGCATTTACCACTGAGCCACATCCACAGCCCATTTTTCAATTTTTTATTTTGAGACAGGGTCTCACTAAGTTGCTGAGGCTGGCCTCAAACTTGCCATCCTCCTGCATCAGCCTCCCAAATTGCTAGGATTATAGACGTGTGCTACCACATCTGTATATATGTATGAACATATACACAAACACACACACACATACACACACACACACATATATACATGGAAAGTTAATTTCATCAAGATTTAGTGTCATGAGTCTTACCTCCTGACGCTTTCACAGTGTTATTCACAAAATAACCCAGAAACTGCTTATTTAACCCAGAAATTGGTTATTTATTTCACTCCCCAATGATTCCCAATACAGCAGAAACTGGCATCTCTAATGGCTGCTTCCTCTTAATTTTCAATTACTTTCCCTAACAGGCAAAGACAGTGGTTCTTACTCTAACTGTACATTAGGATCTCCTATATGGCTTTACAATAAAATTTGCCCAGGCCCTACCTCCAGAGTACATGTTTCTGTTGGTCTGAGATGTGGACTCAGACCAAAGATGGATATATGCTTTAAAAAGTCCCCAGATGATTCTAATGTGCATCCAGGACTAAGTACCACTAGGCTGGAGAAACATGGATTATAAACCCTAACCAGGTGGCTAACCTGCATGGCAGCTTCACAGATTGCCTCCCAAGCAAGTGTGGAGAAAAGATTCACCATTGCAAATTGAAGCAATGTGATTAAAGGTAATAAATATTACATGCTCTGAAAGCCATAAAATGGTATCACAATGCAAGGTCTTGAGGGCAAGTGAACCACCGTCAACAGAAAAAGTTGAAAAGAAAAATTACTGAAATCTTTTGTCCATGAATCTGGCAGTCTAACACAGTTTCTCCTCCTAGTCAAATCCATCACCTTTAGGCATAAATTCAAATTATAAAGTTTAGGGGAAAGTTGTTCATATACACTCTGGATGATCCTTAATCAAGCAAATGCAGACTCAACGTCTCCATGAAAGTCTATATATCAAGGTTACCTACAAAGTGGACTTTGTCCAATGGCTCAAACCTTGAAACTACACTCTTGGACTATAGTAGCCACTGAGCATTTTCCTAACAGTGACCCCAGGACTGGATATTTCCTCAGGTCCCCCAGACTCATTTGTCTTAAAGAAGTGGCTACCAATTATGATTGAGCCAAACTCTGACTTACTTATCAGACATCTTTAAGAGAAAAACCGAATAATGGCAAATGATAACTGGGAGAGACTCACCCCAAAAAGGAATCTCAATAGCCTATGTCCATTAAAAACAGAGATCTTATAGGCAAACTTCAGATTTCTAGTTTAACAAAGTTCATTTAAATTCTGTGCCACTGAAAGGATCAAAACTGTGTACTTGTTTACACACAAATAAGGACGTAGAAAGCACTAGGTATTTCTCAGGCAAAAGCCTCTATCTAGTAACCAGTCATAGTCTTTACCATATTCAAGGAGGCACTGGTGATGCAGTGGTAGATTCTGGCCTCCCACAAGTCTTTACCCTATCCTGCACTGTGTCCTCTGCTACTCTGCTGTACATCCTCATAACTACAAGGCAACACAGCAAGACCACCCCAGAACTCATTAGTTCCTGGCTTGTCAGAATCTCACTCTGAACCCTTATTAGGCTTTTATTGTGAGCAGGTTCACATTCTTCTTGAACTGGAGACAAAAATCAGGGAGAGAGACAATATAGCAGTTTTCCAGCTAGTTCAGAGCCATATCTGCAGCTCAACTATACCAACTATATAGAAAGGCTAGACATCTGTATTCTATTTTCTCTAATCTCATCTCTGTAATAGCATATCTCACTATTATTTTTAGGTGATTTTGTCATACTTACTTCAAACTCTTTGTGCAATAAAAAAGAACATAAATGAAAAAAAAATCTCAACATTACCTGTGCCATGAAAAGAGATAGTAAGAGTCTCTTTTTGTCTTACAACAAACTGGTACTTAAGACAACAGATTAGGCTCACAGCAGAAAAGCGATATGGCACCAACAAACACCTGTTTATCTTGTGGAGATGGAAGGACCTTAGAGGGCACCTAATCCAGTCACTCACACACTGGACAGTGGGTGTTCATTTGGCCCACTTGAATCCCTTCAACACAGGGTATCCACAACCTTTCTTATTCCACTAGTAGTGAGCTATGCCTATTTACTAAAATTTTTTTATGAAGCCAAACTCTGCCTCCCAGCATCTTTCACCTACTGGTCTTAGTCCTTCCTAGAAAGCAACGGGACACAAATCAACATCTACTCCCAGTCTTCTATTTTCCATTCTGGATATCCCCAGTACCTCCCTTGTAAGAAACTACCCCCCCCACCACCCTGCTTACACTGCCACTATAGGCTTCTGCTGTTAATATGGTTTCACAAAGCCACACCCAAACAACAAGGGTTTCCTCCTTCCCTCACTAGTTACCTCTGGTTCATCTCGCCAGTCCACATTCAGCTCCTGATCAAAGCCCCTCAGGGTCAGACCCAAGCCTCTTCGACCTTTCTGATTAGAAGCCTCAACAATGTCCTTCCGACCTTGGCTGTATTTACCCAACCCTTCACCTTCCTTGAAGCCCATTTTGGCCTGAAAAAGAAAAGTGATACAGCACAATTAATGGAATCCAATAGACATTTATTTAGCCCCTATCATATGCCAGACACTGTGTTAAGCCCTGAGAAATATAGATGATTAAGACCTAAAGTCTGCCTTCTAGCCTAATGAAGAAAAGCAGCATAAATAACTGCAGTAACCATGGGCCCAGTGACCGTCTATTCTGAAGGTAAAAGTCTATGGCAACTAGCAGTTGGATAAATGAGAAGGGACCACGTAGCTATAATTAAAAGCACTAAGAGTAATAATGAATCTCACTGGCCATTTGCACAACTTACCCTTCCAGCCAATTTGTCTGATTAAGTGAGAAGTGGATCCAGAGTAGAGCTGATAAAGAGAACATAATTTAAAATGGGACAGCTCTGTGTAGGAACTTCTACTTTACCCTTAGTCAGTCAAACAGTCTTACTCTGCAAGAATAATGAGCTCTTGTAGGAGCCCATTTAATCAAGAGATTAAACTCGCTTCAGGCAAAATTCAGGTATGGAAGATCCTGGAACAGAAATACTTTTTCAAATGTCACAACTGTGTGTAAGTGTACCTTATACTGTAGAGTTACTGAGTCCAGGAACATATCCCAAAGACAAAAGGCCCAAATCCCAAATCCCATAGTCCCTTATCTGATAATAGAACTTCAATTCTGAGAAATTCTGATTCCTCCTAGAGGTCTATATACCTGTTGAAAGTGCCTGCTCAAGAGCTGGATGGAATCCCTACAGTGGATACAAATCCTCCCCGCCCCCACCCCTCAAAGAGCTGACTCTCACAAGCCTCCCCATTTTCCACTCCCCCAAAGCTTAAGGCCCTCAAAAAAATATCCTGACCTATGACTTCAGCTGGGGTATTTCTCATTCTTAAGCGAATCCAACAGGAAATGGAGGAGTCAACTGTGATGTTACTGAAGTTGGACACATGGAAAACTTGACTTCCATAACCTTTGCTCGTATACTAAATTTTGGTGAGGAAAGTAAGCACTCTTCCTATTCACCTTCCTTCTTGTGATGTATCAATTAGTATGAAAATTGGGAAAAAGAATTAGGCCTTCTTTGGGAAAAGAACACCATACTACTCCCATTCATTTTAGGCAACTAGGAGTCAAAAGGAGTTCAGTCATTTCTTCTGAGATTACTCAACAGAACAAAAATTCCCAGCATGAAGTCTTTTTATCCACTGACACATCCATTTTAGGCAAGTATATTCACACATGCTTATAATAAGAGTTCATTAGTAAGGATACCAAAAAGTGAACCAGCTCTAGACAGAACAGGAGGAAACAGGCCTATGCAGTCACTTTCCATAGACTATTCCAATGTGACAGACACTTCTATAGAAAAGGGGGCCACATTCTCTCTACTAAACTTCAGTGGCTGGAAAGCAGAGAAAAAATCCATGCCCTAGCTCTTCTTTTTCTCATACAAATACAAACTACCCTTCTCTCATTCTGTTAGGGCAGCTTTAGAAATCCAAACTAAGCACTGACATACCATAAGCTTCTGGGAGACACTATTATACATGGAGTAACGAGAAGATGTTCCCTCCACAAGAGAGTCTGCTTTGAATGCATCATTAAAACAGTCAGAGCTTCGTGGCTTCCCCTCTGTCTCACTGTCAGACTCACTTAGACTTGTAGAAGATGCTGGAAAAGAAAAAGGGAAAATGTTGAGGTAAGCTTATGCCACAAAATAGCATCTAGAAGTTCAAATTTCATTTATTCAAGAAGTGTTCCATATATGCACTGCATATAGGAAGTTCATTTAATGACCTAGGGTCAAATCTATTTTTTGCGACTCACTAGCTCTGTAATCCTGGGCAAGTCACTGAAAGTTCCTAAAGTTGACAAAATAGGAGCTCAAAAATAATAGTTTTCCTTCCCCACCCTTTCAATTTACCCCACTACAAAACTGGAATGGTAGTATCTAACTCACAAGTTGTTTAAAGATTAAATGAAATAACACATGAGCCAGGCGTAGTGGCACACGCCTGTAATCCCAGCACTTTGGGAGGCTGAGACAGAACTGCAAGTACAAAGCCAGCCTCAGCAATGGCGAGGTGCTAAGCAACTCAGTGAGACCCTGTCTCTACATAAAACACAAAATAGGGCTGGGGATGTGGCTCAGTGGTCGAGTGCCCCTGAGTTCAATCCCCAGTACAAAAAAAAAAAGAAGAGCTGAGCTACCTATACCACAGTTAGAGTGGATGATCCTCCATGTGGACAATAATTGCAATTATTTCTTTCCTTCCCTTATGCAGATCTGTGAATCTATTAACCCAATATAATTTTATTCAGGGAGTCTCTCAAATCTGCCTGAATTTGGAAACAGACTATATCTCAAAAGTCTGGTCAACAATTTCTACACACCTCCCACTGAAAATAAAATAAATTACAAACCAGGGGAAAATGCAGAACAGGAAATGAAAGTGATGACACTCAACCAGATTCTGGGGCTAGAGAAGTTGTACAATGCTCAACAGTACATATATCTCATTAATAAGTAACCGTGGTTATTTAAAGATAAAATGAAAAAACTTTTTTTTTTTCAATTTATGTGAACTGCTCTTTCAAATGTTTTTATTAGTTGTTAGGATATAAAGGCTTGTTACTAGCCAAGCTTGGTGCCACATGCCTGGAATTCCAGCAACTCCAGAGGCTGAGGCAGGAGGATTACAAATTTGAGGCCACCCTCAGCAACGTAGTGAGGCCCTAAGCAACCTAGCAAGACTCTGGCTCAAAATAAAAAATAAAAAGGGTTTGGGTGGGATGTAGCTCAGTGGTAGCATACTCCTGGGTTCAATCCCCAAGTAACAAAAAATAAAATGAAATAAAGGCTTAGCCAGGCGCAGTGGCGCACGCCTATAATCCCAGCACTTTGGGAGGCTGAGACAGGAGAATCACAAGTTCAAAGCCAGCCTCAGCAATGGCGAGGCACTAAGCAACTCAGTGAGACCCTGTCTCTAAATAAAACACAAAATAGGGCTGGGGATGTGGCTCAGTGGTCGAGTGCCCCGAGTTTAATCCCCAGTACTACAAAAAAATAAAAAATAAAAAAAAATCTTAAAAAACGCTTATTAGATTTCAATAAATACTTAATAACCTGAACTGTTACGGTTTTTTTGTTTTTGTTTTGTTTGTTTTTTTCCTCCTCTTTTTTGGTACCAGGGATTGAACCCAGGGGCACTTAACCACTGAGCCACATCGCCAGCCCTTTTTATATTTTATTTAGAGAAAGGTCTCCCTGAGTTGCTAAATTACTGAGGCTGGTTTTCAACTCACAATCCTCCTGCCTCAGCCTCCAGAGCTTGTGGGATTATAGGCATTTGACCACTGCACCCTGCAAAGGTATTTATTTTGACTTAGGGACATGGTAAACAAAAGTAAATGCAACACTAAGAGTGCCAAGAAACAAGAAAGCCTGAGAACACCTGCTAATGCACTGAAACAGATAGATCACCAAGACACACTGCTATAAAAATAACAGAAGAGCAAAGCCATATGCATGAGCATGACATCCCGAACTGTTGTGTAATAAAGAGGAAAAATACAATCATATATTTCTTGTAATTGCATTATAATTGAGCTTTGGAAGGAAAGAGATACATGGAGACAGAATTAAAATAACAATGATTACTTAGAACAAGTGAAAGCAAAAGAAAATAAACTTGATCTACAGTCATATCACCAAGAGTTTACACTGGTTATCTTTTTATATTTTTGAATTATGAAGCATATGAATATATTAACTATTAAAATTTAAAAGAGCCAGGCAAGGTGGCTCAAGCCTGTAATCCCAGCACTTAGGGAGACTGAGACAGAAGAATCGAAAGTTGAAAGCCAGCCTCAGCAAGGGCGAGGTGCTAAGCAACTCAGTGAGACCCTGTCTCTACATAAAACACAAAATAGGGCTGGGGATGTGGCTCAGTGGTTGAGTACCCCTGAGTTCAATCCCCAGTACCAAAAAAAATAAAAAATAAAAAAAAATGAATATGAAAAAACTGAGCAATGTGGCAGGAGAAGGGAAGTCGCTGAGAAAAGATTCTGATTCAAACTTGGCTGCTTTTGGGAGGTGCTAAGGGGAAGGTGCAGAGAGCAGCCATGTAAAACAATTCTTTTTTTTAATTGGTTAAAACAATTCTTCATAGAACTGAAATGGCTACTATTTAGGTATTCCTAACTTGATTACTTCATGATTCTAAAGCCTACCTGTATTGATCCATTTATTTCCCTGCTAGAACACAAACTTGCTAAGGGATGACACAGGAGAAGAAAGCCTTTCCCAGGGCTCTGAGCCTAAATGATTTTCCCTTCCACTATGCCCCAGTGGCACTGACACTCCCACCATCATCACAGCACTCAACTTGTTGCCTTAGAGACAGTTATCATTTGCCACATGCCACCCCCACTGGACAAGGTCACTCCTAGAGAGGAGGAACTTTGTCAAAATCAACTTTGTATCCCCAAACCTGCACTGAGGCTTTCCATTTGATAGAAATTAATAAAATGTATATCATAGTGAATTTAAAGATTTATCAGCCAGGTGTCACCCTTCCTGAGGACCTACAGAGTGTGTGACTCCTTAAGATATTTCATCGTACAAGTAGTGCAAATGTTCAGGCTTCAAAAACTCAAGGATGAAGATGGACTATCTATATCCTAACAGAAAACTACACCCTCCTTGAGCAATGATTTAGGTCCCAGTAGGCTGAAATATATGTCAGAACTCATAATACTGATAACTGTTTGATACATCAGACCAGATAACTACTTTGGTTCAAGACCTGTTCCATAAAATGTCTATGCTATATACAACAGAGTACTATGCAAAAGTAACAACTGTCAGACAACCGAAAAAATCTAATAGCTAATATAAATATGCTTTTTTTTTTTAAGAATATAACATTTTGCGGACTGGGGATATTGCCTAGTGGTTAAGCACCCCTGGGTTCAATCCCTAGTACCAAAATAAATACATAAATAAAAGAATATAACATTTTGCAAAAGAAAGAAAGGTAGATAGATGACTGTGGGGGATGGTGGGGGAGGGGAATCAGAATAAATCCAAAACCAAACTTCTGGCTTCTAATCCGTTAGCAAGTTGGAATTTTGGTTGAGAATGTTCCAATATAAGAGGCAGAAAATCTGCCCCTTCCTGTAAAGGTAGATCCAATTCTCTTAATAAGGAGCTGTCTTGCTTACATGGACCAATGTAACACATGTCAGAGAGTGCCACTCAGAAGGAAAAACCCAGAACATTAACAATGAGTTACCATGGAAACTGAGAGGTGAGGTGATTTTTATTTTCTGTTTTGCACTTTTCTGCATTTGTGAGAAACAAGAATACGTTAGTTTGAAAATACGTTAGTAAAAAATAAACCTATAAAGAATTACCATTCCAAGCCATAGGAAAAGATTAGTTCCCCTCCAGAGAAATCTTCAGAGAGCAGCAGATGGGGTATGGTGGGGGGTGGGGGGCAAAGCCTCCAGAGTGGCTCAAGACTATCCCTAGGCCACTCATCTATAATCTCCCACGTGGAGGAGAAAGATGCACTCTGAAAGAGTGTTCACATGCTAAAGTACTGTGCTTCCAAAGGTTCAGATTAAATTCTCTCAGTTGCTTCTGTGACTTCAATATGTACTGCTTAGTACAGAGGTGGTACCAGCAATGTGGACAGCTCCCTGAGTACAGTCCTGAAGTTTCTTCTAGGCAGTCCAAGGATTCAAGGTCCTGACTCATCAGAAACTACAATGTTAAATCAGTTCTTATCCTTTCACCAATTATATGGACATTCATAGACCTAACTATGAAAGGCTAAGAACTTGGTATCCTTCTTCTCAGAGGAGAGTAACTGGTCTAGCTCTAGGAAGTTGCCAGGCTGTTAAGATTTGCTTGAGGAGCCAACAATGAGCAATGGAATCATATGAATTCCATCCCTAGGCATGCACTTCTGTCACTTTTGAATCTCTGAAAGAGATCTCATTTTCTTTTATCTTCATACATCTTTGAGCAAAAATAACAGAGAAAAATTTGAGTGAAAGGCTCACTAGACAAATGAGTGGTCAATCTGTTGGAAAATTCCAGCATCAGACTCTGGCACAAGATCTTTCTACACCATTCCTCCTCCCAAGGTGCTAGTTATTGTGCACTGCCCTTTCCAGGTTCTCAGAGTGAGGATGAGGGTAGCTAAAATATCCCCTACTAGGTAATTCCCTGTGAGATCAAGAAGTGTACTGGAAAAGAAAATAAACTTTATTTTTATTTTATTCACATGACATACAAAACCAGTTCTTAGGGCAGGGGATGAAGCTCAGTGGGTGAGAGTACACCTAACATGTATGTCAGCCCTGGGTTCAAGCCACAGTACAGCAAACCAAAACAAATGACAACAACAAGGCCAGTTATTAGCTTGACAGGATTTAAGAGAAAGTCTGTAGATCAGCCCTAATTTCCACTGACTGCCACAGTCGCTATTTATTTTTACCCCTAGGCCTTTGGGACCACTCTTTTCAGATGAAAGGGAAACAACTGTCATGGCTGCAGCAGGAATTCAAGAGGTCTGGCTTCCCAAGACTGGAAAGAACTTAGCAACACTGAGCTGACAATTTTGTAATGAGGACATAAATTAAAAGGAGTAATAAGGTCAGTCTATTAAAATCATTGGTTTCATTAAGAACTTGCCAAAGCTGGGTGACGTTTCCATTTACCTCCCCAGGAGTTCCCTTCTAAAACCTACCAGAACCCAAAACATTATTTAGGGTTTTCATTTAAGATTTCTTCTCTACCTGACAGAAATCATTATTAAATCATTTTAGAGAAGAAATGTTCACAGAGGAACCAGAGGTCTCCCAGCTGTTGGCAAAATTGTTCACATGGCGATAGAGGAGTATGGCAAACATGCCACAATTAAAAATGACAATGCAGCTCCCAGCACTAGTGGCCAAGGTGAGCAGCATACAGATATAGAATAAATTATGAATTTTAATAAACATCCTGCCTAACAATTGCTGAAGAATACAGTCATTCCTGTTTAAAGACTCAATTTCTCCTTCATTCCAAACAAATGGTAACTCGTTAGAGCAATTTAAACAGATACCGATAAAGGAAGTTTTTGATTAAGGTCATGAATCTGGGCTGACAGGAAAGCGATGGTGTCTCAGGGCAAATAGCCTATTTAGGAAAGAATTAAACCTGGTAGAAGGAAGGTGCTTTTAATGTGATGCTGGTGAAGGAGTTTACAACTTCATAAGAACTTGCTGTAAGAGAACCAGGAGCCCACTGGGTACCGTGGTACACGCCTGTAATCCCAGCAGCTCAGGGGGCTGAGGCAGGAGGATTGTGAGTTCAAAGCCAGCCTCAGCAACTTAGCAAGACCCTCAGCAACTCAGTGAGACTCTGTCTCTAAAAAAAAAAAAAAAAAAAAAAAAAAAAAAAAAAAAAAAAAAGAACCAGGAGCCCACACTAGATGCACAGCAAAGGACAGAAGGAAATTTTCTTGGGCTCTAGACCACAGTTTTTTGTGAGAAACAAACAAAAAAACCCACAATGGCCTCATTGGCCTCCTCCTACTTCAAAAGGTTATTTGACTGCAAATTTCCAATTTATTTACACTTGAAAATGCCTTCAAACTCCCCTTAGAATATTCAAAAGAACTTGATGCCACTATGCCCATAACAACACCAACTTCTTTTTCTTTACACTAGCCAAATGTCAAGTTACTGAGCTGGCAACACAGCTAACTTGTGAATAATGAAAAACAAACAATGATTAAACTAATAGACCTACTCATCATTAATGATTAATGATCACATTGATCTAGCAAAGAAAGAGAAAACAAGGCCCAGATGGAAAGAAATAGTAAATACTATTTTTGTTTTTCTAAATGTCCTCCCTAAGGAACATTTTTCAATCATCTATTTGAATAATACATGCAGGTAGAAGTAGATGGAGCAAATGGAAATGCCCCTGCTTTAACCAATGACTTGAATAGAAAAGCTGCACATACATCTCAGCATACAGGTAGTTTCTGGTGAAACAGCAGCAAACTACCAGGTGCACTCTCCAGGGACACCTAGGAGGAGCTGATACACAACACAGATGATATAAATGCAAAGCACTTAGAGAAATGATCTGCAAACTGGAGGAGAGATAGGCAAAATGAAAGATGCAAAGAATTTTAAGCTTCTTGAAAAATATACTCTTATTACCTTTTATCAATTATATTCAGTAAATATTTACTTAGCATTTACTTTATGCCAGGCATAGACAGCAATTTTGCTAACTCTAGCACTAGCGCTAAACACACACACACACACACACAAACACCTTGTTGATGCATTATGATCATGCAGAACAGTGGGATTCATTGTGACATATTCTCACATACAATTACTTGATTAATTTTATTCCCCTGAACCTCTCTTATCCCCCTCTTCCCAGTCCTAAGTTTTTGTGTCAATGTGTTAATGAAAGTTAACCTGGGGAAATCTGCCTCTGCCTCCTGCCTCATTTTCTGCAAATGAAAAAGACCAAATGGCCTATGGTCAGAAACATACAATGGATTGGCCACCTCTGAATTTCCATTCTGAGCACATAACAGCAATAGGCAATCCTGACTGAGTCACATGGTGCTAATTCCAGAAAAGGTTAAAGCTATTTGATAAAATTAAAAGGAATATGTATGTGTATGGAAGGGGGGTCTTAATTCACAGTCACATTTCTTATAGGCTTAAAATTTTAAATCAGACTGGTAGATGAGTTTCCTTAAAGGACTTTTAACATCATGTACTTACCTTTCTTTACCTGGAAGTTCTCTCCTCAATTCAAGGATATGTTACTTGAGAGCAAATGTCTCCCAAGATCCACTTAGAACAAGACACCTCCACTACCTGAGTATCACTTATTCCCCAGACATGCTCTCCCTTTTTCCATGTTGTCCCAATACCAGGGCCCTACCTTCACCAAGCTGCTCAAATCCCAGGTAGGAAGAAAAATCCCCTTTCCTCAATAGTTCCTAAAAACATGTCTTCAACATGCTTTTGTCTTCCACTTAGAAGCCCCAATTACATACAGATTTTCTCACCTTGGAATCCACCATTACTTTTTTTTTTACAATAGGACCTCACTATGAAGCCCAGGCTGGTCTTGAGATCACAAGCTTAAGTGATCCTTCTGCCTCGGCCTCTGAAAGTAGCCAGGACTACAGACATGTACTACAATACTCAGCTCTACTGTGACTTAAAGGCACACACACCTCCATACACAAAGTCTCTTATCCAACCTGGACCACAGCTGCACCAGATGTTCCATGCACAGTACCACCTGTCAAGCCTTTCTCCCCAGAACCAGCTCCCTAGTAACAGCTGATAAGTAACTGCCCCTCAATGAGCTTACCACTTGTGAATAAACTATTTCCTATGACCCTCAAAGGAAGCTTCACACCCTTTTAGTCACAGTCAGTTACTAAGCTTCATTCCAGTTTGTCAGTGATCCAACAGAAGATGCAAAATGCAAGCCTACTACTGTACTGGGTTGAAAAGACTATCCTCCCCCAAAATCTTGTCACTCAGAGCCTATGAATGTGATCTTATTTGGAAATAGGGTCACTGCAGATGCAATCAAGTTAAGATGAAATAATACTAGATGAGAGTGGGTCCTAAGCCAATGACTGATTCATAAGAGAGCAATTTTTTAAAAGAAGAAGAAGAAGAAAAAGAGAAGGAGGGAAATTTGCCCGAGGAGACTAAGGCAGGATGATGACAAGTTTGAGGCAGACTCAGCAACTTAGACCCTGTCTCAAAAAAATAAAAAGGGGGGCTGGGATTGTAGCTCAGCGGTAGAACGCTTGCCTCGCATGTGCGAGGCCCTGGGTTCAATCCTCAGCACCACATACAAAGCAATAAAATAAAGACATGTGTCCATCTACAACTAAAAAAAATATATTTAAAAAATAAAAAGGGCTAGGGAGGTAGCTCAGCAATACAGTGTCCCTGAGTTCAATCCCCAAGACGAAAGAAAGAAAGAAAGAAAGGAAGGAAGGAAGGAAGGAAGGAAGGAAGGAAGGAAGGAAAGAAGGAACGAAGGAAGGAAGGAAGGAAGAAAGGCGGGCTGGGATTATGGCACAGTGGTAGCGTGCTCGCCTAGCATGCATGGGGCACTGGGTTCGATCCTCAGCACTACA
>PVHX01000988.1:116246-237563 GCA_004024805.1 Geosciurus inauris | reverse complement strand
TATGTATTCTTATCCACTAATCAGAGAGAACATTCGGCATTTAGTTTTTTGGGATTGGCTTACTTCACTAAGCATAGTGTTCTCCAATTCCATCCATTTGCCTACAAATGCCATAATTTTATTCTCTCTTATTGCTGAATAATATTCCATTGTGTATATGTACCACAGTTTCTTTATCCATTCATCTATGGAAGGGCATTTGGGTTGCTTCCACAGTTTTGCAATTGTGAATTGTGCTGCTATAAACATTGAGGTGACTGCTGTATTGTAGTGTGCTGTTTTAAACTAAAAAGCTTCTTCTCAGCAGAAGAAACTATCAATGAGGTGAACAGAGAACCTACACTCTGGGAGCAAATTTTTGCCACAAGCACATCAGATAGAGCGCTGATCTCCAGGATATATAAAGAACTCAAAAAACTTAACACCAAAAAAACAAATAACCCAATCAATAAATGGGCTAAGGAGCTGAATAGAAACTTCTCAGAAGACATACAATCAGTAAATAAATACATGAGGAAATGTTCGTCATCTCTAGCTATTAGAGAAATGCAAATCAAAACTACACTCAGATTTCATCTCACCCCAGTCAGAATGGCAGCTATCCTAAATACCAGCAGCAATAGGTGCTGGCGAGGATGTGGTGAAAAAGGTACACTCAAGCATTGCTGGTGGGACTGCAAATTGGTGCAACCAATCTGGAAAGCAGTTTGGAGATTTCTTAAAAAACTTGGAATGGAACTACCATTCGATCCAGCTATCCCACTCCTTGGCTTATACCCTAAAAATCTAAGTACTTTCTTAAAGTGGAGGAGATGTCATTTTTCAGCACATTTATACTATCAGTCAAACCAGATCTTTCTTGCTTTCCCAGTCAGGGATTATTCTGAAATGAGAAGTTGTGTCCACTTTCACTATTCACCTCCTAAAACCACGAATGGGCTAGAAATTTCAAGCAGCATCAACCATACTAATTGTTCCACAATGAGATGTACATCATGTCAATAAAAACAGCTCTTTGCCTTATTTCCTGATTTTCTGAACAAAGATGAAATATAGCTAAGAGCGGTGTCTCTGATATACTTACATCCCAAATGCATTTATTTTTTCTGACCTAATCTTCTTTAAAAATTCTTAGGTAGCTGACCTAATCTTCTTTAAAAATTCTTCATTCTTCCAGGCAACAGGGATATGGTTAGTAGATGTGACTGCAATGTAATACAACTGGGTTACCTTAATCCAACCTAATAATTAAAATGATCTTTATAAAGTACCTGTGTTTGTGCTAAATAATTCAAGATAAGGTCCCACGGTGAAAAAAAAATCCTACTCCCCACCCCTGCTCTTTTCCAGAAGGGCATCTTGGTATATAAGGAAGTTTTGCCAGGTGGCCTTGTCCTGGGTAGAGAAGAAGAAGGCCTTTCCAATGAGCATGTTCATTCTGAATTCTTATAAGTCTCTGGCTGAAAAGCTGCTGGATTAGTTGCTTCCTGAGCTGATGACACTCAAGAAGGTACTGTAGCCATTTGGTTCTCTCATTGGGTTGTGCTGACAAAACCCTCCACAGACCTCTGTACTCTGACCCAATACCTGAAGAGCCACCAGCAACATCAGCAGCAGCCATTTCCCTTCACCAGAACACAGACACATGGGTCACTGCCTCCTATGTACATACTAGGGGGAGGCAGAATGTCAATCCGAGCTGGTAAACCAAGCAAGCCCTCTTCTGTTCCTTCAAGTTTTCATTTGAAGTGGCCTGGTTTGAGGCTTCTTCTTGATATACCAGAAAGCACCCCACTAGTTCCTATATGAAAAGGCTCCCAATAGCTCAGTTTCTAAAACTCCCTCTTCTGAAGCTCAACCGTGATTGAGGGAGGGATAGAGGATTCTTTTTTTTTTTTTAAATATTTATTTTTTAGTTGTAGGTGGACAGAATATCTTTATTTTATTTTTATGTGGTGCTGAGGATCGAACCCAGGGCCTCCCGCGTGCTAGGCAAACACGCTACCACTACGCCACAACCCCAGCCCGGGATAGAGGATTCTTGAAGGTCAAAAACATAGATCTTTTACCATACTTTCTCTCAATATATTTCTTCTTCCCTTCCATATAATTGCCAAAGACCATAAGAAGCAATATTTCAGTTCTATCATATCTTCTTTTCATTCTAAGGCTGCCAAACTCATGATCTAAAATCCTAGCCAGAAGACTATAATTTCTACATTATGGAACATACTTCATGATTTGGATTCAGAAGATTGAGTTCATTTACAAAAAAAAAAAAAAAATTTACAACTATAACTTTTCTCAGAAAACTGGCTTTTTTATATGTTCCCAAATAAAAATCTAAGTGGATAATAAATTCTGAACAAAGACTTTATTGTTTTAGAGATTATGCATCCCACTTGCCTTTGTTTTGGTTATAAAATGCCTCAGACTGGGTATTTTATAAAGTAAAGAAGCTAATTTGGCTCACGATTTTCATGACTGGAAGGTCCCAAGATGCACCAGCACCTTTCAAAGGCCCCTATGGTGCCAACACAACAAAGCAGGGAAAAGAAAGAGAAAAGGGCAGAAGGGGCCAAGGTATGGAAACAATTCACTTCATAACTCACTCTCATGAGAAACAATCCAGTTACAGCAGTCCCGACCCAACCCTGAGGGGTGGCTTTAATCCATTCATGAAGGTAGTGTTTTATTATTAACTTATTATAGTCTTATTTTCTTCCAGTAGGCCACATCTCTTAAAGATTCTACAACCCCCATACCACCACACTGAGGACTAAACTTCTAGTACATCAACCTTAGGGAACAAATCATTTCCAAGTCATAACATCCCTGCAACAAAATAACTCAAAGCATCATTGGGAGTGTGATAAAAAAAATTATGGAGAATTCTTAAATATTATCAACATTATACTTTGGAGTAAGATTTTTAGGCATAGAATAGTGTTAAAAGATTTATACCATGGCTTTATTTTCTTCATCCCACCTTTTGGACTGAAGAGTATCATGACACTCATGATAACTCGGACTCTTATCCCATCATGTTATATAAGAGACAGTAGGTATGAGAAAAGTCTTTTATAGAGCAAGCTGATTCCCAGCAAGGAACAGTGAAACCTAATTAGTGACACAAACCAATCTGAAGTTTAGAGAGCAACTGGACTACCCAAAAGAATGAACCATAGTTTTTTTCTTCTTTAAATCAATGATGATATGAAATAGTCACATGAGAATCAGCAACGTCCTTAGAAAGCACTTGGGGGTCATTGTTACCTTCTCTCCCTGGTCTATTGCTTCAACTACACCACAGCCAAGCTGCTAGGGCATGGAGCTGAGTAGTGGCAGAAAAAAATCACAGCAGATGTTAGGCCTACAGATGCAAAGCTGGGTAAGGATGAAACAAAGAGGAAATTCTCCCGTGTTATTGCTAACACTCTATTTCATTATAGTGTGAGCACCTACTTCCTGGGAAAAACAATTTGCAAACTTCTGAAATTACAGAGAGATATTGTCACTGTATCCAGGGAGGATATAGAAAGGATGCCAAAAAAGGACCTGGGATTCAAGGACACTTTTAATGTCTGGCATAGATCTCTTGTATTTATGACATAAGAAGTCTTAGCAGCTTTTTTACTCCTTTTCTTTGAAAGTTTTTGGCATGTATTACAAATTATAGTACTGTCTTTTCTCTCTTCTTAAATCAAGACACTCCAAGGTTGTACATACGATCGTGATTTATTTTATTGTTCTAAATGATTTCTGGATCTAACCAGCCCCTCGTCATTATTGGCTGAATTTGGTTTCCTCTGTGTATATCCAGGAGTTTCAGAGTTATACAGGTGGCTGCATGTTTACAGGAAACAGAAAAAGTAATGCAGCGGGAGCAAGTTTTGGCTAGATGAGGAGGAGTGAAACTCCTGTACATTAAAGGATTCAATTCAATTTAATGTTCAAAAATTGAACATTAAAGTTCAATTTTTTCCTTCTTATCCTCATTTTGACCTTGATAAGAATATTCACCTTCCTTTAGAATATTTCCAAAGTCATTCGTGAAGCATCATGAGGCCTCCTTAGAAATCTTTTCTGGAGTGTCTGGCAACAGGCCAATATTAAGTAGGAAGTAATACAGGCACAGTGGTGCACACCTATAATCCCACTGGCTCAGGAGGCTGAGACAGGAGGATCACAAGTTCAAAGCCAGCCTCAGCAAGTCAGCGAGACCCTAAGCAATTTAGAGAGACCCTGTCTCTAAATAAAACATAAAAAGAGCTGGGGATATGACTCAGTAATTAAGTGCTCCCCTGGTTCAATCTCCAGTACCAAAAAAAAAAAAAAAAAAAAAAGGAATTTCAGGAAATCTATTTCCTTTCAGTTCATCCACAAAGTGAAAATGAAATTGAAGTCTTGTAGACAACTGAATCAGCCAAACATTAATGTCCTTGGAAAGATGATCTACAAATTTGTCTCAAATACCTGAGTATTTTTGCCTAAGGCAAATAATCATTGCCACTGAAAATCATTTAAGAATGTACAACTTACTTTATGCATTCACTCAAGAATTATCAATGAGCAATGACTACATGTCAGACATTCTTCTGTATGAAAAAGATACCACAATTAACAAAATGTCAACAAACAGAGAAACAATAAATAGCAAAACAGCTGTGTTGTGCTGCAGCTGGGTCCTTGTGGGATGCTGCCACTACCTTCTTTAGACTTGAAAGAAACAGACATTATCTTCAATTCTTTTCTGTATTTCTATAACATGTTCAACCACAGTTTTTATTTGTTTGCTTGCTTGTTTTTTGCAGTACTGGGGATTGATCCCAGAGGTGCTCTACCACTGAGCCACATCTCCAGCCCTTTTAATTTAATTTAATTTTTTTATTTTAAAACAGGATTTCACCAAGTTGCTAAGGTTGGCCTTGAACTTTTGATCTTCCTGTCTCAGTCTTCCAAGTTGCCAGAATTACAGGCATTCAACCACAGTTTTGACTCCTCTCTCTCTCCCTTTTTATTAATTTCTTATATTTAATTTTTATTCACAGATCACTGAAAATTTTGATTTTAAAAAAGTGAGAAAAAAGTTGAACACTAAGTGAATTGTTTTCCTGAGCTTTGAATCTACTATGTCTGGAGATCCATTATTTGATGGACAACAAACATCTCAATTACAACACAAAGCCAACCATCTATTTTTCCAAAATTCTTGTTAACCCATCTCTTACATTTTCTAGTTTATTGAAGCCTACTGGACTTTCTAGACTATTAAAATGTTTACTATATTGACTAATACAGAAATTTACATCTCATCTCAGCACCTTCCCTTTTCTTAGCCAATATATAATATCAAGTCTACATTTGAGATTTCTTTTTAAGTCTATCTCATTCTATTTAATTATTGTTAGCACTGTCTAGATTCCTACACTATCCTTCTGATTTTTTTCATTGTTTAAGAAGATAAATCCCCCAAGTAGACATATACAAATCTTACCATATCACTTCACTACTCAATAGTTCATTAAACACATCCCACCTGTCCACCACTGAGCTTCATCCTTTCATCTAATGCAATAGATATGCTAATGTTTTGAGACTGATGTATTACCTCAAACATAAATTTTAATTGTATATTTTATACTTTTATTGTTAACATTTTTAACTAAAATCTCATCATAAATTCATTAGAGAAGTGAATAATGGGGAGGAGAGAAAGAATCTTTTGAAACTTGTCAATGCATGAGTCACGATACCTTTCTTTAAAAAAAAAATGATTGCAACTGAATTAGATGAAATTCCACTGGTGGTAATCAAGTCTAACAAATCACCTTTAAGCCAACCAGGTTTTTCTTTCATATCAAAGCTAAAAGTAGAATTCAATAATCAATATTATAGGAGAAAAAAAGATAAAAATGAAGACAATAATAGGTTTTGTCAGAGAAATTAGAAGCTACTTTTTTAAAGAGGAAAAAGCCATAAAGGAAATTATTAAGAATTTAAGAAAACAGACTTTCTCTTCTATTCTTTATTTTGCTTGTTTTTTCCTTTTGCACTTGCAATTATCATTTTGATTCTATTAGATCAATTATTATGTAGATAGTTTCCCCCAGGGTGTTGTGACGAACATAACCCATATTTAAAACACACAGGAGTGACACTCATAACAATAGAGACTGGATGGCACTTCCAGGAGGTCAGAAGTGACAAGAAATGCCCACTGTCACAGAAGTCTGGGGATATAGGAGCAGAGCCTTCCCTAAGGCTGCAGAGGGAGCCCTGCTCTGCTGACTTCAGACCTGTAGCTTCAGGAACTGAAAGAACCTCAATTTCTGTTGTTTTGAGCTACCTAGTCTGTGGTAATGTGGTACAGCAGATCTAGGAAACTAATATAATACTGAAATTCTTGTTCATATTATATCATTTTGAGTTTAGAACAATTTATAATGACTTTGGTCATAAAATCAGATAAATAGATGAACTTTAAAAGTTTTTCATTAGAGTATGATTGTATGCATCACCAGTACTATCCAATTTACCCTTTTCTCTGCCATAAAAATACATAAATAAATACATTCTAACAGTGATTTAGCATACTGATGTAATTAAAACTGAGGAATTGGATAAAGTAAATCATTCCAAAATATCAGAGGATCCCTTTCCTTTATCCCAGGCCCACCCTTACCGCAAGGGAAAGGGCAAAGCCTACAAAGGTTGTAAACCAGATTGGACTCAATTCCATGTCATTACATCAGCAAAGGCTTTTACTACTCTCCATGAAAATGCGTTCAACTTCACTATAGTGAACTTACCTTGGAAATAGTTCAAAATAGACACTTAAAAATAGACTAATTTTTCAAAGGAAGTAGGGACCTTAGAAAACATTTGTTTTATTGCTCTCCTTTTAAATAAGATCGGAAGAGCTCAAGTGTCTTTCTTCAATTGTACAAATCATGGGTGGTAGAATCATTGCTTGAACACAGACCTCCACATTTTCCTGAGCCTGAACACTTCCCTATGCCAAGACCCATTCTAGAGCATCCAGCGTGGACCAAACACAACGAACCCTTCCCTCGTCTTCTAATGTTGCCATGGGTAAAGTGGTTTTGATGGTTTTACTTTTAGTGAAATCTCTATTTTAGAAGTCTACCAAATTACATTTTTATATGATAAAATGTATCTTTAGACAAATAATACATTCAGCATAATAACTCTTCTTTTTCTTGAGAACATTGTAGTGTTTGTGGCAGATGCTAGACTGACAGGCTTGAAGACTTGCTTTCAAATTCCTGTGAGAATATTTGTGTCAGAAAAAATATATATCAAATAGTTTTGTTTATGCTTTCTATCCTGAAACAATTTCTTTATATGTCATTGTATTGAGAGTAGCTTCTAAGATAGATATTGAAGATAATTACAACCCATGTCTACATAGTCCAACTGAGATGTGGCAAAACACACCAAAAATTCATACACACACACACACACACACACACATGAATGACAGAAGAAACAAAACTGATTTGAAAAACCAAAATGTCTGCTTAGAAACCTACCATAAATTTAAAGTTGTGTTCAATGGCCAAGTACCAAGTGTGGGCCCATTTGATGCCAAGAAGAAAAATAATGGCTAAGTGAATACAATTAATCACTATATTTACATAACTATCATTTTCTTATGTAAAGAGCTACCCTGGTGAGTGCTATGACACTTGTCAATTCATTCTAATTAGTGTTGCTGCCTCTAAATGCTTGACTCCACTTTCAATTACAATTGTTTACGTATCTTAACAACTACTGTACTAGATATACTGGCGGAAAGCTTGATATATTTTAAGTTTAAACTACTCAGCCACAGCACCCCTACACAGGTAAATAGTACCATGCTGCTTTCTGGGTAAGTGTAGTAATTTCTTGGATTTAATGCATGCTTTTATAGGTGATCCAATTATTGGTTGCTCTCAGGAAGATATATTAAACTTCTTTTCCACACAGAATAACTAAATGCTCCATTGCAATAATGTTGCATCAAATC
The DNA here is from genome assembly GCA_004024805.1 of Geosciurus inauris. NCBI lineage: Eukaryota > Metazoa > Chordata > Mammalia > Rodentia > Sciuridae > Geosciurus > Geosciurus inauris. The sequence continues at coordinate 229,528 of PVHX01000988.1, read as the reverse complement.
AGCCTTTGACTTGGTCATTCCTTGAAATATCTACAAACAACTCTTAGAATTGACATTTTAAAAGATGACTGTATGAATACATCAGGCAGCAAGTCTACATATAAGGTAGAATACACTTTCTCACACGTGAGTATATTAGTCACTGGTGAAGATCTAGAAAGGCAAATACCATACTTAATAAGCTTTTCTATATTTCCCTGACCAACAGAATTCAAAGTGGCACTGGAACAAATTTTTTAAAGTTTTTTTTTTTACAAGTATGAATGTTTAGGTATCTTCTCTTATGAGATATATGGGAAAAATTATTCAGAAAAATCTTTGTACCTTACTAAACAGCAATTTCCTCTGACTTGCTTCCTCTACAGAAATGCCCCTGTGCCCATAATCTGCTCTTTTAGACTTTGGAAGTTAAAAGGATTGTGTGGCAAATAAATGGTGGTGAACCACATTCCATTCATTTTCTCAAGCATCTTGGAATGAAGCACTCCCAGTCCTGCCATTGGGTCTAGCTTTCTTGTGGAGTGGATACATCTGGTTCTGCGAGCACTGTCCAGAGCAAAGTCTCAACACATGTCCACCAAGAGAGACTGTAAAACCTATGCTTCTAGTGATTTTAAATATTAGGAAATGTTACCTTATAGAGAAATGAAATAGAAACCAATCTATTCTTTTTGTGGGAACAAAACTAAAATGTATTCAGTAGTATCTTTTTGTATCTGAAATGACAGCCCTTTCTATGTCCTCAATTAATTATTGGAAACCAAAAAAAAAGTATTTGTAGAAAGTTTAAAAGATTCAGGATCTTTCTGTCAATATTTTCTTATGCCTATATAAGTATTCCTAGGTTCAAAAAGAAAGTTAGGAAATCAGGAACTCCTGAGATTTAGTTCTTTAAAAATAATTATAATATGATCTCGAGTAAGAGAAGACTCAGGGGAAAATAACAAAGTTTTGTTACCATTTTATAGGAACTTCTTTTATTTCTCTGATTTCAGCTTGGAGCAGTTTAACACCCCTATATTTAAAATGAGAAATTGACTAGAGAGGAACAATTCCAATATCTTAATGGCAAAGTATAACATCAAGTTTTCCTTGATGAGGAGGCTGAATCAACAAAGGATCAAGGTCTCAAAACAAAAAAGGTATTTCATGAAAAACAGGATTGGTTTTAGTTATACCAAAAACATTCTGAATTTGTTTATGTAGTATATTTTCAGTACTTTTAGAAAATATTCATACAAAAAGTTATTTAAATATGTTCTTGATCTTTAAAATATAATTCACCTATTGGATAATTATTATGAGCTAGAGGTAAAAAAAAATTATTGTGATAGTACTATTACATTCCTATAGGGAATGCCAAAATTTCAAATATCTGTTTCAGAAAATAAAAGGTACAATTAAGTGATTACGGGATGATGTGATAGGTATTTTTGTCATTATAAACTTTTAGCAAATTTAACTCTCTTTTATATGCACCAAAGATATGTGGTCATATCTGATAGCTTTGAAATAATAATTTTGTTTTCTTTGATGAAGAATTTTACTAAATTATGTTTTAGGTTATAAATTACTGTAATAAAATTGTTAAATTAGGATAGTAAATTGGTTTACCCTTTTTGGAGAAAAATTTGCAGCTTCTATTAAATATTTTTAATAACTATAATTTATCAAATACTTATCATATGCTAGGCACTGTTCTAAGCATTTACACTTATTCCTACAACTCTGTAAATAGGTATTAATAATTAATAATTTTCAATTTCTAATTGAAAGTCACCAATTGTGAGAAGCACCTTTATATTATGTATCATTAAAAAAACAAAATCAAAACCCTTTTGAGTTATACTATACACAATATTTTCTTGTAACTTATTATTTTTATTTTTACTTACCCAAAGAGGAATTTTACATTTAGAACTGGTTTTTATCAAGTATCACTTACATATAAAATCAAATATATAAATTAAGCGCCTGTTTGAGATCTGCTATAGATTGAATAGTTCTCTCTCAAAATTCTCATGTTGAAACCTAATCACCAAAGTAATGGTATTTACAGGTGGGACTTCCATTAGGTTGAAAAGGCAGAACTTTTATGAATTGGATTAGGGGCCTCATAAGAGAGCCAGAAAAATCTTTTGTGCTTTCTGCCACAACCTTCACCAGACGTTAAATCTGCCGGAAACTTCATCTTGGACTTCCCAGCCTTCAGAACTGTGAGGAATAAATTCCAGTTGTTTACTACTCAGTCTATGGCAGTTGGTTATAGAAACCAGAATGAAATAAAGCACAATTTTTTTACATTTGGGGTCTTCTTGAACATTTTTAACCCAGAGATAGTAATATTTATTTTTTATTTTGGCCAAATGTTATCCAATATGTCATTAAAATAGTTGGTGATTAAAAGAACTAAAATCAGCATATTAGAGCTATACAGCCACTTCAATGTTTATAGCAGCACAATTCACAATAGTCAAATTATGGAATCAGTCCAGATGCCTGTCAATAGATGAATAGATCAAAAAATGTGATATATATAATGGAGTTTTTCTCAGTATAAAGAAGAATGAAATAATTTCATATGTGGATAAATAGATGAAATTGAAGAACATCATGCTAAGTGGAATAAGCCAGACTCAGAAAATCAAGGTTTGAATGTTTTCTCTCATATATACAAGCTAAGACAAAATAAAGGAAATATGGCGATAGGAGGGATAAAATATCATAAATATATAAGAAAGATCAGTGGAGTAGAAGGAGAACAAGAGGGAGTGAAGAAGGAAGGGGAAGAAATATAGAATGAATTTAACAAAATCATGTTGCATATATGCATATATAAGTGTACCAAAGGGAATTTCATCTTTATGTATATGTACCAGTCAAAAATAAATAAACAAGAAGTGAAAGAAAGATCAATAGAGGAGGGAGACTAGCGGGGCAGAAAAGAGGAGGAAAATTGGGAGGAGAGATGGGGTTGAAATCAAATTCCTTGTATCTATGATATTGTCAAAATGTAACTACTATGTATAATTACAGTGCTCTCAAAAAAAAAAAACATTGTTGATGACGCAATACTTTTTTACTTATTTATTTATTTTTTAATTTTTCTCAAATGTTGCATTTTAATACATGTTATCAAAAATAACAGAAAAAAAACAAATTTTCAGAAGCTGTACACACTATTCACTGAAAACATTTGTTGAGGCAAATAGAAAAAATATTGTTACAATCATAATTTTTCTAACTTTGCACAAAATTATAAGCAGATTACGATGTAATACTTCTTTATAGACTTCTCTGCTACATCTCTTGGGTTTTCTTCCAGGGTTTTCGCACCCTTTTGACAAGTTTTGTTACTACCACTTTATTTATTTTTTTCATATTTTATTTATTTGTTCTATTTAGGCTTACATGATAACAGAGTGCAATTTGATTCATTGTACATAGATAGAGGATAGCATATCAATTCTCTAGCTGTAAGTTGTGTAGAATCACAACATATATGCAGTCATACATAAAGTTAGGGCTATGATGACCTTCATATTCCACCACCTTTACAGTCCCCATGCCCCTCCCCCTTACACTCCTGTGAAAAGAATTCCACCATCGTTCCCATGTCCTTCCCCACATTATGGATCAGCATCCACTTATCAATGAGTACATTCGGCATTTGGTTTTCTGAGATTGGCTTACTTCACTTAGCATGATATTCTCCAACTCCATCCATTTACCTGCAAATGCCATGATTTTATTCTCTTTTATTGCTGAGTAATATTCCATTGTGTATATATACCACAGTTTCTTATCCAGTCATCTATCGAAGGGCATCTAGGTTGGTTCCACAGTTTAGCTATTGTGAATTGAGCTGCTATAAACATTGAAGTGGCTGCATCACTGTAGTATGCTGTTTTTAAGTCTTTTGGGTATAGACCTAGGAGTGGGATAGAAGGCTCAAATGGTGGTTCCATTCCAAGTTTTCTAAGGAATCTCCATACTGCTTTCCAGATTGGTTGTACCAATTTGCAGTTCCACCAGGATTGTATGAGCGTGCCTTTTTCCCAACAACCTCGCCAACACTTATTGTTGTTTGTATTCTTGATAGTTGCCATTCTGACTGGCATGATATGAAATCTTAGGGTAGTTTTGATTTGCATTTCTCTGATTGCTAGAGATGTTGAACACTTTTTCATATATCTGTTGATTGATTGTGTATCTTCTTCTGTGAGGTTTGTGTTGAGTTCTTTGGCCCATTTATGGATTGGGTTGTTAGATTTTTTGGTGTTGAGTTTTTTGAGTTCTTTATATATCCTGGAGATTAGTGCTCTATCGGATGTGTATGTCTCAAAGATTTGTTCCCAGAATGTTGGCTCTCTGTTCACTTCATTGATTATTTCTTTTGCTGAGAAGAAGCTTCTTAGTTTTAATTCATCCCATTTGTTGATTCTTGCTGGAAATCCATATGCAACAAAATGAAACTAAACCCCTATTTCTCACCATGCACAAAATTCAACTCAAAGTAGATCAAGGACCTGGGAATTGGACCAGAGACCCAATGCCTAATAGAAGAAAAAATAGGCCCAAATCTTCATCATGTCAGATTAGGACCATACTTCCTTAACAAGACTCCTATAGCACAAGAAGTACTTTATTTTGTTTGCTTAAATTAAGAAGTCCACAAGAGGTTTTCAAACAATCATCAGAATACATGTTCCTACCTTTAAAGGTCCTTTAACACTCTGTGTAAGGGTTACAGTGTCTACTCATAGAATCAGCAATAAAAACTGAATGCTACATACATCAGCAATGGCATCTATGTCCCACTGTTTTCTGGGTAACAGTTGTAAGATGGCATAAATAGGGAGATGCATTCCATCTCATAAATGATAAAATATGAGAATATAGGAATCCCTCCTTATCTGTGATCTCACTTCATGTGGTTTCAGTAATCCATGGTCAATGGGGATCTGAAATATTAAATGGAAAATTCCAGAAATAAATAATTCATACATTTTAAATTGCATGCCTGTATGAATAGAGTGATGAAATATCACACTATCCTACTCCATCCAGTCCAGAAAAGAATCATTCTTTCATTCCCTTGTTCATGTGTCCATGCTATGTACACTATGTTCTCACCCATTAGTCACTTGGTAGCCACCTTGGTGAGCAGATCTACTGTCATGGTACTGCAGCGCTTCTAATATTTACTTTATTTGACAAAGACCCCAAAGTGTAAGAGTAGTGATACTGGCAATTTAGATATACCAAAGAGAGGCCATAAAGTGCTTCCTTTAAGTGAAAAGTGAAAGTTCCTGATTTAATGAGGAAAAAGCATCAGAGGCTGAGTATGCTTAGATCCATGGTAAAAAAAAAAAAAAAATTAAATCATCTATAAATTAATGAAGAAGGAAAAATAACTTCATGCTAGTTTTGCTGTTTCACCTCAGATTGTAAAAATTATAGCCTATTTACATAATAATTGCTTAGTTAAGATTGAAAAGACAATAAATTGTGTATATATCTATATGAATAAAACAGTGTATATGAAGCTCAGTACTATTCACAATTTCAGGTACCCACTGGGGGTCTTAAAATGAAATTCCTTTGCATAAAGGGGGACTACTGCAAGTGAAAAACAAAGAGACAGAAATAATAGAATAATTTAATATAGTGCTCTGTAGTGAGTGCAGGTTCCCAACCCCGATCTGCTACTCACTAGCCACATGACACTGAATAGTCAAGTTAACCTTTTTGCTCTTTAGTTAACTCAGCAATAAAATGGATGTAATTGTAATCTTACCTTGAACTGTTATTTTGAAAAATTATAATGGTAATAAACTATTTACTTATGAGTTTTTAGTCTATAGAAATATATACAAACATACAATTACTTACAGAGATGAGAAAGATATAGATATGAATGGCCACTGTGCTTAATGTTGAAAAGTACAAGCTCCTAAGTTTTAACCAATAAATTGGGTTTAAAAATTAGGATATATGCAAGCAGTATAATTAAATATAAATGCTAAAAATTATGAAAATAGGTTTATGTCTGCTGATGCAGAACAATAACCCAACTATATAAGTGAAAAAGCAAGTCTTTAGAACAAGATGATCCATAGTTAAAATAAAACACAAGTAAGCATACATATGCCACACGTAAGATTGTATTCATAATGTTATATATTTTTAGTATTTTTTAAAAAAAATTCTAAATGATCATTATCGAAATTTTCACAATAGTTATATTAGGAGAATGAAACTATCTACATGTACATTTCTCTGTTTCTTGAATTTTTACATTGTGTTATAAAGCACTTTTAATCAGAAAAATACACTATGAAAATACATTATACATTTATGTAATTGGCCCACTAGGCATATTTTATAAAATGAAATGATATTCATCAATAAAATAATAGGAAAATAAGGGAAATGTAACTAAATATGAGCAATAACTTCCCTGAAAATTTTATTAAAAAGAGTTGTCTTGGGCTGAGGATATAGCTCAGCGGTAGAGCACTTGCCTAGAATTCATGAAGCCCTAGGTTCAATCCCCAGTACCAAAAAGAAAGAAAGAAAGAAAACATTGAAGAAGAAAAAATTGTTTGATGAAAATTATCTTTCCGTCACTCACTATTGACCATAAATGTGTGTTTATTCAAGACTTTCCAGTGCTCCTTTCTTGTTCTCTGTATTCTTTCCCTCATTTTATATCTAAGTGTGAAGTCTTCCACACTAAACCCCTGCTATCTGGCTCTAACAGACTCCCTCACCTTCCTAATATAAGCATCCCTACTGAAAATGTGGCGTATTTCTGAATTGGAGGCTGGAATGTGATTTGAACAGCTGCCTGTAATCACTAGCACAAGTAAGCTTTGGGCAACTCTCCTCTCTGCCTAGAATCCCACTTTTCCTATTCCAGATCAAGTGGCAGACCAAGCTTTAAAGGTATTTGATATATGGATACTTGCTTCAGAACCACACCATGGATTCTATCATTAAAAACACATTGGAATTCATATGTGCTATTTCATACTGTTCTTCCAGATAAGCAAATTTCATTTCATAGAAGATGTACAAGAAATCAAAACTAACAAAAGAACAAAAAGAGAGTTAAGGTGATATATGATACTTGGGAATATTTATTTTTCATTGTTAGGTCAGATTAATTCTTAAAAGGTTTTGTTTACTGTGTCTAAAGAAAAACAAGATGCTTACAATAACCTGTCACCAACAGCATTTCTCTCTTTCTACTTCATTAGAGTATCTTGGCTATGTGAGAAGTTTTCTCCCATGAAACTTCATATTCCTCAAATTTATGCTATTGAGTGAGTACTAAAAGGCAGATTTCTTAACACAAATATCTGATATTTTTATTGTTAGCATAAAGATATAAATTGGCACAAGCCTTTGGAGAGGTAATCAAGAAAAACACAGCTGTGTGGATTTCTGAATTAACATTAACTAAGAATATTTCATTCTTAATATGAACCTGGAACTTTGATAAATGGTTTAGAAGGGTTATGCAGTGATGTGCTAGTGAGCCTACTGTCTGGGAAGGAAAATGAAAACTCTAATTCACAGGATTTGTCGATTTCCATAGTGTAAATATTACTCCCATGACCAATTTTAAACTTATCAAGATTTTAGCAACCAGTTTGCAAAATTCTTGAATCATTAACAGTTGGCTAGCTCCAGCACATCATAATATTCTATCTTCAAAACAGTTTAAAAATAGAAATTATTATTCCCTTTTACAGATATTTAAAATGAGACAGAAATTGGTGATTTGTCCAAGGTCATACTGTTAGCTGGGGGAGGGGCATTGTTTTTTTTTTTTTTTTTTTGCTTTACTCCTTTGCTTATAAATTATAATTCTAATCTTCTTCACAGAAAAAAATGCAAATTAGCAACCAAAGAATAAACTAAATCAGAAAGAAAAAAACTCAAAGTCAAACTTTCCTCTGGTGTGCTATTTGCCTAGAAAAACCTGCCATGGTAATGGATTCCAATGGGGTGTGTAACTTAGCAGTTAAAAAATACTCTAGCCTGAAAACAGAACTAACAAAGCTTTCATGTTTAACATCTCTTTCAAAAGATGTTTTATAAAGAAATTACATTTAGTGACTTTAAAATAAAGGTTAGTCAAAGGTCTAAAGTTGATGAGTTCATGATGTGGTGAATAATTGGTAGGAAAAAAGTGAATAACTTGCCCTATAATTATTAATCATTATTTAGTAACAAGTATCATGCTATAATATATACATATTTTTGTAAAAGAGTAAAAATCTTATAAAAGATTTATTAAATTGGTTCACAGAAAAGGAAATTTAGAAATAACTGCATGGATAATTTTCTCACATTAATTATAAGCAATATCCTCTCAAGGAATTTATGGAAATGAAACTGCTTCAGAAAAGGTATAATGTAGTAGAAAGAAAAATGTAGAGTGTGTAACTCACCCAGGACTAAAACTTAAGTTTGGATCCCAATATTTCTACCTATGATCTTTATGTCCATAAATAAGTTACTTAATGTTTTTCTGAACAAAAAGAGAAGTAGATTTTTGTTCAGGTTCAAATAATATGATGATATTAATAGTTACAATTTTTTGAGCAATTGGAGTGTGCCAGGCAGGGTATCAAGTAATTCACATGTAATCCTCTTAACTCAATGAGGATTAAGTGAGTTACTTTTTATTTTACTGATAGGAATCTGCTTTGCTTAGAACATAGCTATTAACTAGTAGAAGATGAACTCAAAGCCAAGACTTCTACCCTCTAAACCTTATCTACCACTTCCCACTTTGTGTACACATAATGAAAGGAATGAGCACTTCCAAACTATGATGACTTTATCTTTTCCAAAAGGTGTAAGGTCTGGAATTGTGCCATATTCCTATCTATATCCCAAGCATGGAACTGTACTAAATGCATAAATGACACAATAATGAATTAATGTATTATTGATGATAGCTGAGCAGCCTCACTGCTGTTCTATGAACATGATCATAAACCCAGAATATCAAATATGTGTGTACGTTGTTAAAGGTTTTGAGAAAATCTTGCAAGTTCCAAAGAATTAGATTTAGGCAGTGCTTGGTAAGGTAATTAATAACATTTGCCACCCAAACTTAATATACCAATATATCTGTAAAAGGTTAGAAACCATCCTTCTATTCAATTGTAATTGAAAGATCTTGGTATACTTTTTAAATATATTTCTTCACAATATCTTTTTTTTTCAAATCTGAAAAAGTTTAAAACTTTTACTTATTTCTATCTCTGACTACTTACAGATATTTACCCTGACAAGGAATGACTTTGTAGCATTTGATAGGAAAAACACTGTTCATTATGGCTTTCCAAATTAATATTAATTGTTACAAGCACCATATTTGAATAAAATTTTACTTACATTCTTCTCCTTGTTTAATTTTTTCACTATTTCTAGAATTGGGATTTATTTTCAGCTAATAAGACCAACATTGCTAGAATGATCTCTATTTAGAACAGTTAATATTTCTACTCCACTGTTACATCCCACATATATGAAACCTTATGTTTCAAATCACAAGGAGGATGAGTACAATTCATTATCTTATAAAAACAAAAACAAAAGCTAACAAACAACACATGTCCTGCTATAATGGATTAGACTGGCAAGCTTCTTTTTCATGGGGCAAAAAAAAATGCAATTTCCCATGTTATAAATTTTTCTATGCTGTGTGTTTTGTGTGTGTGTGTGTGTGTGTGTGTGTGTGTGTGTGCTCATCTGTCACTGAGGATTGAACCCAGGAGTGTTCAACCACTGAGACATCCCCAGCACTTTCTACTTTTTTTTAAATTTTGAGACAAAGTCCTGCTAGGTTGCTGGGACTAGCCTTAAGCTTGAGATCCTCTGGTCCTAGCCTCCTAAGTAGCTGGTATTATAACCCAGCTGTTTTAAACTTTAAAATAATAATGTTTCTTTATACGTGTGTCCAATGTTTTGTGAAAACTTCCTTATTTTCTACATTAGATTACTTTTCCCTCATGATTTCTGATTAATCATTTCTCTGCTCTTCATATTTGTAACATTTCCCATGCATTCTCTTTTTCCTTCTATTCATTTCATTAGGCTTTTACATGTGCAGTACCTCACTTTTCATTTTTTCCCCTTTGCCTCCTTACACATATAATAGATATGTTTAATATGCATCATTGCTTAAAGTTAAGTCATTTTCTCTGTGCAACTCTTCACTATATCATCTGTCATTGATGGAAAAGAAAAGGCTGACTGAGGGGGCCAGGGAGTGTATGTGTTCTTTTTTTCCTCCCATTAGCATTTGTCTAATTTTTTAGCCATAACCCAAGCATTGTCAGATAGAGAATTACTGGTTAAGTCAAATAGAGGAAGTATTTCAAAATGATAGATATGTAAATTTGCTTCACTCTAGTAACCAGTTTACTCCCAGTGTGTATACCTTAACACCATGTTGTAAACCCTAAATATACCACATACATTTTTTTTGAAAAAGAGATTTTGAAGAGGGAGGCTATAAAGGATAATTTTCTTTTCTCAATAACTATCCACTGGAGAAAGAATGAGTTCTTTGTATTTTGTAAAGCCAACAACATATAAATCTCTCTCTCTCTCTCTCTCTCTCTCTCTCTCTCTCTCTCTCTCTCTCACACACACACACACACACACACACACACACACATTTAAACAAGTAGCCATGTTCATCAGCCACATTAATGCAAACAGCTAACAAGTAAAGTTTCTTAAACTTCTTATACTTCTCTGCGTAGACGGATCATGAAATAAAGATTTTTACTACAATCTTTCTTAATAAATTAGATTATGAGCAATCTCTTCATAAAACTCCTTCACAGTTGGTGCACCTAGAGTACTAGCCTTCACTGAAAGTATCATGAGATTCTACTGCAGTACATCCTGCCCATAATCTAGGTACTCCCAGAGAAAGAAACTCACATTTAGCTAACTCCAACCCAAGAATAACATAATTGCAATTTTATGCTTTTTATGTAACCCTAGTTTGCTAGATTAAGAATTCTTAACTCTAGCTTCTCCTAGGACTCATTCTGCAGGCATTTGAAGCAGTTTAGAAAAGATAGTGGATAAGGGAGGCAGACAACATGATTTCTTTGTGGAGTCATTTGTACAGTAAATAAAGAGTGTGTGATAGAAAACAATTGGAATAGTTTACTAGCCCCTTAGAGTTTACTAGAGTGTAGCTGCTCTGAAAAAGAATCTGAATTACTTAGAGCCCTACTAGAGTGTAGCTGCTCTGAAAAAGAATCCAATAGAGACTGAAAATACTGCAAAGAGGTTTTGGTCCTTTTATTCATTAGTTAAAATGACTATCCTACAAGCCTGTCTTACTAGGGCCTCCAGAAAAGAGAGAGGTCTCACCTGTTCACAGGGTCTCTGGCTGTGGGTATAGTCTGCAATCCAAACAATACAACTGTAGTCTGAGGAGAGAGTTGCAAAAGAATGATTTCCACTTTGGAAGCTTTGTAAAGATCATAAAATATTGTTGTAAAGAAAACATCCTGGTTGGCTAGTTGGTTCCTTTCCAGCCTCTCTTTGTGAGATACTATCCTCACCAGACTAAAAAGGATACAAAACTGTGAAAAGAGCTGATCAGAGTAAAACAAGAAGTAGCCCAGCAAAATACTGAAGAACATTATTCTGGAAGCCAGTTCTATCAGAAGTTTCCATCAGCAGGGGATAGTAGAATAGATTTCATCGGTATCTATGGCTAGAAATGTAAATAACAATGGAAACACCAGAAGCAACAGCACATCAGACATTGGACCAAGGGAGAAATGATGTATGAATGACAGGAGTATGAATGACACTTACTGTATGCCTTGTGTGTGTAACACTGAAGAGAGACACTTTTTAAATTTCTACAATCAACCAAGTATGGTGGCTCATGCCTTTAATCCCAGCAGTTTGGGAGGCTGAGGCAGGAGGATCTTGAATTCAAAGCCACCTTCAGCAACAGTGAGGAGCTAAGCAGCTCAGTGAGACCCTTTCTCTAAATAAAATACAAAAAAAGGGCTGGGAATATGGCTCAGTGATTGAGTGTCTTTGAGATCAATCCCCCCCAAAATTACTACAATCAAGAAAACCATTCCACATTATACTACCATTCCACAAAATAGTATTTAGTGAACAAGAATAAAAGTAATGATATATGACAGTAGGGAGACATCATTTCCATCAAGGGTCATCAGAGAACAACTCATGGGTAAAGCAGAATTCAAGAGGTTCTTCATACATAGACATAAAAATGAGAAATAAATTAAGTATGCCATAAAGAAAACAGGAGAGGCAGGGGTGCATAAGATATATTTAGAGTGTGGTATGAGGATGGCCAGATGGCAACATGTATCTTCACATATACATCTTTTCCTTTACTCTTACCATTTATTTTTTTGGCTGGACTACCTTTGAGATCTTAGGTAAGCTACTTTACCTTGTTAGTCTCTTTTGTCTTAATTGAAAAGGAAAAAATAAATGGTCCTAATTTATTGAATTGATGCATAATCAAAATTGAATGTTAATAGGCTTAAAACAGTGATTGGGTCATTGTAAGCACTAAAATAAAAATAATTTGCTGATAATTATTTTATTATCAACTTCTTTAGGCCATATGGTCTTTTCACAAGACTTTGTGTTTATTAAGGAAAAAGACTGTCTTATTCTTATTTGAGTCTCAGCATCTAGTACTCTAGTGGGTGTATGTAGTTGGTGCTCATAAATGTCTCTTAAATGTTGAGCTGTTCCCTGGCTATATGCACCTATATACACATTTCTGTATCATGGAGTCTTCAAGTTCACATGCTGATATACCAGGTTTTCTCTTTCTAAACTATTCTCTTTTCTTTCCTGGTGCCACAGGAATTGCTTCTTATTATTGTGCTTAGTCTAATTTCTACTATAGATTATGATATTAATTTTACCTATAGAAATTCAGAGTAGATAGAAATAGTAATCTGGACTCAGTAACCCATAGTTTTGGCTTCTGACCTCCCAGTTTCATAAAACAAGTTAGGCCTACTCAAATGTGAACTCAAAAAAAGAAAGAAAGAAACTTACTTAACATATCCTGCAAGTTCCACTCCTAGTAATTTATATTTCTACATTAAAACAATTTGTTGCCTATAGGATATAAAATACCATTATGTCAGCTTACATTCTGAGAAAGATCTATTAACATCCACGTACTCTGGAGGGTTAAGGCTAATTTAAAAGATTATTCCCTTCTCCAGCGACTTAGATTACCAAAAAAGATAGCCATGTAACATTCCTTGCCTTTTCTGACTTTAAAAAGTTGCCTGCTTGTTACCTTTTTTTATCTGAAGCCTGTAGGCAGATTCTAATTTGGCCCTGCAAAAAAATCTGTTTGGCCCTGGGCTGAGGGAAGATGTTAATTTTCATGACTGTTTTAGAACACATCAAAATTCAGTATGCATCTTTTTCAGGATTTCAAAGCAATATGCTTAAAACATGCAATTTAGAGCTAGAACATATAGAGCATTTAAAAATATTCAGGTTTTACCAAGAATCCATCCGGTCTATTATTACAATAAGTAGGATACAAAGATATCTTTATCTGGTTGTGAATGAAACTACATAGAAAAAAAGTTTGAAGTTAAATTGTAGCTCTTCTAATTCTACAGAGGTTTTCTAGCTTTGACACTGAAGTTAATATAATTGAAAAGAAAAGAATTACAAAATTGAATATGCATTAAGCATTTCTCCAAAATATTTATTAGAAAATGATGTCTAGCCTCTAATGTTCATCTTTAATATATCTTACGTAACACTTAGCTTGGTCCAATAAACTTAACTAAAAATGAGTGAGAATGTGACTCATTTCATCATGAAGATCTGTTAAAATATGTTGAGCATTTCCACAGTCTCATCCACACAGTATGTGTGTTTGCTTATGTCAAGAAATGGTGACTCCTTCTTGAGACCTGTAGTAAGAAGAAATTTTAAAAATGATCCAATGGAAATGAATTCGTAATTCTCCCCCTCATAGATGACAGATGTATCTTTGACTTCAATGAAGTTATCTCTTTTGGATTTACATTGTTCTCTTCTTTGGGAATGCCAGGAGTTGGAGGTCAAATGGAAGTGTGGCTACAAATGGTAAGTTGTTTTTAGCTGAACCAAATTAAAGTGGTTAAAATCCAACCAATTACTTTCTACTCCTCCCACCCAAAGTCAACATACTTCTATTATAAAAATCAGATCAAATGAAAAATTGAATAGCCTCCTATTCACATAAAGACTTCAGAGAATTCAGTTTGAAAAACAAAAAGTAGGCAAGAAATGTGCAATCATAGTTTTGAGGGCTACTTTCTTAGGTACCAGCAGCAGCTGGTTCTGGCCTCTCTCAAAGAATAAGGGACATTAAAGCAACAACTCATAGCTGTTCAGAGACATGTAGTTTTTGCATGGACATCAGCCACTAATAAGGCAAATTGGTATTTCTTGGAAACAGAGGCTTTATGATTGCAACTGTATACTTTCTGTAAGAGCCTCCCATGTGCCAGGCTCTCTGCTAAGAGTTTTGCATATATCATCTCATTTAATATGTAGTGACAATTATGTAGTTACAATCAAAACTTCTACTTTAAGAAGAAAGAAGCCAAGGCTCTGAGAGATGATAATCAAAGGATTCATAGGCAATAACAGGCAACACTGAAATTTGAACACAGATAGTCCAACCTGAGTCCTCACCAACTACCATGCTGTACTGCCTCCCTTCCATTGCATTGAAATGATCAGAAACTAGAACCCTTAACTGGCTTAATCAACAGAATCCTATCTAATGAGGTAATATTTGAAGATACATATGTGGATGTAACAACCAAACTTTGGATAAGGATAAGGAAGTTTAGCAATAGCTGCACATGAAAGCTCAGCTGACAGTCAGCTGAACTGAGGCACACCCAAACAGGGTCAGCCAAAGGAAATATTTTAAGACATTTGAAAAGCAAAAATCAAATAATGTCATAAATCTGTGAACCCTGGGAAACACAGCAGCAGAGAGATGCACCTAGCATGCTACCAAAGAAAACAGAACAGAACCAGGGAGGCCTGTGCAGGGACTTCTGGCAGTGGTTGTAAAAGCGTCAGATTGCAGGAGGTCAAACATCAAGGTGCCCATGGGATTGACATCGATCCTAAGTACTCAAAACCTTTTTGAAGTTTTCTTTGGAACAGCTTTCAAAGTTCATGGTAGAAAGTCATCATCATTCCTTGAAAGTAGATTCAATACTTGAAAACAACAAAACTTGTAGCAAAGGTAATAGAAAATGTTTAAGCATCCAAGCTTAATTTCACAGTCATTTTAATGTAGTCACACTGATTTTCTCATGTGCCTAGTTAACTAAGTATGAGAATAGATCCTGAAATATTTCAAGCATCAGTTTTATTGTTGAAATGAGGAAAGAGCCTTCCTAAGTAACAGGTTCAAAGAAAATAAAAACTTACTAGAATATCTAAGTTTAGTACACTTATTTAAAGATCAATTTCTTTTATTTTCTTTTTTGGAGTTGGATAAATTTTATTTTATTTTTACATTTCTATTTATTGGTTATTTTTAGTTACATATGACAGTAGAACCCATTTGACATAATTATAAAAGTATGAAATATATTTTGTTCTGATTCAGTCCCCAGTACCTCTCCTTCTTATGTTATGTCTCAACACAGTTCCAATTCAAAGTACTTTCTCAAGTTAAGTTTTAAAAATTATTTGTTTGATTCAGTTCCTACAAAATTTAAATTCAAATGAATGTGGATTAGTGTTGTCCACACTTGTATTAGTTTGCTAGGGCTGCCATATCCAAATACCACAGACTGGGGAGCTTAAGTAGCTGAAATTTATTCTTTTATAGTTCTAGAGGCTAAAAATATAAGGTCAGCCTTCTATTTACCAGGGATAAAGGCAAGTGCGCAGAGCTGGTTGCTTTCGAGGACCCCCTCCTGGCTTGTAGATGGCCACCTTCTCACTGTCTTCACAGCATCTCTTTCTCTGTGTGCCCACATCTCTGGTGTCTCTTCTGGATCTGCTGATCTCCTCTTATGAGGACACTAAACCTCATTTTCACTTAATCACTTTTTCACAAGTACTATCTCTGAGTGTAGTCATTTTCAAAGACATGGGGGTAAATCTTTAACATGTGAATTTTGAGTAGATATAACTCACTCCAAAACAACAGTATTCACCAAACCATGAAGTGTTTTCTAATTTAATTTTATTATTTTTCAGTTCATCCAAAAGGCTAATAGTGCTAAACATTTGTATATTAAAGATATACAAATGAAAAGAGGTCACGCTAAAAGAAATAGTAATGAAAGTCATCAAATTAAACAGAAACAATTAAACAGGAGCCCCTGCACAGGCCTCCCTGGTTCTGTTCTGTTTTCTTTGGTAGCATGCTAGGTGCATCTCTCTCATCATCAAGCTAAACAAATAACCCCCCTGGATTATGCTTTCAGGACATTTCCATTATTTTGTCTTCCCTTTTTGTCACAGTTTGTTCAATTATATAGTCTAATTATATATATATATATGTTATATTAAGTACATATCCCTTAAATATATCTAATTAAATAGATATTAAATATATAAATACATAAATTCCTATAATTAAATATATAAATTAAATATTTATTGTTCAATGATATATTCTAATTAAAAGATAAACTCATTGAGTAGATTTTTAAAATAGTTCAAATTATTTTTGTCTATGATATAAAGAAGTAATTGCTGTCATTTAGAATCTGTGCTGCTCTGGGCACTATGACAGATCTTTTAAACACAGTTATTTCACTTAATTCTCAAATGAAATTTATAAAGTATTAGGTCACAGCTCTATGAAGTAGAGATTATTATCCTTCTTTTACTAATGAAAAACCTAAGGGTTAGAAATTTTAGATAATCTGCCCAAAATGACATGCTAGTAAGTGGTTTAGGTTACATCCAAGTGCAAGTCTGCTGGTCACCAATGTCCACGATTTTACCAATAATCTAAATTGAGTCCTGAGGATCCAACATAATCATTCAAAACCAGTAAAGATTAATTACATCAGATGTGATATTTCCATAATTGCATGTTATGGTTGGAATATAAGGTGTCCCCCCAAAATCCCTGTGTCAATGTAAGAATGTTCAGAGGTGAAATGATTGTACTATGAGAGCTGTGACCTAATCAGTCTATCCTAGTTTGAATGGACTAACTGTACAATAACTACAGGCAAGTGGGGTGTGACTGGAGAAGGTGAGTTACTGGAAGCATGGTCTGAATGGCTTCATCTTCCTTGTGACCTCGTTCCCTCTCTATCTTTCTCTCTTACTGCTTCCCAGGCACTATGAGATAAATAGCTTTCCTCCTCCACACTCTTCAGCCATGATGCTCCAACTCACCTCTGGCCCAGAGCAATGGAACTTACCAACTTGGACTGAACATTTAAAAACATAAGCCAAAAATAAATTTGTCTTCTTCTAAGTTGGTCTTATTGGGTATTTTAGTCACAGCAATGAAAAGTTGACTAATACAGTGGGTAAAAATATCATGCATAAGAATGATGTTGAAAACACACATTCCAATTATATTTATTGATTATCTAAGGTACATTAAGCACTATGCTAGACATTGACGTAAAGATGATGAGCAGCACATAATCCTTCAATAAAATTCACACTCTGATCATGAAGACAGATACTTAATAGGACAAGCTGCTGTGGGATAGTGTAAGTCCTTCAGACTTACACAATAAGCAGGTCCACCTAAGGCATTATATGGCAAAACTATAAGAAACCATACAGATGACAAAATACACTAACTTCAATAATAGCTCTTCCCTTACCACATGTGAATGTCATTTTAAAATAAAAAATAATTCAACAAATGGCAAGAAATCATACTTGCATGTTCATAATGTATATTTCTATCACATTCTATTCCAGTAAATTTCAACAAGGCTCAGTTGAACTGTTTCATTTAACTTTTACTATAACATTTTTACAAACCACACTTCTTTCTGATCAATGATGCTTTGGCTATGGAGCTAAGTACACGGTAATACTTATTATTCTGTACTTTGAAATCTAGCCTTCTATTTACCAAGCATAAAGGCAAATGCCAGTTAAACTACTTTTAGTTCCATCTTTCTGATGTTCAAGTGCAGGAACAATTATCTCCATCAATATTTAATGGCCTAATCCTAAGCAGACAGTGCCAACAAGTGTAGGCAATAGTCCTGTTAACATGCTGTTAATTTTCAAGCATAGAAGCAGAAATGGACTATACAGTTACTGAAAATGCACAGCAGTACATTTCCCCAAGGTAAAATTCTCTCTGCATTCTCTGATCTACCTTCATTGATAATAAGGGAATTAGAACCATTTCAGAGTTATGTTCAGTGGCTTAAGCTTGTGCTCTCTTTAAAATGCATGGAGAGAATGAAGCTTTTCCAGCTTTTATAGTTTTTTGAATAACAAGGTTTGTGATTCTGTGATTCAAGCCAAATATGTCATGACCCCACCACCACCTTCCCACAGTTTTAGTTTGGTTTGATCCATTACTGATTTAATGTTTTAAATAACTATCATTACATAACAACAGTCATTGCCTAGGTGCTTGAAATTTAGATGATTGGATATTAATTAAAAATCTTTTCTATAAAACATGAGATATGAATACCAACAAAACAAAAATCAGTCATAAGAAATTTTAATGAAATACAATTTGCTTTTACAAGTACAACATGAGTAGAGAACTTTAGTTGCCTAAATTATTTCATTGAGAATACCAGAGTATAGACAGTATATGATTGGTTCTTTTCCTTTCTATTCTCTTAAAATGTCTGCAGACTAAAACAGGAAGGTAGTGTTGGGGGTGTAGAAAGCATCATATGTAAAATCATCACTTGGGAGAAAAACAAAGAAAGTGTAGGTGGAGAAATCATGTAAAGATTCAAATATCAATGGTTGAAGAAACAAAAACATCCTTCAATTGTTTATTCATAGGCTAAATACATTTCTGGCAGTAATACTTGAGTTTGTATTAATCTTCTTTATTACCTCAAATTTTACCCAAATTGCATAGCCACCTCTAAGTCTGATACAATTGAGTTTTGAATCCAATTCAGTTAAAATTTTTACTGAGTAGATGAATTTAGCACATTTCCCTCTTAAATGTAGTGTACAATGCCCCCCCCCCATTCAGAGTTGGATTTTCTACAGTTTCACTTGCTTTGCCTGAAAATATTAAATGGAAAATTATAGAAATAAACAATCCATAAGTTTTAAATTACATGTCATTCTGAAGAATGTGATGAAATCTTGTTCTATTCTGCTCCATCCAGCCTGAGCTGTGAATCTTCCACTAGTCCACACATCTACATGCATTGGGGCACTTACATGCCCTTCCAGTGTTCACAAGACCATTGTACTATTGCTGTGCTTGTGTTCAAGAAACCCTTAATTTACTCAATAAAGGTCTCAGAAAACAAGAGCAGGGGTGCTGAAAATTCAGATATGTGAAAGAGAAGCTTTAATAAAGTGCTTCTCTTAAGTGGAAAAGTGACAGTTCTCAATAAGGAAAGAAAAAATGTATTTTGCTAAGATCATTGGTAAGCATAGATCTATGGATGAAATTGTGAAAAAGTAAAATAAAATGTATGCTAGTTTTGCTGTCACACCTCAAACTGCAAAAGTTACAGCCATAGTGTGTAAGTGCTAATATAGATACACAGTTTGGTACTATTATATGGTGCTATTATTTGGTACATATATATATGATATTCAGTTTCAGGGATCTTAGAATGTAGCTTCCATAGATAAGGGGAAACAATCAAAAATTTTCCCAGGATACTTTCATTGTTTTTTTCTTTCTTTCTTTGTACTTTGTGAATCTATAAATTTTCAAGAGTCAAATGTTAAAGAATAAAACTGAAAAATATTTTTCTTAAACATCAAAGTTTTAGTCCATACTGCCCAATTGGAGTCAGAGCAAGAAATTTTGATCAGTTTGGAAATCTGGTTGACTTAAGTAAACTTTTTACAGATTTGAGGGGACAGGGCTTCATGTCTTTATACAATTCCCTGGTTCTTATAAGGGAAGTGCAAAATGTCATCATAAGAATATTTCTTGTTCCTCTGCCAAATACAGTTCTTAAGCACTATGTTTTTATAGCCATCTGTCATGTTTACATAGCAGACCTCAAAGGCAGAAATCTCTCATTTGTCAGAAGCATGGCCATGCACATAAGCCTATCTATTATATAAATTATTTTGGGATAGATTAGAATCTTTCTCCATAAATGTTCATTAACTAAAAAGCACGGTTGAGCCTAATGCAAAATAGAGGAGTAGATGACTTTCTCTTTAAAACCCTGCCTCCCTCCTGCTGTCCTCCATCTGGATTGCTTATTGCCTGGAATTTTTCATGGTACACTTCATCCAAACAATGTTCCTACCCATATCCTTCCTTCATTCATTCAACAAGTATTTGTGAAACATCTACCACATGTTTTTAGGCCATGTTCCAGGTAGATTTATCAATGAACCAGAGATCATTGCCTCACATTCTAAGAAAAGAAACAGAAAATAAATAACAAATATAATAAGTTAATTACACTGGATGTTAGAAGTCATAGAATATGGCTATGAGGAAAAAGGGAAAGTTAATCATGGTAAATATTAATATGAGTTAAAAGCAAGTAATGGGAAGTGTCAAGGAGAGGACTGTTCTTTCAAAGAGGGCAGTCAAGATGGGCCTAACTGAAAAGCTAGGTTCTGAGTGAAGAAATTTGCCATGCAGAAGACCTGGAGCAGAGTGAGTAGGGAGGAAAGCAACAGAAGAATAGGCGAGAGAAGAAAGAGGCTGAGAGAAGAGAGGGGATCCAGAAAGATCACTGAGAGGACTAGCTGTTACTGCCTTCACTCTCACTCTACAGAGCTGGGTGCTGTAAGTCTTGGAGCAGACTAGACTGATGATATACTGATTCATTCAGTCAGTCCTTATTTATCAATTCATTTAACAAATATTTCTTAAGGGTAAAAGCATCCTGATAGGCACTAATATAATAACAAGGAAAATAGAGCTGATTCCTGTCCTCAAGGAGTTTGCAGTCTATTAAGGAAGACAATGAGCAATCTGAGAATATAGGAGATGTGTGCTGAAGCCAATGAAGGCAGGACAGGGTACCATGAGAGTCTGGAATAGGAGAAATTCCCTTAACAGGGAATACCATCCCGAGAAAGCAGCAATTAACAGAAAAGTGAAGGATACACAGGCACTAAGTATAGGTAGACTAAAATACTGTAGTGGAAAAGAACCACAGGAGAGGTGACTGCAGGAGACTTGAAAGAAAGCAGAGTGGCTAGAGCTCAGAGAGCAGGAGGAGGGCAGTGGAATGTGTCTGGAGAGGTGCGTGAGGAGTTAGCATTGAGTGTGCTGGGGCCCAGGGGCTGCATTAAGCAGTTTGTCTTTATCTTAAGCCCACTGGGAAGCCGCTGAAAGATTTTAAGTCAGGTAGTGACCTGATCAGATTTAAGTTTTAAAGATCACTAATCCATATTGAATATGTATTAATGAGTTTATGTGTCTATCCTCTAGATAATTTGTTTGCATTTTAAAGGGAGCCTTCTGGAGGTAATCCTGAACTCAAGGAGGCTCTGGTGGGAATTTTAAATATTGTGGCAAGCTGATAAGAGAAAACAAGTTGGGTAGAGAGATTACTGAGTAACCACCACTTAAGTCAGGGAACAAAGTCGTTTTATAGATGTTAGGCCTGTAAAATATGGATTTTATTAATCTATCAAGATGTCAGTGAAGAAGAAAATTTTTATTGTTTTAGTGTGAATATCGAATCCCTTTCATTTCTTGAATAAGCATTTTGAAGGCTGCTCATCTTTCCCAAGGTAGCAGAGAAATTTCATAGCAGTTCTTCCAACTTAAATTGCCTTTATTTATTTTTTTAACAAAAAAAAGCAGGTTAATTTAAGATTCAAATTGAAGGATGTGGATGTCTTAGAGATTCCCACATCTTTTGTTCTCACTCCTAAAACATTATGGAACATTTATGTCCATACAGCCTTAAAAATCCTGCTGCTTTCTGGGCACAGTTCATAAATCTCAGTCAATAGTCTCATCCGCAGTCTTTCTCACAGTTGTGTATTGAGTCTTCTCAAATTAGTCCTCAGAGGGAAAGCTGTTTGCTGTGTACCTTTCCTCTCCCTCATGTTGAACGCAACTCCCTCCAGTTACTGCAGATGCATACATTTAACTCAGTCAACAAATACTTATTAAGCATCTACTATATACCAAGAAGTCTTATGTGATCAGAATATTCAAGAACATTTTCCAAAACTGTATAATAATTAGGAGCAACTGGCAAGTAAATGAACAATGTTTAAAACAATGTCACAGTTTATCTTTGGAGTTGGTCATAAACTAATGGTTTGTACATCTGAAGAAATGATGTAAGTGACCAATTTTGATGGACTTTGTAGAGCTTCAAGAAGACACAAGCAGGAATGTTTCAGGCAAACAGAACTACACATCTGAGCAGCTTCTCCAAACTGTGTCAGCAATTGCAGCATGGGGTATATGTATGGAAGTAAAGTATGATTAGATTTAACAGAAACCAAGGCACATGTACAAGAGGGGATTATATGCCACCTTAAGGATTTAGAATTTTCTTCTTAGAATAATAGGGAAACACTGATGGTTTCTTAAACAAGTAGAAAGTTAAAAGAAAGGTAACTGATCAGATCTGTCTCTTTGATACAATTGTGAATAAAATTATATTTCCAACTTAGTCACCATATGGCTTTACATATTTCTGAGACTATACGCATTATGTTCCTTGAATTTGACAACTATATTGGCATTCAATTTTAATTGTCATTATCCTGAAATATGAAAACAATTATCATTTTTCTACTGGTCCACACTAAATCATAAAAAAATATTCTCTAGTACTCAGGAATACAGCATTTCTTCTGAGGATCAGAAAGTACATACTGAAAAAGTGTCCAATTTCCTCTCAGAGAACTTCCTAACTATAATAAAAAATGTCAATAAGATAAAATATCATGATGTTATTTATGGGATGTTGACAACACAAATGGTTAGACCCCCCTCACCTCACAAATCAATAATTTAAGTTTAAAAAAATAATAAGCTTTAAACAAAATAGCATTGAGTATGTAGACCTCCAAAGTCACTAGAATCAGAATTATCTTTGAGTTAAATTGCTGTCTACAAAAAGTTTGACACAATGGAAAGAATTCTTTTTGAGAAAGAAGGATGCTCCATTTTAAATGTAGTAGATAAATAACTGACATATACAAAGCTTTCAAAGAATAACGCTTAAATATTTCAAGATATTTTAAATAACAAAAGAAATTTCTTGAATATTTCTTGAACTAATCATATTTACAAAATTTTCAGTGATTTTCATATGATTCCCAAGTGTGTGTGTGTGTGTGTGCGCGCGCGCGCGCGCGTCTGTATGTGAGAGAGGGAGAAAGAGAGAGACAATGTTTTGCTTTTGGACTATAACATACCTCTTCCAATTTTCCCATTATCTCTTTGCTAATTTCAAGAGATTTAGTCTGGACTATGTAATTTTCTTCCAATTATTTATAGTCTAAAGCAAAACTACTTCTACCAAAATCAGAATTCCCCAGGCATGCCAACAAGCAAATATGCATACTTATATATCATTAAATGGCATTCATGAGTAAGTTAATGTCAAAGATTAACAAGAGAGGGGGCTGGGATGGTGGCTCAGTGGTAAGCGCTTGCCTCGCATGCGTGAGGCACTGGGTTCAATCCTCAGCACCACATAAAAATAAATCAATAAAGATATTGTGTCCACCTACAACTAAAAAATATTTTTTAAAAAAAAGATTAACAAGAGAGCTTTTCCTCTCCTATCAAATATAACCAAATCACAAGAAAAAGTACTTAATGTGGAAAGCCTACTATTGTTGTGTTGTCATGTTTTCCATGCCTAAATTTGTAAATTAAGCTTTTTTGAAGAGAAGCAATTGAATAAGAAATTTAAATTCTTAAGTCTGATTAAACGTTTATTGCTTATTTAGAACATAATAAATACTCTTATTTAAAACTTGTGAAATTAAAATGCTATTGAAAATTGATATTTCATACCTACTCACCCATCATAGTTTATAATAAAATGATACAGATGCCATGAAATTATCATTACATCTTATTTCCCATACCTTGTCTCCTCCTCCCTTGCTTCACATTGTTTTATGCCTATAATTAGAAGTAGTCTTTTAGAAGCAAATATTATTTGACAGCTAAGCTAATATATTTAATTTATGTTTTATATATTAGTTTAATACATATAGTTTGTTATATATTAGTTTTTTATAAATAAGTATATATTGAAGAAAGAATCACTGAAGGATATGTTCAAATCTACCCCTAAATTGAGCAAACTGAGGATCTTTTTTTAAGATGGCATGCAGTTGACACACCTCAAGCTAATGTTATTCAACATGTCTTGCTGTGATGCCATCTTTCCACGCTATAGAACAAAAAGAAACATTTCAATGGAAGTCATTGGTGTTCATTTAGTACCTTATCTTTGGTATAACCATTGTCTTCTTTGTGAAAGTACATCAGGTACCATTATAAATAGTAGTTCAACTTCCTCAGAGTTACTGGTGGGTTTTTACTCCATTATTTATTTTATAAATTGTGTAATAACTGTACAAAGTTCCCTTTTCCATTATTAAATCAGAAGCCAGATTGAAATTTTATTATTTTGATCCTTTGACTATTTGGTATACAATTTCATATGTTTTTTATACTTTTGTTGCTTTATGTGACCATCACCAAAAGAAAGATATAAACTAGCTGTATCATCTCCAAAACCTCTTCATCCTTTCCTTTCTGGTTATACCTTCCCTCCATCTCTACTCTTGGAAACCTCTGCTATTCTTCATCATGCGTCTTTCATTTCAGGAATGTCACATAAATGACTCATACAGTAAGTAACTTTTAGAGTTATTTTTTCACTTCTTCCACACTTTTGGTGACCACTTTTAAATTTATGACATTATACTGTCATTCCTAAGATTCAGTCAAGTTATTGTATGTATCTGTATAGTTTGTTTCCTTTTATCACTCAGTGATATTCCAAGGTATGAGTACACCAGAATTTGTTGACTTGTAGACCCTTTGGAAAACAGTAAGTTGCTTTCAGTTTGGGACAGTAAGAAATATGACTGATATAAACATGAACAGGTGTTGCATCAGTATGAGATTTCACTTCAGTAAAGATCAGGAGTAACATTGTTCATTCATATGATAGATACACATTTAACTTTGTAAGCAACCACCAAACCTTTTAAGTACCATTTTACATTCCTACCAGTAATGTACTTGAGTTCATTTCACCCCACATTCTCACCAGCACTTTATTGTGTCAGTGTTTTTTTGAAGTCATCTTAATAGGTGTATGTTAGGATCTCCCTGAGGTTTGATTTTGAATTCCCTAAAGGTCACTATACATCTTTTCAGATGTTCATTCATTGTCTTGATTAATTTAATTCTGTTTTATGTCCAATTATTATTACTTCTTTCTTTGTTACCACTTTTAAATTATAAAATCATACTAAGTTTTTCTCTTTGGTACTGAGGAAATAAATATTTCTGGAATATGTGTGGGTATAAATCCATACGTAAAATACAAACAGTCACAAAATGTGTCATTTCAATAAACTGCAATTTTAATTTTTTTAATGAGTTTAGGTAATCTAAGATACACATAAAGCATTGTGTTTTTTTCTTCTTAGTTTTAAGTCTGATATTTACTAAGCTCTGGAATGGAGTCTTTAAAAAAAAACTCACTAAATCACTGAAAGGAGACAACATAATACTTTCAACAAAAAACCCCATGGAATTGTTCTTTTGAAATGTTATTATATTGTCATTATGTCTATTTGGCTCTGCCAATTTTATTCTGGAATTCCTGTTTACTGCCAGCTCTAGAGAGAAATAGAGCCAAATAACTGTGAGGTTTTTTGATCTAGTTGTCACCAAAAAATTTGACAAAAGTCCCTTAAGCATTGGAACTATAAAAAACCATTTACAACAAAGCCAGAGAAAGCATGAAGACTGACTGACTTGGTTCTGCATTAACCACATGGTTTAGCCTAGATTCATTAAAAGTACGAATCTTGTTGCAAACCTGGGATTTGTGCAAATGAATTGATTCCTTCTCTGGAAAGTTGCCACAAAAGTTTTGGTAAAATGTGATAATATCAGTTAACTTTTCACTTGAAATCATGAATGTAAAAAGCAAAACTACAAGCAAAATTAAAATACAACATCACATCAACCAGAAAAGCCCCTGTTGCCTTTTCTCTGAGAGTTCAGGGCAAACGCTCTGCCAGTTCCTGACTGGATTCCATTTTCCTTTGTGCATTCTGAATGAAATACTTGCTTGCCTGCCTAAATCTATGAATCTTAGCCTCTAAACTCCAGGAGACTTAGTTAAAGCTTCAGAGTCTGTGTACATTTTTTAAAGCTTTTCCAGAGGATTAAGACTACCTCATTCTGGCCGGCGCGGTGGCTCAAGCCTGTAATCCCAGCACTTAGAGAGGCTAAGACAAGAGAATCGCAAGTTCAAAGCCAGCCTCAGCAACGGCAAGGCGCTAAGGAACTCAGTGAGACCTGTCTCTACATAAAACACAAAATAGGGCTGGGAGTGTTGCTCAGTGGTCGAGTACCCCTGAGTTCAATCCTCAGTACCAAAAAAAAAAAAAAAAAAAGAGTACCTCATCTTGGAAAAATGACTTGCTGACTCTGTTGGCATCCCTCTTTCCTAAATGGTTGAGGAAGGTTTACCTGGAAGCCAATCTGTGGTTTATCAGGATTTCAAATGCAACAAGAAAACTTTCCATTGCCCCACCTGTGTGTAGAGGCCTGGACTTCTTCAGGCAGATGGAAGAGGGTTAGGGACAGAGGAAAGGAAGAAGGGAAAGGGGGAGGGGGAGGAAAAAAAGGAGGAAGAAGGAAGAATGGGAAGAAGGGAGGGATGAAGAAGAAGAGAAAAAAGGAAAGAAACAAAAAGAAAGAAGTAGTTTCTGGAACAAAGGCTCAATAAATATGTGAAGTGAATGAATAAATAAATTACTTAGAAAAAGTTATCACACTAATGTGAATGGATTTAGTCAATGGAAAAATGAAGAATACTACAATCTTTCTTGCTAGATAAGGTAAAAAAATGATGGCAGAAAAGTAGACAGATAGAAAACACTGCTCCTGAATGTAAGGGAAGAGTACTGGAAGAGGACACAGACGATGTCAAGGAGTTTTCTGCTGTATGATTTTGCACAGAATTGATGCAGTTTAATTGATCTATATATTAATTAGTTGGCAAGATAATAATAGGTTTATGAGCACAGGTTCCAAAGGTAAATTTCCTGGGTTGAAATCCCAACACCAAATGCTGACATCTATTCTTGAGTCTTACCATCTCTATGCTTCAATTTCCTCATTTGCTCAATAGAGATAATAGGGGTATCTATCCAAAGGCATTGTTATGAGAATTAAAAGAGTTAATAGAATTGAAAACACTTGAACAGTAAGCATAATATGTTGATTCTAATTCTTAATATGTTGATTCTTAGAATTCCATGAAAGGGATAGCAACATTTTGTCTGGGTTACATAAAGAAACAATGAAGTTATCTTCATTGTGATTACAGGTTCGCAAAATGTTGAACTGAACAAATTAATAGAAATATTCCATTATAATTATTTAACTGCTTTCTAGGAAAATTAAGCTCTATTTTGTTATAATACTCTTCCTTTTATTAGACAAAGGCTCCCTGAGATGTTAAATGAGAGTCTAGAACTGCAGAACCAAGAAATACACAGGCTTAAAATTATTCTTAAGTTACCAAGAAAGATAGTCCTCCAGTCCATGTTGGTGACCTGCAGTTGTTAAATAAAACCAGCTGCTGGGCATAGGAGCAAATAACATGTCGTGTCTGAGGTCTGGAACACAATTGCCAATTATTTATTGCCAGTAGTGCCTCATGGCAGACGAAGAAGGCAACTGTCCCTTTCTCAGTAAACTTATTTTGAATTTTGGATTTATATATATAAATATACACACACACTGTTGAGTTGTAATTTGGCCACAATACTTAGTTAACATACTTGAGGCTACAAAAATTATTGATGATAATAAGAATTTGAAACTATACTGTTATATTTTAATATTAACCCAAAGAGAGAAAACCTCAACAAAGTTGGCAAGAAAAGCAACTAGAAAGGATCCAGCTCTTCCAAATAGTCATCATTATAGCTTTTGATCAAAAGTAGTGAGAAAATCCCACAGACTTGAGTTTTCATGGATTAAGGTAATAATACAAAAAGTTGAGGAATTTTAGTCCATGCAGAATAGAAAGGATTGAACACTAAAATGATTATATTATATCTGCTAAACTAAATTTTTAATTTGTTACTAACCCATTTTCAATATTAATCTTTTTTTTTAGCACGGTCATCCATGAATCAATCAAGTACCAAGGGCAAAAGACAAAATTGTCTATTAACTACTCCAAGAGTTTTCAAAACTACCTATCAGGCCAGGCGCGGTGGCGCACACTTGTAATCCCAGCACTTTGGGAGGCTAAGACAGGAGAATCGCGAGTTCAAAGCCAGCCTCAGCAATGGCACTAAGCAACTCAGTGAGACCCTGTCTCTACATAAAACACAAAATAGGGCTGGGGATGTGGCTCAGTGGTCGAGTGCCCCTGAGTTCGATGGTACAAAACAAAACAAAACAAAAAAAAACAAAACTACCAATCCATCAGTAGTGACCATTGGTACAGTGCACTTTCCTTCTTTTAAGAATATGCTCAACCACAAACTTCCTCTGGAACCAGTCTCAGAATGCAGCATCACTTTGGATTTTCAGTCACCTCATTAATGGCTGCCCCATGCTCCCTGTCTACTTTTAATTTCTTCTAGTAATAGAAAAATACTTCATAATGGAAGATTTAATTAACTGAGTTTCCAAAAAGCTATTTACAGTGAACTGAGAACATTAGCTTTAATTTTTATTGTTCAAGAATGAAGATACCCTTTTTACAACAGATTAAATGCAGCAGGAAAACAACATTTTAACCACACTAAAGTGCAGGAACCCACTGGTAGAAGTCAATTGTGCTGCTGAGAAGACAGAGGCTCTGACAGTCTAATCTGAGGGAAAAGGTCCTGCCTGAAGCATCCCTTCCTTTCCATAACTTCACTTGAATGACCCTTTAGAGGCCTCATTTGTAGTTACAGAAGCTCTAACCTGGATAATGGGGAGACTTTCCACCACTAAGAGCAAAGAATTATAGTAAATGGTGCAAAATTGAGAGTTCTTTCCATCCCTCCAAAACAGAGTCTTCCATATGATTCAAAGAATATATAAGAAGTTTTTCTAGACATATTAAAGATGTGCCTTTTATAAAGCAGGCTCCTGTTTCAAAGAAAATACATCATTAGGTAGAGATAAAAAGGGGAAAGGAAAAATCAACGTGACCATGACAAAACAGAAGTGTTGAGATCAATCAGGTAAATAATATTTTTGCAAAAAAAAATTCAGAAGCATTTATTAATTTAAACCCTTCAAATTTAATCAGTCATAAGTTGTTTTATATTGAGATGGGATCTCGCTATGTTTCCCGGGCTTATCTTGAATGTGTGAGCTCAAGTGATCTTCATGTCTCAGCTGCTTAGGTATCTGGGAGTACAAGTGCACATCACCATGCCTGGCTGTCATAAGCTTTTTATACACACAATTTAGTCAGTTATTATTTAGCAGGTAAACTGATAGGGCACCCAGTGAGTTGTCTCAATCTTGCGTTTACAAATCCATATTTAGGGCATGCACATCCCATTTTCAAGTGTGTCTTTAACATCTTCATGGAAATTAGCTGCTTAATATTACAGACTAGCCATTTTTCAAAGAGAGTATCTTTCACAGTTTTACCTTTTTCTCTCATTTACCAAATGAAATTAGACCATATTATAGACTAATACCTTGTGAATTGCATTTATTAGATCAGAGCCAGTTTGAGTTATGGAGGCACATGCACCCAGAAGCACTAAATGCCCTGTGAAAAGGCAGAGAGGTGGCTTAAAGGTTTATAGCACAACGTAGCTTTTCATCCATAAAAGACCTGGGTTCCATTTTTTTTGCTCTCAGCCTGAGTAAAACTGACATTCATGCCTATACCTTTACTTGTATCACAAAAATCAGGTACTCATTGTTGCTTTGTTATGCATGTGGAAGCTGAAAAAAGAAGGGCAGCCATATCTTGCACATTTCTATAAAAGTGGAAATTCTGATATGTTTCTGACTTCATAATGTGAAGACTAGGAAAAGTAACTTATTATTAAGAGTCTTAAAATTTATTCTTTAATAAAAACAGAATAATTTCCATCTCTATTATGCCAAAAAAAAGACTTCATAATATATCAAGTCATAATAATTAAGTTTTAAGAACAAATCCAAATCCCAAAGTCTTTTATTTAGAATGGTTTAAATATTGATCTTTTAGTATGTTTTAAGCTCTGAGGCAACTGATTCAAAAGTTGACTTTTGAAGAAGTATACTGCTACCCCGAATAATTCATTACCAGTAGTTATTTCACCTTCACAATTAATCAGGTTTAAAAGTGTTTTATTTGGTGCATTTGGATTGTTTAAATAAATCTGAGAACACTAACCCTGTCACGTTTAGGGGTTGAGTGTGGGAATGAATCTGTAGACACAGAGGGCAAAATACTTCAAGGCATATCCCGAAGAGATTTTGACTGGACAATCAGAATTTATTTTCCAAGAGGAGGGTGTCCACAGGCAAGTGAGCCCTGTGGTGTGTTTTAAGGTCTCCTTAACCTGTCTCGGCAAATTGCATAAATCACAGCCATAAAGTCTTTCTATTCAGCATGTTGGGGATAGAGAAAGCTGACCAGATTCTGACCTCCGATTCTGGGCCCCCACTGACCCTAACTTAGAAGTTCAGGCGGTCAATTGCAGGTCACTGAGGGCAGTCCCAGAGTCTTTTATAATTCTACTTGGACTGCAAGGTTAAATTTATGCAGCACAGGTATTTTCCTAGGTTTTTTGGATGTGTTACTCATAGCATCCACAGCTGGATGAACAAAAGGGAAGGAAAAAAATAGAAGAAAAACAGGAGGAGGAAAAGGAAATGAAAAGAAAAAAGAAGAGAGAAATAAAAAAACAAACAAACAAACAACAAACTTTAAGTTGGTATCCTCCCAAACAGCTGCACTTTAGTATACACCAAGTTGGTCGTTTATCAGTATAATGGATCTACAGACAGCCTTAAACAATTGTCAAACATTCTTTTAAAAGCCATTAGTTTTTCAACTAATATATATCTGTTTTGTGCATTTGTTGAACCCTTCACTTGTCACTGAGAGCGGCCTGTTAAGCTAACCAGAGGCCTGATCAGTTTTCAGTGAGCGTTGAGCCTCAGGGTTCACCTGGGTCATCCGCAAGATTTATGAGGCCCAGTGCCAGTATCTGATTGGGACCGTTAGTGCTAAAGAAAGCTGACACTTCCTCCCTTTCTCTCCTCCTCAAGCCTGACACACAAAGTCCGGTGACTTAACTTGTACATTCCCACTGGCTGCCTAAGAGGCAGCAAAATTGATGACCTGTACAGACACCAAAGTGGACATCAATAAAAAAAGATGGATGTGAACAAGTGGAGTGACATGCCTCATTGCTGAGGGACTGGGGAGGGGAGAGAAAAGGTTAAAAAAACACTGGAAAGTTATTTATATAAGCTTCAAGGACAAGGATTTTGTCACTACTTGCCTGAGGATTTGCTCTTAAACTATTCTTTCTTCTGGTTTCTATCCTTTTCTCATTGGTAAAAAAATAAAATAAAAAAATAAAAAAAGGTCTGTGGAACCTCTGATAACTGCTAAATACTTTCATTTGTTGGATTAAGTATGGAAATTTTTATTAATCTTTTGTTACAAGAGAATAACATCATGAAATGCTGAAAACTATTGAAACAGATACAAGAAAAACATAGGACATTTTTAAAAGAAGTCATGATAATTTAAGCATTACTATTGCACTTCCTAATTAATAAGGATGGTTAAAATCTTCAGCAGATTACACTTCTATAAAATGGTTGATATAAATGCTCTTAAACAGCATGCTCATTCTGAAGCATCTCTCAAAGGAACTGACTTGACACACTTCAAATTATACTCTTGAAGGTGAATCCATGGAACAGTTGACAGCTGGGCAGTGACTGAGAGTAACTGCATTAGCCATTAGAAACTGTGTGTCTTTCTTTCTTTCTTTCTTTCTTTTTTTTTCTTTCTTTCTTTCTGTGTGTGGGATGGAAGGAGATTGGTATTAAGGTTGAAACCAGGTCTTGGACATGCTAGGCAAATGCTCTACCATCAAGCTATACTCAAGCCTTTGAGTGTGTTTGTATTTTAAAGTGATGGTGAGAAAAATCATATGGCGGTTTAGCTAGCACTCCAAAGCAGATCCAAAGAAGACAAGTAAAATCAATTAAAAAATAATTTTTAGGGTTTCTCCTATTTTATTCTTGATATGTTTATTTTACCTCTGGGTTGTTTTCTGTATGCTTATATATTATGCAAATGATATCTAAATCTAAACAGTGATCAATACAGTTGGGAGTTGGTTATATACTCAGTCATGTCAGAAGAAATGGCAGACTCCCCAGATCACAATGTTTACCATTAATTGTTCCACATCAACTCTTGCCTTGACTTTGATATCTTCTTCAGCAAATATTACCTAATGATCTGTCATCAAATACCAGAAGAAATTTGCAAAATATGAAAAGTTTATTTTTAATAATTTCAGGTGTTCCAGATAATAGCATCTATTATATTGAGATAAGTTGCTTTCTGGTTAAAAATCAAGACAATGGCAATTAATATTGTGGCATCATTCTGTTTGTGTGCTGAGACTGAGCTTGACATCTTCTGAAAAAGGTGAACTTGAAGTCAAAGTTCTGCACCATTTTGGCATTGATAAAATAGCTCAATTCAAAGTCCACAGTCTAATGTCTCTTATTGCTCTTGACCATAGCCACAACATTGTCAGTAGAACAGCTTTTGCACTTGTGTAAAACAGAACTTGTAACAAATTGTAGGGAGAGAGTTCTCTTTCGGGTGAGTTTGCCAGCTCAGGATGGATATCCAATGCAGAATCAAAAACTAAAGCAGGACCATCTATGAAGTCACACTCCCTTCTGCCCAGGCCCTAATCCACTCCACCTACCTATCCCTGCTATATCCAGGACACACAGAGCCACTTTTGAACATGAAGGTTTACTGATTAAGAATAGATAATGTCAGAAAGTTTGGTTAGTCATCATATTCATTCTTAAATATCATGTAGTATTCAAATAATGTCAAAGGAGGCTTCCTCTAACCTTACTACTTTGATACTACCTCAATGTTAAAAGTTCACTAATCTAGCCAGGCATGATGGCTCATACCTGTTAATTCCAGCAACTTGGAAGAACTGAGGCAAGAGGATTGCAAGTTTGAGGCCAGCCTGGGAAATTTAGTGAAACTTTGTCTCAAAATAAGATTTTAAGAAAAGTGCTGAGGATATAGCTCAATGATTGAACAATTCTCAATACCACTATATATATACATATACATATATATGTGTATATATATATATACATATATATATATAGCCATTACCCATTCTCTCCTAGTTCCCCATGTAAAACTTCATATATTTGCCTTGAAGATTCTAACAGACTTCTGACACACCATGGGCTTTTCGCCAGGTTCAGCAAGTTACCCATTATTGCCATAAAATGAGCAGAGTCCCTATGGGGACTTCAACAATATCAGCAAGAAGGATTTATATAGGTAGTCTCAAGCTCAACTTAAGACCTAAAGCAACGACCAGCAGGAAAATGATATAAATTTATAAAATCCCTGATCCAACAGCACATTAAAAAGGGTTTTAAAAGGTTGACTGTAATACTTTAATTGATCTTCTTTAACATCATGTACTGTTTTGTTTGTTATTATCATTACTATAATAAACTGCTATTTTGCCCTTCAGGTTTTTTTCTTCTCCCTTTTTATAATGAAGATTTCACAGAGTTGTGAGACTTACCTAGCACAGTACTGGTCATCAAGTATACATTTAATACATTTAAATTGACTTGCCCAATTCCCTTTTGCCTCATTTGTAGCTTGGGATCGTTTCCCAAAAGTACAAACCACCAGGGAACTTTAGCCAAAATAAATTCAGTATTTGGGCTGCAGTTTAGGAAGTTAACAAGAAAAACCCAGGTAACAATCTTTACTTTCTCTAGAATATCAAAAAAAAAAAAAAGCCTCTGAAATATCCTTCTGAGATCCCAGTTCTGTTCATATTCATTTAACTGCCCAAGTATCATTAGAGACTTTATCAAAAGATGGCTCAGAATCACAATTCTATTCTTTAGGGCTGCCACTACCCATAAAGTCCTTCCAAGGTTGACTGGAGATTCACTAATGACACTTCCAAGGCATTCAGTACCATCTAGCTGGGAGAAAATTTCAGGTCCTAGATGCTTATGTTATCTCTGTCTCTACAAGGTAACTGTGGATCCCTACCAACCAAGACACTTGTGTTATCTTTTCCCAACAAACTGGGAATATGGATCACCCTTCAGCATCAGGAAGAGTATTTGAAAAGCTTCCCCAAGATGCTCAAAATTGAGTATAGGGTTCTCTCTTCTAGATGCCAGACACATATCTCCTCTGGGACTCACTAAGTGGTAGAGTCCCAAGAAGATATGATTCAGATTCATCCAAGTAATACTGAAGAATTTTTAAATTCTTAACTCAGGGTCTGTAATATATAAGAAATCTCTCAGACACTTGGGGCAAGAATGACTGTGTTCTGCTGGCCAGATAAGCCTACAAATTTGTAGCATCATCCCTAGGATTCAGGGTACCTGATATAAGGTAGCTCTGGTAGCTGACCTAGGCCTTCTCCATGCTGAAAGTTGATGCACAGGGGAAGCTCTTCCTTCTGTCTAATGGGAGACCAGGATTTTCCAGCTGTTGAGGCACAGCTGTTTTCCTCTCACTGGATCTAGAAGAAGCAAAATTATAAAGTCTTTTTGGTGTCATTTTACATAATAAAAAAGTTTCCTGGAGTTTGTAATTCATACTGTTTTACTTAAAATTAATGGATTTTTCCAAAGAATTAATGTGCCTGGAATGTGTAACAAAAAGTTTTAAAACAACTTTACAGATGAACACGAAAATTTCACTGCCCCTCAGATTGTTTTTACTAGTTGTTCTCTCCCAGGAGAGAGATGATAAAGTAATTTGAATTACTTCCCCTTTCTCCTTTATTGATATTCAATGTTATTTTTTAGTTAAAAAATAAAATTCAGTAACAATAGTGCATAAAATAAATAATACCTAAAAAATGTAGGGAGAATTAGAGAACCAATCAATACTGGTAGGTTAGTAGAGTCACATCAAGTGATTCTATTGAATTCATTGCCCAGCATGGATGTCTCAACTGAAAGACTGAACTGTAAAGTTAATATCTCCACCAAGTCTCTATTTTATACAAAAATATATTTCCACATCCTTTCTGAAGATAAATCATAAAATGATCAAATATCAATACCAATATAATTTCAGATATGCTGTCTTGATGTCTCCCCATAAGATCAACGTGTTCCAAAAATCTTAATGATTTAGCAAACAGAATATACTATCCAGGTCTCTCAGAATTCAAACAGCAAAAAATTCTACTGCCAAACCATGTTTAATTTAGAAAATATGACTTTACAGTTATCAGTCATTGACAAACAGTGCATCGTTAGGATGGATCAGCAAAGAATGTTTTTGAGAGTTTCTGTATTTCTAGTATTTGTTTACTTCTTACCAAAAAAAAATATATATATATACATATATTACAGATCTGTTCAATTTATACTAACTGGACCCTCCTGGCACATAAGAATTTCACAGGGACTGTGAAATTAGTCATTAATATCAATGGGCTATTTACCGTGCTTCCACAGCAAGAAAGTCTTTTGCCTCAATAATAAAAATCTTTATCTCCAGTCAAAACATGTCTTGATAAAACAAGCATTTGCTTTTGAAATTCCTTTTTAAGCCATCTAAACTCTATCAAGTAAAATATTTGTTTGGCAAAAATCATTATTTTATAAAGAAAATATTTGCTAAAATAGATGTAATTGAATATACCATATATCCATTTTTAAATAAAAATAGAATTTATATTACTTTAAAAAATAAACCATCATCATCATCATCATCATCAATCATCACTATTACTGTTGTAGGAAGGAAAAGAAGGAGGAAGAAGAAAAAAAAGAAAATGACATCTTATTCTTTTAGGGTGCTGTAACAAGTACCATAGTGGGTGGAATATCAGCAACTAATATATAATTTTTAATTCTTTTTAGTTGTAGATGGAGACAATGCCTTTATTTTATTTATTTATTTTTATGTGGTTCTGAGGATTGAACCCAGCACCTCACACATGCTAGGCAAACACTGTACCACTGAGCTACAAACTACAGCCCCAGCAACTAATATTTATTTCTCACAGTTCAGGGTTCCAGCAAGGGTTCTGGTGAGGGTTCCCCAGGATGCTGATTACCAACATCTCTCTTTATATTCACATGGTGAGAAGAGCTAGCTAGCTCTTTGGGCTCATCTTACAATGGCACTAATCAAATTCATAAAGCTTCCACCCTGATGACCTGATTACCTCCCAAAGTGCTACTTTAAAACAAACAAACAAACAAAAAATCCCTTCACATTAGGGAATAAATATCACTGTACGGATTTAGGGGCAACGTAAATTTTCTGTCTTTCAGGAGTATCTTCATTTTTGCCCATCACTACCAATGGCTTTTCATCAATAGTTTCATCACAATTTGCATTTTACCTCATCGTAGAACTCTAAATAATTCATTGAAGCCATCTGTTAATAATTTTGAAGAAATAGTACAAAATGGAAGATGATGGTTAAGTGCTTAATTTATTGAAATGACTACCTGCATTGATTCAGTAAAGAGATGCATACAACATTAATAGAACAATAGAATGCCACCCACTATTCACATAATCCACATGACCATCTTCATGATTCATGTGGACCATCCCACCTAAATTTAATGTTCAACTGCTCATAATCATTAAGACCTCTGGTGGTTACAACAGTCTTCTTTGCCATGCTGACATCCAATTTGTATTTTCCCTCCAGACATAGTCAACATTCAAAAGCACAGAAATTTCTCTTTTTTTAAAATTACTTTCTACTACTTATTCTATTCTGCTGTAATAAAAAAAGCCTATATTGCAAACTGTGGATAATACTTTGCATCATCTATTCCCATGATAACTTTTTAAACTATGTTGTGGCTCCCAATTGTGCTGATACTCATTCGACAAACAAAACTTACACCTCAATAAACAGCAAGTCTACATATTAGATGAGAAAAAGGATATGCAGTAAAAAACACAGTTTCTAAAAAAGAAAGAAAGAAAACCCTGCAGTGCAAATTGGAGAATGTGATTTTGCCCCCTATTCCAGAGGGTTACTTCTGTCACCAAGTTGTTTCTCATTTCTATGAATTGTTTTTTTCGATTAAGATCTGCTGGGGAAACAAAAGCATAGGGTAGAGTAGAACTTGCTGGAGATGACAAATGCTTCTTCCTTAATGACTTATAAAAGAAAAGTGGCATCTTGAGTTTTACTTTCTGTAACACAAAAGGAAAACGCTAAGCAATGTTATATTTTATCTAATATGCCTATTTTACTTATTTTTTAAATATTTTATCATTTTACTGTTAACAACTTTTGACACATTGCTAGGGAACATATATATCAATCTTTGAAATGTAAGTTTGTTTCTTTTTTCTAACTTATTATTGAGGATGATATCCTTAAAGTGAATTCTCTAGTCAGTAAAAGGAGAAATTTGTAAATAAATCAATGGTAAGTAAGGGAGTTTACTCTAGCCCAAGAAATTTCCACTAACAATAAAAACCTTAAGTTTACTACTTGTAGCAAATATTCCACTGAATATTTCTTATGCAAGTTAAGCAATGAATATTTATCTTTGTGAAATTTTAGGTGAAAAACACCTGTTATACTACCATCAAAAAAAATCATGGGCAAGTCCAAGATGAACCATAATCAATATTCTAGTGAATATTCTTTCAAATATATAGATGTATCTATACAAATAAATATACAAAATATGTTCAAGATATATTTTATTTATAATATATACACATGTATATGTTTTATATGTGCATGCATATGATAATCCATTCTTTTAATAAGTAAGTTTATATTATTCCATAAGTTATTTTCAAACTCAGTAATACACCAAGGATATAGTTCTTGCCAACAAACATAATTGTGTTATCATTTTTAATAACTACATAGCAGTTCATTGGGTATATATGAAGTAAAAGTACTTTAGCATCTTCCCATTGATAAGTTTTTAAGTTATTTCCAAATTTTGGCATTATTGACAATGCTGCTGCAAAGAATATAGTTTATTTTTACATCTTTTGGCACCACTTCAGCATCTACTGCTAGAAGAAAAGAAACATTACTTTTTTAAAAAATTTTTTTAGTTGTAGATGGACACAATGTCTTTATTTTATTGCTTTGTATGTGGTGCTGAGGATCGAACCCAGGGCCTCACGCATGAGAGGCAAACGCTCTACCACTGAGCTGCAATCCCAGCCCCAGAAATATTACTTTTTAAACATTGCTTCATATTACCAAACACGGCTACACAGAAGTACAATCTATTTACACTTTCTCCAATTTTCATAATTAATTTCCTCATACCTTAAAATAGACCAGATTGTGTCTACTATGCCAATCAGGTAAAAAAATGCTAGTTTATTGCCATTATTATTTCTATGTTTTTGATCCTAGAGGACCACTCCCATTTCTCCTTTGTTACTCTTGCTATTGTGGTATTCATTTACTCCTAAATGGCTTGCAAATGTCCTTTTTTAATATTGAATTTTTAACTCTTCATTTGTTGCATATATGATGAATATTTTCCCCAGCTTGTTATGTGTCTTTTCAATCTTATTTGTGGTGAATTTTGGTCATTAGATATTTTTATTGGGAAGCAGTCAGATGTCCTTTTATGACTTCTGGACCACATGACATGTTACAAAATATTCCCACATGCATTCTTCCAAAATTGTGTAACTCTCTATGTAACATTAAAGTCCATGCGCTTTTAATGGATGGTTTCTACAGAAAGCTTCATTTTCATGACAAGCACGTATGTGATGGATATTTCACCAATTTTCAAAGCAGGCGGCATTGTTCCAACATAACACAGGATATACAGTTATTGTTACTCAATTATTTGAATGTATTTTAAATAGGTTGTTCATTAAAATATTATTTTTACCCTCAAAAACTTATTCATACTCTGCTTTTATTTCTATGTCCTGTGTATTTAATATTAGACTCTTGAAAATTCTGTACAGCTGAAATAAGGTGACCAAATTTTACTTAAGGTAGGTAAAGTTCCTCAGCATCTACTTCTTCAAGTACAATATCATGTATAATTTTTCTTCCTGAAATAATCCAAGAAATGAGCTATCCTCTTCATATATATACCAAATTTTACTCCCTCTTGTGCTAATATAGAATGTAAGATTTTTTTTAAAAGAATCTACACCAGTAAAACAACTTAAAATGCAAAATTATTATCTGATTTCTGGTCTTCTCAGAAATCATAAAATCCTGGAGTCAGTCAAACTGAAATACTTTAAGAATGCCACACAGGGGGCTGGGGTTATGGCGCAGTGGTAGTGTGGTTGCCTAGCACGCGGGAGGCACTGGGTTCGATCCTCAGCACCACATAAAAATAAAATAAAGATATTGTGTCCACCTACAACTAAAAAATAAATATTTAAAAAAAAAAAAGAATGTCACACAGATTTTAAATTATAAGGACTAAACAGGTTGGGTGCAGTGGCACATGCCTGTAATCCCAGTTACTCAGAAGGCTGAATCAAGAGTACTTTTTAAGGTTGAGGCCAGACTGGGCAATTTAGTGAGATCCTGTCTCAAAATAAAATTTTGAAAATGGGCTGGTGATGTAGCTCAGTGACAGAGTGCCCCTGGATTCAATCCCCAGAGACAATAAAAACAGCAACAAAGGTCTAAACAGCCCCAATTTTATTTTCTTATTCTGTTGGACTGCTAAGCTTTTGTATACCACTTGAAAAGCTCAACGATTTTTGTTTTTTAAAAAAATATTTTTTAAATTGTTCTAATTCTATGTGGTCTGTTTTGTCTGAGACAAAGACCAGAAGACTCTTTTTCTATTTCTTTAAACTAGTACATAACTTCTGTTTAAGGGCCTAGTGACACCTGTAATGGACAATTTACGACCTACAGGGCTTCTGGATTAAATAACAGAGGTTCTGTAAACCAACAGGCTTCAGACTTAGGTGAAAGCACCAGTAATTTGTTTATTGCCCTTTCTCAGTTCCTCAATTACAATTGATCTCTGCTAAACAGTCTAGTGTTGCTAATTGTTGGGGAAGGGTGGGCAATAACTTAATCTTTATAGACATCTTCTAGCCTAGGATTTCTCCTTACAATTCAGTGCTGTAATCTCACCTAAGCACACATAAATGAAATCCATACCCAGAACCATAACAAGCACTTTCAAAATTAATTTATAAACAATCAAAGTTGAAGGGCCTGTGTTTGGAACAGAGAAGCATAGGAACTGATTGTATCTGATACCAAGCCAAGGACAGACAAACAAGAGCACTTGATTAGTGCTCTTGTCTTGCCAGATCACGTATTTGAATTCTACTGATAGGAGTTTAATCAGCACTTAATCTCCTTATCGTGTCTAGGGTGTTGATCAACTTTAAGTACTTAACATAATACAGAACCCCTACAGGCATTTCCACTTCAAAGCCTCAAGTGCAGTGGTTAGGTGGCTCCTAATCTTATTTTTTTTCCCCACTAATAGTGTTAAAAGAAATGCTTGTCATTATCAACTAAGCATGTCCTCATTTAGTCTGTTTAAACTTGTAAATTGTTCTAGAAACATTTGGCTTATTTATACTAAACCGTCATTTTCTTGACCACCATCTTAAAGGCTAAAAATGTATTCTATACATGCATGTGTTTGTATAAAGTGAGTTCTATTTACAATTAAACTTTTGAACTGTTTGTTTTAGAAAAGTTTGATTTATTTATTCTAACCTTTTATTTTCTTGGCACAAGTATGTGAGAAATTAAAGCTATACACCCACAGGTATATGTATTCAGTATTACTTTAAGTACGAGCTTCTAATTTTAATAAACTATGTCAACAGAATGTCCACATTAAAACATAGCCCTAGAATTGTTTCAGTGTTATGCCATAGGTAAACCGTAATGAAAGACTCAATCACATCCTGACTTAGTAATTATTCTACATTTCCCCACTAAAGTTTTTCCTTTAATCTTTATAGCAGCTTAATAAAAGACAACAAAATATTTACAGTATATTTGTTATGAGTTAAAGCCACTTATTTCACATAAGCTGTCCTCCTAAGGACTATCAACCATAATCCTTTTTTTGCAAAAAATTAAGTATTTGTCATGTGAAGTGTTTTCATGACTCTACACAGATTGAAGTTACTCCTTTTTAAAAATGAAATGAAATGATTGAAACTAATAATCAAAACTATGCAAAATCAATACGCATATAGAAATAATCATGTTGCATTTGGTGTTTAATACACTTTTGTTAGTATTTCAGTTACTTCAAATATTGTGTACTTAATTTTATGTCAGTACATATCCAAAACAACAAATGATATCTCTATTTTGTCTAACCCTTTTAAATTGTAAGATAGAAATCATGAAAGTAAAGATATTTTATTATTTGGGAAGGTCAGACAATTCAAACTTTCAACTCAGTTCTTCATAAAATAAATTATTTAGAATTATTAGAATTATTATTGCCTCAATTGTTTTATTATCTTTTGTTCAACCCAAAATACTATGACTTGGGGTCCTAATTTTTATTTTATCTTATATTAAATAAGTTACTTATTTCTAGTTTTAAATATTACCATATATCTAACTCTCCATGTTGCAACCATACATTACAAATTGACTTCATAAGGATATTCCCATTCAAAAGAGAAGTTTGAGACCCACTATATAAATAAAATATAAAGAGCCAAAGAATTTTAAATGCTGTTTCAGTTTTCATAGAAGGATTTTCAGCAATTTTATTAGACCAAGGATTTCTGCAAATATCCATAAACATTACTTTATAGTATTTCAGTTAATTCAGAAAGAAGGGGATCTATGATAATTGCTCCCATACTGTCAAATAGATAACATTTTAGAGCCAAATTAAATACGTTGTAAATAAAACTAACACTTTTTTTAAAAAAATCTATTAAAGGTATCTTAAAAGTCTATTTTAATGATGTCACTTAAATAAATACATGACAGAATACTTGATTTATGTGAATGATGTTCTACTAATCTTGGAATTACTGATAGCATTCATTAAGTTCAAATTTGGAACAATCATGCATCTCAAAGATGAGAAATACTGAGCAAAATAATAATGTTGGCTAAGTAGCACTGAGGAATAAACAGTGAAAAATAAAATAAAAGTCTATTATTTCTTGACTATGGATGCTTTCTCGAGTAACTAAGATGCTTCCATTTTATTTGAATATTGCTTTTTGTTTCCTCTATTAAGCAGTGCTTAAAAACCACAACTTCAGTCAATCAGTAAACAGGATCATTACTTCTAAGTGTTTCAGATTCTAAATCAAGGGTTTCATTTAATTTTCCTAGCAGAATA
This sequence comes from Geosciurus inauris, assembly GCA_004024805.1. Classification (NCBI taxonomy): domain Eukaryota; kingdom Metazoa; phylum Chordata; class Mammalia; order Rodentia; family Sciuridae; genus Geosciurus; species Geosciurus inauris. Next base: position 186,522 of record PVHX01000988.1, on the reverse strand, counting down.
ATGCATATAGATGAGGACGTCAAATTGCAAATAACCTGTATTAGAATAGCGTTTACAGTGCTTATGGTAAGTAATCAACATTATTGACTTAGCTCAGGGATTTAAAATGCTGAAAAACACTAACAGAGTAAATTGATTGGAAGAATAGAGAAGTACATCACTGTGTTAAAGATTTGAAATGAAAGTGAAATGCATTATATGATTTTGTAGTTTAAAAGTACATGTACATATATAGATACGCGTGTAGATAGATAATGTGGGCATTATTGATTTAAATTCCCTATTGGGATTAAAGAGAGAATGCCTAGTTTTGCTTCAATGGTAATGTTGGTATTCATTATCAATATGATAAAATACAATTGGTGGTTCTGTAAGACAGATTTAATGCCCCTGCTGAACTTTTTTCCATTAGTAACTAATGGCTACTCCTGTTTACCTTCTATGACTCCAAATGTTCATTCCATCTTTTTTTTCTGTGATCATCATCGTTATACAGGAAATGATTTTGCTAAAAATGAAAATATTCTACTTTATTTTAAAAATGATAGAGCTTGCATCTGTAAACATGACTTTAATCTATGCTTTCTATGATGTGTCAGCATTCTCCAAAAGAATCTCTTTCCAAGTTTATAAAATAGAAGTGAAAATGTTCATAACTTGGAATAGTAGGAAAAAAAATCTTGTTGCAATTCAAAAAAAAAAAAAGCTTGTTGCAGTTCTTAAAGTGAAACATTTTTCTCTCAGAATAGTTAGTAGTTTCAACATTTATACATAAGGTGAACATTTTATTTCCATTATTAAAAATATTTTATCATGATAAACAAATCAATTCATGAAATTGCTTTTCTATTCTACATAGCAATGGTTTATTTTTAGAATTGCTTTCAACTACTAAGTTGGATTTATTTTAAAGAAAGAAGAGTACAAAAACTCTTATTAATTTATTTTAATTAAACCCATTACAATAATCCCTGGGGAGAAAACAATTAAACATTGAATAAGAGACTATAAAAAATCAAGTTCATTTCCTCTCTGCATTTGAGTTCCCTTAGTCATCTCTTTTTCTCAAAATAAAGTCTTTAGCTTTTGTAGATTTTTAAGTGAAATAGCATAATTTTAAATGAGGTTATATTACTAATACTTAATATTATTGCACATCTACTGTATACCAGACACTATTCTAAGCATTTAATGTACTCACTTAAACTTATTAGATAGATGTTCACCATTATTCTCATTTTGCATTAAGAATACTTCAAAGGATACCATCAATAAAGCAAAAAGATAAATCACTGAGTGGAAAAAATATTTGCAAATCTTGCACATACATTAAAACCACAATAAGATACCATTTCACAACCACAATTATATCTATAATAAAAAAGACAGTAATAGCAAGCACTGGCCAGGATGTGGAGAAATTAAACCCTCATACACTGCTGGTAGGATAAGACAGTTGCATTCCTTTGGATAAGAGTTTGACATTTCCTTTCAGATCAAACATAGAGTTACCATAGACAGAAATTCTCCTAGGTGTATACAAAAAAGAAATGAAAACACATGTCTACACAAAAACTGATACAGGCATTCATACAAACATTAGTTATTAGCCAAAAAAATAGATGTAACCCAAATCTCCATAAACGAATAAATAAATAACATAATGTACTTATACAATAGGATATTATTTCACAATAAAAATGAATGAAGTGCTGATACTTCCTACAATATGGATAAACCTTGTAAATATAATGCTCAGTGAAAAAAGCTAGACACAAAAAACATGACTCCACTTAAATGAAATTTCCAGAATAGAAGTAATTTTCCTAAATCAGAGTTGCAAGTAGTGAATCTGAAATTCAAACCTAGCTTTCTGACCCGTTCTTAAATATCTTACCTTAATCACAATTAATTAAGTAATCTCATCTTTTTTATTAATAATAAAAATTGGGAGAGTCAGCATGTTATCAGAAATACTGTGACTGATGATCAGTGTAACTGTACAACCAAAAGAATGGGAAGTTATACTCCAAGCATGTATAATGTGTCAAAATACATTCTATTATCACATATAGCTAAAAAGAACAAATGAAAATTTAAAAAAAGAAATACTGTGACTAAAATTATAAGCAAATAACAAAATAGAATCAAAATGAATATTTGTTCATATTATATGTATATGTTCATTTATTACATTTATGTTTTCAAAAATAAAATAAAACTGAAACATAAAATAAAATTTATAATCATAAAAATAATTAACTAGCCAGTCTTAGATCGTGAAGAAATATTGTGACAGGCTGTAACCTTCAGGCCTAGAGATATAAAGGCAACCAATTATTTTCTCATTCTGATGCATAAATATAAATAAGGCAGACTTATATTAGAAAAATTCATTTGCAATAGATACTACACATTTTCTACTTTTTCTGAAGTTATTTGTGTACCTTATAAGAATTTGCCTCCAAAATGATAGAATTAAAATAGTCCTTTTGGAAACCCAAAGATGTATCAGTTATCAGTCATAGCATCCAGAACTAGTGAAGTAAGAGACACAAGAGTGTGGATGTGTTTGTAATGTTTGTGCATCTCACTTAGAATGAAACCCATGTAGTTACCCAGCATTCATCTCTGCCTGTCACTCCCTGTCAGAATGACTTGTTCTTTCTTTACCCCATACTCCTGTAAATGTTCAAACTCTTCCCTTGAGATTCTCCTCCAACTCGGAGACCCTGGCATCAATTATGAACTCTAGCTCATAATTGGTTTTGCTTTGCCTCGATTTCAAAGGTAATTAGCTAAAGTCAACATCATGCATGCTATAACACATATACTAACTATATGTGACTGATCATATATTCTGTTGACTTGAAATTATTTGCACATATTTATTTTTTTCCACTCTGCCAATATAATCTTACACTATTAAGAAGGACTCTAAGCTTCTATTGATTTGTCATCTAAATTTTATTAGGAAAGTTACATACTCACATTGGAAGAGTTTTCAGACTTTGCTGTACATGGCTATAAACAAAGGCAAAAAAATGTTTTTTCTTTTCATTTCACATCTACCATCCACATGCTTCATGGAACATCTTGCCTGTGGCTTTGCCAGTTTGTGATTTGACATCAGGTTGCAGAATCCTCTCCTTTACGAACTGATCACAGCCATTTGGGATGAAGAATTGCATTGAATATAACAGGACTGTATTATGTTATAAAATAATATATTATAATAAGATAATGGCAGTTGGATTGTTATTTTTCCCTTTAAGAAATGCAATCTATTCATTTACATTAGTATTGATAAGACTTTTATATTTTATTTACCATGATTCATAAATCTTGGTTTGGGAGGACAAACAGTTTTCTGCCGTAAGAGATAAAATATTTGGTGGGGGGTGCTTTTTTCATGAGACTTTAAATTTTTTTAAATACCTTTATTTATTTTATTTTTATGTGGTGCTGAGGATTGAACCCAGTGCCTCACATGTGCCAGGCAAGTGCTCTACCACTGAGCTACAACCCCAGACTTCATGAGATTTTTTAAGCTCTTAGAAATGCTGATCTTTCAAATTGTTTACTTTGAAACAGTGTAGTGAACCAGTGTGGATCAATAACACCTCTACAATACACTTGTAAGTACAAATCGGTGACCTATACTTCCCCTTCCATATATTTGTAAGGAAAAAAAGCCTTGTTTGCTCATTTGATCTTTCTTCACTTTATCCCTAGGAGCACTAGAATTTTCATTCATTTCTGTTGGGATTGAAAAACTTAACTTTACTGCAGGCTAAACTGGGGATATGCTCCATGAAGCAGCAATTCAGAGCCTATTGCTTATCACATGTTATTGCTACTGCTGCAGATGCTCAAAAAGAGCTGCATCTTGGGTGCTTTGCTTGTGGTTACAGGCACTTATTTGGGATCATTACCCCAGCAGCTAGAGGTTCCCTTTCTGTATATTCTACAGGATTGCTCAGTGGACACAATTTTGTGTGACCACTGGTATTACCCTCCTATCTTCATCCACCCTGGGGATGGGTGGGGCTCTTCATATAAGTCCTTTTTAGACAGGTCAGGTAGTATAGCACTCAATTGGATTTTCTATTCATCTTTATGTTTTGCTTAGTATCCTTAAACACTGTAATTCCTAATCTGAAAAGTTTATGTGCTATACAGAATTCCATTATACTAGATTATGGTTAAATGCAAAAACAAAAAGAAAAGGAAAGGAAAAAAGCAGAACAAACTTTCTTCTTAAGAACCTCAGAAACTCCTACGATTTCATGCACGTTTAGAACAGAAAGGATTCTGTGCTTCTTCCTAAGAGTAAATTAAGGAAAAAAATAAGAAATATTAAGGAAAAAAATAAGAGATATTAGGTAGATTTTTTTCCCTTCCAGGAATTTGTGATATTGCTTTATTGAAATATGAACATCTAAAATGTGAAAATGCACTATAATTTTATCACTTCACTCTTTGCATCAGTCTGCATTTGGAATGCACTTCATCAGTTCTTCAAGTTCACAATACTTTATCCACAATTCTAACACTCAAAGAGATCTGAAAACTAAATATTTTCAAAAAGTAATGCCAAAATTCAATCAATAGCAAAGTCTGACTCAAATTAACATGAGATTATGTATATATTTAGTGTGAATGCTCATATATTTTATTTCAGGAAATATTTTTAAGTTTGATTTCAGGGTCCACACTGGAGATGTGATATAATACATAGTATATGCATACAGTATTACATTTCTTGGTGATAAAAATTTTAAATTATGAAGACTCATCTGTCCCCAATTGCTTTACATAAAGGATCTCAGATCAACAGATTTGTTTCTGAATGTTAGCACTAACCTAGGAACTAAACCTAAAGTTTAGATTCACACAAACAAAAAATTATATATGTATAAATAAATAATACATATATAAATTATATGCATAATTTAATGTAAACAAGTATACAAGAATCTAATGGTTATTCTGGATAATAAGCTTTTCAATGATCTTTATTTTCCACTGTTTTTTATTTAGTTTCCTTTTTTATCAAAGTTTTCTCTTTTTTACTTTTTTGCTCCTATATATTTTAAGTATTTGTTCTGTTTGCTAAGAATTCCTAAGGGTGAAAGAAGGACCACAAAAAGGAAGAATAGTGAATGAATCTGACCTAACTTTCCTTTGTACATATATGAATATACCATAGTGAATCTCACCTTTATGTATATTCACAAGGGACTACTTTTTCAAAAGCTGTAAATAAATAGATGAGTAGAGTAGAAGGAAGGGATCGGGGAAAGGAGGAGGATAGAGAAAGGGGAAGTATTGAGGATTGAATTAGAACAAATTATATTCCATGCTTTTATAATTATGTCAAAATGAACCCTAATATTATGTATAACTAAAAAAATAAAAAAATTTTAAAAAAATATATGGGCAAGTTTATATATTTTTAATATATTTTTGTAAAAAAATATATAAACAAATTCTTGAAAGGAAAACAGATGATAACTGAGCCTTAAATGCTGAATGATTGCATGCCCATCCCTTGCTGTGTACATGAAGAGCTGGTGCAGTGTTTGTTTGCTCTGGTGGGAAGAGTTCATTTGATGAAAAGAGAATTACATAGAGAAATCTTCACATTTATGGGCTATGCTTTGTATACGAAGATGATGTTATTGACTCCTTGACATTGAGGAAACTTGAGTATTTCTTCATGGCTGCAATTACCCAATTTGGGAAATGAACCAGACACCATAGCTTCATCGAGATGACAGCTTAGACATAAAATGCTGTGGCTGCCATTTTTTTTTTTTTTTTTAGTTCCTGTTGCAGGCAGTAAAGCAATAATGTACAGTCCTAAACACCCATTCTCTTCTCTTCAAATTGTTTATCCTCTTTAGATAAATAGTATTTTAGATTAGGAATGTAAATCTTATCCCCTCTCAGCACACTGTATGTGGCATCATCTTTGTCATTATAATATTTTCATAAGTATAGAAAATTCTGTTTGATCAAAGTGCTGTGTAACAAGAGATTTCTTTCAAGAACAAGCATCAGTCTTGGAGTTCAAATAATAGAATTGTGAATGCCAATCTAAATATTGATTAATACAACACATACCAATCATCACCAGGTCTTCACATCATGTAATCCATATGTAGGATAATTCCTCATAGATTGCAAGGGAAGCTTATGGCAACTGTTGTAAAGTATTGTGTTAATGCATCACCACATATCTGTTAAAGATATTTAGTATACATACTTTGTCTTTTTTTCTTTTTAAATCCAAAGTGCAAGTCTTGCCCTGTCCTTAGATAACTTACATTCTACTTAAGAAAAACAAATATTCACAGGTGGAAATAAAATCATAACAAAAAATTCAAGATAATATATCAAGGGATGTCACAAGGCTGCACGTGATCAAATACTAACCATTCACAAATAATTTTAAGTGAAAGTGTTGCAGTTTCCTGGAGTATGAAGATGTGTAATGCAAGTCTGTGAGGGGGAAGGGCTGAGAAGGAAGCTTCCTTGAATAAATTGAAGAGTATCAGCAGAAAGTAGAACATTCCAAATGGAGAGAATTGTGTGAGGCAAGAATCAGAGAAGTCAAGAATAAGGAAAATAGAATAACTGGTATTCCCTGTGGGGTCAGTATGAGTCACACACTGTCATCTTATTTAATCCTCCCAAGACTAAGAGATTCGTACAAATATGAACCTGTTCATAACCATCCTGCTTAATGTGTCCTCCCTACCATTCCCAGGCTCCATCATTCTCTGTCATATTTGATTCATTTTCTTTATGACACTTTCATTTTTAAAAATCACATCACTTATTAATTTTTTAACTCATTTAACACATTAATGTAAGCTTCAAGAGGGCTGGGACTTGTTCAGTTGTAATATCACTAGTACCTGAAACAGTTCTTGGACCAGAATCACACATAGTGTGTACTTGTGAATAGTATCATCCCTTTGTACAAATGAAGACCTTAATAAAGTGAGAGATTCAATAACTAGCCCAATACCACACAGCCAGGATTTGAACTCAGGGCTCTCTTTATTCTAAAACTACATGCCACAACATCCCTCATGAAATCATTAGGAAACAACAAGTAGTTTCTTTTCAAAAACACATGAATTTTCATGTTTTTTTCTTTCTTTATTATTCGTTGCATTCTAATAGGAAATAAAACTAAAATGGAAGTTTAGTGTCTATGAAGACACTGATTTTCAGGTTATGATTTCTGAATTTTATTGTAAGATGTTCTAGCATATAAATAGATTTGGGGACAATTAATATTATCTGTTCATGCTGTAGAGGTTGGAATGAAGAACTCTAAGCCTAAAACTAGACATCTCTAACTAATAAAGATAAATAGGGAAGGATCCAGGGAGGATGACACGGGCAACTTTACACATAGAATAAGGTGAAGTGATGCTCAGAAAGTCAAGCTAAAATGTTAGCTAGAAGCAAGAAATATGACAATGAAGTTCCAAAGGAGCGATATTTAATTTTTATGCACATCGAGGAGATAGTTGAAGACAGGGGAGTAGATATAGCCCCTAAGTTCACTGCAGTTGTAACAAGAAACCAAAGTACTAGGAGCTAAATCATGCAATAGGTGCACATGGAGGAAGCAAGAGAGAGAGATGCCCTGTGGAGAAGCACTGTAGGAATGACACCACCTCATTATCTAATTCCATGCAAAAGTATTTTACAAAGCCTCTTTTGAACATAATTTTGTATGTACTTTTTTTTCACATTCAAAACCTAGCTTCTCTGGAGGTAAATATTGATAGACATGCAGTTCTTCTTGTCCTCTCTGCCATGTTAATATTGAATAGTGAATATTTGAAGATTTAATTGTGTGTTGGCTTTATGACACAATTTAATGTTTTCTATATGGTCAAATATCACATATTCACCAAAAGTTGCACAGCACATACCGACTAAAAGAAAACCATGCAAGCTTCAATAATTTCTCTTGATAATCATTAACCACACACACTGCATTTAAAAATTATTCCAACAGATATTCAGTATCAACAGACTGTAATTCCCTAACAAGGTATAAAATAGGCATTAAAACTATTTCTAAACTATCATCTAGGATGATGTATAAAGCATTTCACATAATAGCACACTAAGTATCATAAAATATTAGTCAAGGACTTACATAGTCATTAATACTCCTCTTTAACAAAAGGCAATTTCACAGCCTCATTTACCAACTGGAATATTCCAAGTCTACTTCATAATTATGCTTTTTATTCAGCTCTGTAAATTCGGTTTAGTGCTTTTTAGCAATTTCTTAACATTAGTGTCCCGGATGTTGTTAAATTGCATTAGAAGCTTTGTATGTATTATAAGCAAGATATATTTTGTGTATATTTTTAACTGTAGGTGATTTGACTTGTATTGTGGCAACCACTTTTTAATACTCATTATATGTTTAGGATTTATTTAATTGTAACTAATTTTTAACCTCAGTGTGTAGCAATATGTCTTACCATGTTAGTTTTATAAATAGAAGAATGTGCAGAACTGAGGGTTGTGGTCAGCCCTAACTCTCCTCACATTGTTTTGGCCCAAGGCAGGCCTGAGGAAAGAATCATTTCAGGTAGATTAGAACTCAGATAAATAACTATAAAAGTCTTGCAACCGTATCTCCTCTTTAAAAATATATATTTCCAGTGCTTTTCAATGTGAAGTATCCGAGTAAACAACTTCATTAAGCATGTTCAAGCACATTTTGAAGAAAATACATTTGGCTTAAAATTATAAGCATCTTTCTGCATCAGCCTTTTTTGAATTTAAGGATAATTTTTCAATTAGCTGAGCCTGTTGTTACATACCAAAATTTAGTTTGGGTGACCAGCAGTTTGATTGGATATTCAGAATTACAGCTCCTAGAAGTTCTTATAAAGGTCACCTACTCCTTCTCCCTGCACTTATGCAATTAAAATCACACTAATATGGAATGAAAGGCCAAGAAGGGGAAAACAGATTTATTGAAGACAGACAATATGCCAAGTATGATTGGTACAAAGATTAATAAATCAAGTCCCCTATGTCAATGAGCATACAGACTTATTTGGTTTGGGGGGATATAAAAAATAACTAAAATAATGCATGTAACAGTTCTTGCAGTATCTGGAATACAAATGCTCAATAAATAATCCGTATTTTAGCTCCTAATAAATTGCTCACCATGTGCAAGGAGTCTCCAAGCTAACACACAATAGTCCAAAGAAAACAAAACCATCTTGTATTTGCTCACAATTGTAACCCAGCTCCAGGTCCAATTCACATTTTAATCTGAAGGATTTTAATTCAAGGGATTTCATTCATTTCAGAAAAGCATTAATGCCATGTAGTAACTAACAGTGTGGACCCCATCCCCAAACGGTTTGATTTCCAATGAATACACTACCACTTAACTAGCTGCACCCTCATTAGTAAAACAGGGTTGTGGTCACATCATAAGATTGTTTTGAGAGTTTATGAATTTACAAGAATGGATACTTGTAAAGTGTCTGATACATAGAAAGCATATAATAAATCCTGAGATTATTGTTTTTATCCTATATGTATTGAATGCTTATAGGGCAAAGTATTGGGTATTCTGGGGAAAAAAAAGAAATATGCTCTTGGCCTTAGCCAGAGCCACACCATTCTCTCCCATCCTCTCCAGCAGTCACACCAGCCCTCTTTGGTTTCCTCATTTGACCAACACTGTTTGTTTCACCAACCCCTGCACCCTCAGTCATATGGCTCCTTCTCCCCAGAAAACTCTACCCTTTATTTTTCATACAACTCATGTTAATTCCTTATATTTGGGTGAACTATCGCTTTCTCTAGGAAACTTCCTGATTCCTTAGTTCAAACTTTGCTTCTTTGCAACTTGTGCTCATAGAACTAAGTTCCTTCACTTCACTGATCTTGTTTTGCATTTGTTAACATGATGCTTTTGCCAAGTGTCAATCTTCTCTACTAAAAATAAGCATGATGAAGGCAGGCATCTTGTATTTGCTCACAGTTGTAACCCAGCTCCATGCACAGTGCACAGTGAAGTGCACAGTAATCTTTCAATAAATATTTACTAAAAGAATGTGTGATGGTATTCAATGTATTCCCATTAGAGAGATACAGAATGTCCTACTTTAAAAGTTTTCTGTAGGGCTATAGCTCAGTGATAGAGTTCTTATCTAGCTAGCATGCACAGAATCTGAGTTTGATCCCCAACAGCTTTCCTTTGCCAAGCTCTTTCTCTGTGATGTTTCTTCCTTCGAGCCAGCTGACCATGGACTGAAACTCTGACACTGAGAGCCAAAATGAATCTTTCCTCCTCTAAGTGGTTCTTGTTAGGTACTTTGGTCAAAGTGATGAAAAGCTGACTGATGCATAAGTAAACTGAACTGTAGCATTGCATTTTTCCATCTTCATTTCTAAGCCACATGATTCTGAAACTAGGTATCACCAGCCTTACATATTATTTTGATAAGACTCTCAGACTTTATTCTCTTAAATAGTTTCAAAGTTGCACCTACAACTGTCTAGGCAATGGCATATTTTATCTATAGACTATTTCAGTTTTGATTCTTTTTCTCATTCTGTAACCTCAGGCTATTATATAATGTCACATTCAAGACTTGGACTTTATGTCCTGAATTGATAACATGTAGATTCGGTATTATAAAGAACCATTATTAAGAGATCTCCAAGAAGGTGCTCACCCTTTGATGGTTATTGTGCAGACTGTTACATTTGGTAAAGGTAGATTCATACCCCTCAAATGTTATTTACTAAGTTATAAAATTACATAAAATGATAAAACTATACTGTATTTGGTCAGAATTTTTAAATAGTATACAAGACTATAACATGAAAATGAAAATGTTCCATTCTTAAATAATGTTCCACTATCAGAGGCAACTTTTTAAGTGTTTTACTTCCTTTTACAGTCATTAATACTATACTTTAAATATTATGGTTTTAGTTCTAATTCTCTATTACTCTCAGATAGTATCTATTCACTTATCACTATAAAAAATAAAATATCTTAACTAATTATACCTCTCAATCCTCTCTTTTTACTTCTTGATTTTTGTTAATATTATTACTTCATGTTAATTTTCTGTTAGCTACTTTTTATCATAAAACATTAACTTCAAGCCTGTATGAATTAATACACATTATCTACCTACTGTGTTATATTACACAGTATCTACTTACAATGCATTATATTTAAAAAGGGAATTAGCATGTCTATATTTATACCTCTGCTACCTGCTTTCTGTCAACTTATATTAGGTAAACAGTTATTCATGTTGTCAATATCTATAATGGTTACATTCTGTTCTATATTTATTTTTGCTTTCTACATTTTATTTATAGATGGATTAAATTTTAGAAAATAATACACAACACATATATAAATGTAGTTATTATTATTTAGATAACATTTTTACTAAGGAATTAATAAAGAAGATGATTTCCAGGTCTTTGTAGGATAATGGCAGCCACCTAGATTTGATTCACCAAAAAAATTTTGGATGGAAAGAGCAAATAATATTTTCCAGAATGCCCACCAAAAGCAGAAGTAGGCAACAGACAAACTAAGATGTGAGTAAGAAAACCAAACCCTGATACCCAGGAGAGGCAGCTCCTGAGCATATTCTAGGGTAAAGAGCCAGTGTAGGGAGAAAAGTCTCCATGGGGTGTGTAATGGGTTGGATATAGAAATGTCTCCCAAAAAACTCATTTTTTGAAAGCATGTTCAATCTAATCCAGAAAGGTACAGAGGTGGGTCATATTTTTATTTGTTTTTTTAATACATGACAGTAGAATATATTTTGATATATTATATGTATATGGAGTACAACTTCCTATTCTTCTGGTTGTACATGATGTGGAATTACATTGGTCTTGTATTCATATATAAACATATATGAACATAGGAAAGTAATATCCGATTAATTCTACTAACTTTTCTTCTCCCAATCCCCCTCCCTTCACTTAATTCCCCTCTTCCTAATCCAAGGTACTTCTAATTTTCCCTAACCCTTCCTCATACCACCTCCTTATTTTGAGTTAGCATCCACATATTAGAGAGAATTGGCTTTTGGTTTTTTGGGTCCGGCTGGTCTCACTTAGCATGATGGTCTCCAGTTCCATTATTTACTGCCTAATCTCATAATTTCATTCTCTTTATGGCTGAGTAATATTCTGTTGTGTGCATATACCACATTTTCTTTATCCGTTTATCTGATGAAGGGCACATAGGCTGGTTCCATAGTTTAGCTATTGTGAATTGATCTTCTATAAACACACATGTGGAGTCACTATACATACCGAGGAGTGGGATAACTGGGTCAAATGGAGGTTCCATTCGGAGTTTTCTGAGGAATCTCCAAACTGCTTTCCATGGTAGTTGCACCAATTTCCAGTCCCACCAGCAATGTATGAGTGTACTTTTTCCCCTGCATCCTTATCAAAAATTATTAATACTTGTATTCTTGATAACTGACATTCTGAATAGAGTGAGTTGAAATCTCAGTGTAGTTTATGGGGCTTTTAAGCAATGTTGAGAGATGCAATCTCATTACTAGATGGAGCTATTTGGTAGACTAATAATTTGAATGGACTACCATGTATTAACTGTTTGTAAGTGAGGCATGGCTAGAGGAAGCTCACTGAGGATTCTTGGAGATTTTATCTTGTTTCTAGCCTCTCTCTCTCTTGTTCCCTGGCTGTCATGAGTTGAACAGCATTCATCCACCACTTTTTTCTGACATGATGTTTTGCTTCACTTCAGACCCAGAGCAGTGGAGTGAGTTGATTATGAACTATACCTCTGCAATTTTGAGCCCCAAACAAACTTTTCAACCTCTAAGCTGTTCTTCCCAGGTTTGGTCATAGAGATGAAAATCTGACTAATTTTTGAACATTTTGTGGGCAAACACATTGAACCAGATTATCTTTCCAAGGATATTTGTATGACAAACAACTATGGAAGATAGAGATAGTATGTCTATCTAGAGCAAAGAACATGTCTACTGCCCCATATAAAGATTTAAGTTCATGGAATTTGGGATCCCCTCCCTAAAATTCAACTCACTTCACATGTGATTATCCTATGGCCCTCTTTGCATTGCCCTGTGGAAATTGGGACTGGGAAAACCAGCACAAAACCTACAGATACTCTAGTTATTGCTACTGCAATAGTCCTTCATCACTAATCCAGGAGTCTCATGTCTCATAAAACTGTCAGGTTAGCTTATAAGTAGAGTAAACCTTGAGTCTTCATCATTCTCAACAGTAAGATATGAACTGTGAGAAGAGTGGAAAGTGTGGAGCTCCAATGGTGTCAAACACAGGTGACAATAGCTAGGGTTCCACCACAGAGAGAGATGATACAGAGAGATCTGAGATCATGAAGGTAAAACCAAATGCTTCCTAGAAAGTCAAGAGGGAGGACCATGGAAAGTATACATGACTACATATGAAAGTTGGAGAAGGCGCCACTCTGGGAAAGGAGGCAGGTAGCAATTAAAGTGCATTTTGGAGACTGGTTAGTGAACAGAAATAAGAAAAAAGAAGAGGAATAGGGTCACACTGAATCAAGATAGTATAAAGAATCAGAAGGTACACCATGAAAAATAAGAGGTCCACTCAAAAAATAAATAAAGGCCCTTTCTATAGCATCAAAGAAAGAAAAAATTAAAACTGAGAAGCCTAGTAAGTCATCCATATCCCTTCCTGACCTAATATCCTCTTTTCCAGTATGCATGGAAAATTGACATCTATTAGGTTCCAAAAGAAAAAAAAAAGAAGAAAAAGAGAGAAAGCAAAACAACTTTAATAACTCTATTGACTATAAATAATTAAAATAGTATTTTTCTGGACACAGTGTAATAAAATTCAAATTAATAACAAAATCATAATAACAAAAACATTCTTTTAATTAAGAAAAAACTCTATTAAATAAATCTCGGGTGAAAGAAAAAATGTGAAGGTAAACAGAAAATATCCAAATAACACTATTATAAACTACATAACTATCCAAATCAGTGGGATACAACTAAAGTAATGTTCAGAGAAAACATATAGCTTTATTAATATTTAAATTAACAAAAATTAAATAACGTAAATAAGTGAGACTAACTTCTAATTGAAAAAGTAGAAAGAACAAAAATTTAACCAAAATGAAAAACGAAGAAAATAATAAAAATAAGTAAAAATTAATGAAATTAGAATAATAAAGTCAACTAATAAATAAGGATGATTCTTTGAAATGTTTAATAAAATGCATACAACTAGTAGGTAAACCAGAAAAAAACACCTGAGAAAGTACTTGTACTCAAAATATGAAATGATAAGGAGGAAATAATCATCTAAACAGAAAATAATTTGAATCATAACATGTTACTTTATGCAGATAAAAACAAAGAAACTGATATCAAAATAATAGAAATGACTTTGAAAGAAGAAATGAAACTATCAAAGTTTTTCAAAAATACACAAGTCCCAGAGAACTTCTCAGGCAAAATTAGATAATTCCAATACATAAACTGTTCTTGAGTAGAAGCATAAGGAAAACTTTACAAGCACTTTTGTTTTTTTCTGAAATGAGTATAATATTTATACCTAACCTGGTAAAAACTACACACAAAAAAAAAAGCTAAAGTCAAACTTCCTTTATAAACATACTATTATTCAAATGCTGCTATAACAACATACCACAATCCAGCTCAACAACATAAACTTATTTAATCACCCTTCTGGGGGCTAGAAGTTCAAGACAAAGATGTCCACGGGTTTGATTTCTCCTGAGGGTCTGTTCTTGGCTTGCAAATGTGCATCTCACTGTGTCCTCAAGTCACCCTTTTTTGTGCCCATATCCCAGATGTCTCCTCTTGTTATGAAGACACCAGTCCCATTGGATTAGGTCCCAACTCTTATGACTTCATTTAGTTTTTATTATCTATTTAAGGGCTAACTTCTGAACAATGACATGGGAGTTATGGCTGCAATATGCATTTGGGGGAACATAAAACATGCACAAATAATTCATAACACAGAAAAAATGATAATGTATCCTTCATTGAAAAATAAAGTATATTCTAGGACTAAATTCATCAGCCAAAAATAACAGGCTGTTTCCCTTTGGCCTAAGCAATCTCATCCTTAAGAATCTATACTGAAGATATTTCCCCACATACATAAAACAGTATCTGCACAGTTATTGATTAAAGTATTTTGCAATAAGAATGAAGCAAACCAAATGTCCATCAGTAGGAGACTATGTACATCTACATCTATGGTACATCTACAAAACTATGGTACATGTACAGAAAAATGGAGGCATAAACAAAATGAGAAAGATCTCAGTATGCTGACATTGAGTAATCTTCAGGATATATTGTAACATGAAAAAACAAGTTGCAACATAGTGTGTACAGCATGCTATCTTTTGTATAAGAAAGGAGGGGAGAAAATATATATGCACACATACAGAAGTGTATGAGAAAAAAGAAAATATCTACAAAGAGACAGAAAGTGGATAGACACAGAGAGTATAGACACACATATACATTCTTGCTAATTTTAAAAAACAAGGGCATCTGTGGAATGAGGGAAAAGAGGATAGGAGATTCAGACATAAATTTGGCTTCTCTGAGTATGTCTTCAAATGTAACTTTGACTTAAAATCATTTTGAAATTTTACTAATTGAAAGAATAATTTTAAGACAAAAAAGCAAATTCTAAAGTTGAGAAAATGAAACAAATGAAATTGATGATATAATCATTTCGAAGACTTTCAAACTTCTTATAAATAAAGTCCTCTGTTCCTTCTTCATGTACTATATTCTAAAGATAATAACAGCAAAGAAATTTTAAATTTCATTCAATAATTTTGTTTTTTATAGCAAAAATGATGCTTTAATTTTGAAGATAACCAAAACTAAATTCTGCTGTTCTTAAGAGCATGTCAGATTTAAATTTTGGTATTTCCTCATGAATGGCAGATTTATGAGGGGCAAGCAATATAATGAGAGAGAGCATATGAGTAGGAGAAGAAGCCAAATCTTTCACCAGTATGAGAAGAAAGAAGAAAACATCATTTATCCAAGAAGTGAAGGGAGGGTGTGTCTGAAAGAATACTTGAGCAATACTTTCATAGATGCTTTTAAATCTAATATTGTAATTAAAAGCTAACAATATTTTTCCATGTTATGAACTAAAAGCATTCAGTGATTTACATATAAACATTTCTAGTAAGAAAATGACCTAGTACTTATCATACTGTGGCATTATATTCTTAAAAATAAATATGAGAAAGCTATTTTAGTAAGATATTTTTGAATAACAAACATGTACTATAAGGTTGAGTGTCTTAGAGGAATGAGAAGAAAAGTTAGTCACACATGCATGGGCTGATAGAAGGAGACAGAAAGGATGTAATTAAATTTAAAATAAATATATATTTTGTTTTCTTAAGAATGAAAAGAGTGCTCAAAACCGTGGTACATCTTTTAATCTGTTGCTATGCCAACAGAAAAATTTTAAAAGGATCCAAGAAATGGGACAATTTTCAGGAATATAAGCACAGATAAGTAAAACTGTATTCATACTATTCCCCCAGGGGAACACAGTCTTAAGGGAATTAGTGCAGAATTAATTGATCAGGTTTCCCACTCACCACGCCAGTCAAGAGGCACAGAATCTCACGCTATATTTTTCTGAGATCTAGATCTGGATTTAGGTTAAACTTTTTGAGGATTGTGGGAAATGCTGTCCCTCAGTTAGTATCTAGCAGGACAGCATGCTTCTACCATTTAAAGACTGATTAACACACAAGAGACAAGGTCCATAAATCTTGACCTGCATTCTCAGATAATTCCAAGATGATATAGTTTTCAAATATAAAAACATCTTAATAAAATACATCTCATATGCAAATTACCAGCAAGCTTTCTGAGTCAGACAAAGACAGACATTATTTTTCCTGAGAAGAAACAAAGATTAAAATGAAGGATGACCTGAAATCCATAAATTATAGAAATAAAAATTATAAGATCACTTAAATTCTATTCATATAAGATAATATTTTAACAACAGGCTTTTCAGTACAATGATCAACTTTTTCTACAGCTTTATCACAAGTAAATATAAACTTTTTTTTATGGAAATTTAAATGTAAAAATCAAATGTAAAAAAAAAATAAAGGTTAAACATAAATGTAAAAATACATTTAGGAAAGCATTTTAATACATCCAGAGCATTTTCTCTTAACTGCAGACAAGTCAGAAATAGACTGCCTCAGCAAAGTAAAGATAAATTTAGTTCAACTGCCTTTCCTGAAGGTATTTCTATGAAGAAAGAAATAGATAATTCACAGTAATTAAAAAATATTTTCAATTAAATGCCTGTCTGTATGGATGAGCCCACCTTATTGTCTATGTGAGGGAAAATAAACTACTTCAGCTTCTTTTCAAATGTTTATTTTTAAATGACTTAATTATCAAATGAAGACACTATGCTATGAACTACAATTCTTTATCATATAATGATTTTATTGTAATCTGAAGCTAAGAAAATATCAGAAAGTGGGTAACATGAGGGGAAGTGCTATTCCTTTTTTTCCACTAAGTTTCTATCACATATCTTTAGTTTTTGATAAACACTTGGAGCTGAACAGATCCACAGATACACAGTTTGAGCTCATCTCTAAATCCTGAGTGTATTCACGCAGAGAGAAAGATTGCCTACTGGGAGTCACTTCCTCTTTGCTCTCTGAAGAGTGGGCCTCTAATATTGCTTACATTTATATTATTGACAGCTTTATCTTTACATTAGCACCCTTCAGCCAATGTGACTATACATTTATATAAAAATATAAGCTCTATTTACATCTACTTCTGTATTTATTGTACATCATATCTTGGACTGTCTAGTTTTCACAGAGTACAATTGTAACATACATTGAATATACACAATCATCACATCCTTAAATGTGCCTGATTGTATCGTCCTAGGTCATAAACTGTGTACCAAAAAGCAATAGCATTTAGAGAAATGTTAATTAGCATAGTTGAATACATACAAGAGAACCTGATCTATACCAATGGCATGCGACTTTTTTCTTATTGTGGTACTTTGGATTGAGCTCAAGGGTGCTCTACCTTTTTTCATTCTCAGCCTTTTTTATTTTTTGAGACAGGGTCTTGTTGTATTTTTGAGGCTGTCCATTAACTTGTGATCCTCCTGCCTCAACCTCTCTAATAGGTAGGATTTCAGAAGTGTAGTAGTACCTAATTTATATAAGCATTATATGTACAAATTAATTATAATATATAATTTTAATATTATAATTTATATTATAATTTCTTTATAAATTATAAAATATTATAAGTTCTTTAATATTAGATAAACATATATTAATAATATATTAAAATTTTTATTTATAAGTAGAAAGTGGGAAAATAAGCAGTAAATAAACACTTGAAATGGAGTTGGTGTGATTTCATCAGTGTGGAAATAACATGTTTTTTTATAGCAGTCCAAAATGCTTTCTTCCATTTTGCTTCTAATTTTATTACATTTTACATCAATTCATATTTTGTTGACTTGTAAGGTGGTTTTATACCAGTACTAAATGCAAGCATTCAGGAAATGTTCATTCACAGAGCTTTTATTTTCCAAAAATGAATATTTCTAAAAGTTCAGAGGCTCCACTGTGCAAAGAAAGGCACTGGGGCTCCTCGCACACTCTTGCCCACGGTCATCTCATCTGCCACTCAGTCCCATATATCACACTAGAACTTGTTTTCAGTCTGGCTATCAGAATCCTGAGGTGCATAATATCATCTAATGTTTCATTGTTTCCTCTATTTTCAGATCATTTATACCACATATAGTATAGCAACATCCTGGGACTCCAATGGCGCCTCTGTCCTTTAATAAGGACTTGGATCCTGATGGTTTTAAATCTAAGGATGTTTCCTATGATCTTGTCCACGGGAATGAGTAGGGAAGAAGAAAATAATTTGCATAAAGAATTCCTTAGTGGCTTAAATGTCTAGACATGCATAGGTATCTAGATATCTAAAACAAAAAACACAAAACAAAAAAAATTAAAAACAAATGAAAGCAAAGGACCCAACTCCAGAAAATGGAAAGTGTCTAAATGCTAGAGATATCAGATTGTCTTTGCTTCCTGCATTTTTTGTCATAAATTGTGTTTTCCCCCTATTTACCATATTACTTTATAAATTCCCCAATTCCTTGACATAATTTTGAGTAGCCTTAAATGCTGCTCAAAGTTTCATTTTATGCCCTATGGCAAAAGCAGAAACTGAAATTCTGTGTAAGAACACACAATGCACTGCCAAAACTTTGGGAATTTCACACAAAACTCATATTCTTAACAATTGTGTAACTTGAACATCACCTGGTATTTAGGATATTTCAAATAGAAACCTTCATATTTTCTCTATTCACTTCAGGGGTTAAAAAATAACAAATTTTTCAAAGCAATGAATCCTTCTACTTTAATCCTTCTACTAAAAATATTTTTTTAAACATTTGTTTAAAATACCTTGCTCAAAGGAGATATACATGATTAAATTGTTAAAATAGGAATTGATAGAAAACAACTGTGTGGGTTAAATTCTACCTAAAGGGATGTTAAATTAAGTCTTCCAAGTATTTGCTTTCCTTATTCTAACTATCTGAAGTCATTGTGTGAAAACATTAAAATTTTAGCTAATAACTTGAAGTACACAGCAATTTAATTCTTGATTCAACAAATATTTATAAAACACTATGTGAAATTCAATGGTAGATTGTACTAGACTCTTTGAGGTTAAAAACCTTAAAACTGGGGCTGGGGTTGTGGCTCAGTGGTTGAGCACTTGCCTCGCATGTGTGAGGCCCTGGGTTCGATCCTCAGCACCACATAAAATAAATAAAGGTATTGTGTTCATCTACAACTACAAAAAAATATTTAAAAAAAAAAAAACAACCTTAAAACTTTGAGGTTTTTGGACAAATGATAAAGATTGAACCTAGGCAGTCTGGCCCTGAAGCCTACATACTGAACTACTTTGCCTCTTTATTATGTCATACAAAATTGTATATTGTAGGTGCTAAGAGTTAAAGATAGCAATGAGAATTAAGAAAGATGACTAATAATCAAGGAACCATGGAGAATATATTTCTCACTTAGGTTGGCTACATTCTACAGTAATACAAGTTTGCATGGGGCCACAGGAGTTTGTTTCTCTTATTGATCTTGGTTGAAATGTTATATTTTAATTAACTCAGCCATGCAATAACATCATCCTATTTTGACATAATAGTTCATTTTTCTTTATTAAGTGTAAGAATTAGATTTCCATGCTATTGGTGAAGAAGAGATGAAGGTGCAACGGTTTTACAAAGTCTCGCAATGAGTAAGTAAAATGGAGAGACATCTTAAAGGTGAACATTGGGTTGGACTTTAGGCAAAGGTTGGAAACCTTGGTGGAACTTTAGGCAAAGGTTGGGCCAAGCACAAAGATGCATGAGAGTGTTGGACCTTAAAAGTATAGTAGCACTTCCTTAGGTAAAAATATGATGGAACTTTAGGCAAAGGTTGGGCCAAGCACAAAGATGCATGAGAGTAACAGGCAAAAAAGATAGTTTTATGTAGTGTACTTAGGCTGGGATACAAGATTCATGTGGGAGAAAAGAGGTTGGCTTCGGTTTTATAAATATTTCTTCTACAATGATGGCAATGATCTTGAGGATTAAAATTCCAAAAAGCACTAGAAAATGTGAAACTGGCTCTGGAGCGACTTTGGGCACTGACATTAGAGCCTGGAAGACTTCTTGTGGAAGTGGTAATTGAAGCCATAGGAATAGACCAAACTATTACTGAGGAAGGGAAAGTAGTGCTAGATGAGACCAGGCAAACTGCTGAAGGCTGTGGGCTAGGAAAAGTGAGAAAAACTGATTAAAATAAAGAGAAGTTGCAGGGCCAGAAAGAGAATAAGATAGCAGGAAGCAAAAGAAAACCTGCAGAACTGAATGATTAAAAAAAAAAAAGTCAATGCTATGGTTTTTAACATAGAAAAAGGAAACATTCATATTTTTAAACAAGAAAAATTATCTATCTACCTAGATTCT
This sequence comes from Geosciurus inauris, assembly GCA_004024805.1. Classification (NCBI taxonomy): domain Eukaryota; kingdom Metazoa; phylum Chordata; class Mammalia; order Rodentia; family Sciuridae; genus Geosciurus; species Geosciurus inauris. The sequence goes on along the minus strand of PVHX01000988.1, from coordinate 165,333 downwards.
TTAAATGTAAGTTATTTGCTGTCATCTAGACTGGGAAAATCACTCCATAAACGATTATCAAAAAGTGCATGTGACCAATTCACACCTGTAAGCTCAGCAACTCCAGAGGTTAAGGCAGGAACATTCCAAGTTCCAGGCCAGTCTCAGCCACTTAGTGAGATCTTATCTCAAGATAAAAAATGAAAAGAGCTGGGGATGTAGCTCAGTGGTAAAGTGCACCCTGGGTTCAATCCCAAGTGTCAAAAAGAAAAAACAAAGTACACATAAATTTAAAGACCCTAGGGAGGACAAAAATTAAAATATGCTGATTTTTATAGGAATATTAAACATGATAATATTTAATTTTCTCCAAAACATATCTAGTAGTTTAAAAAGAAGACCGACATTTTCTTTAAAAAATGTCACTCTTTAGAGGGGTATGTCACATGACATGGCCATTAGTCAAAATGTAGTCATGGTACATCTGCAAGTGTAAGCATATACTAAAATCCAAGATGTGGATAACTTTTCTGCAACAAGAAGAAATTACCATAGGTAGGAGAGCCTTGGCCTCTCAAAGCACCTTTTCATCAACAAAATGAGCACTTGACCAAAAAAAAAAAAAAAAAAAAGAGTGAAAGAGTTTGATTTTTCTCCAACTCAGACACACTTACAGATCTTATCACCCCAACAATTCATTAAATTCTTAGCAATTTCAACACACACACAGTATATTCTAGATGTTAAAATTATATTTCCCACATTTGATAGCATATACTGAAGGCAGACTTGAGGTTGCAATTATGCATTAGAAATAAAATACATTTGGTTTTTTAAAAATAAGTTCTTGCCCTGTCCTCTGTACAAAACCAAAACAAGAATCTCATAAAGAGACTCTTCTGTTTCCTGTTTAATATCCATCCTTTCATTCCTTTTTTGTGCCTTTGTTATTCTGTGTAAAATTGAATATATACATTGCATGGATTTCTCTTGTTAATGATAGCGGCATGTATCCTGGAGGGTTTCTCGCTAACCTGTTTCACCTGTGGCAGTCTTAGGTAAATCACAGATTAGAATTTCTATACCAATCTAAATGGATCCTTTCTCATCTTGCCCCTAGGCCTCCGTGGTATGGAATTCATGGTGTTCTGATGGTATTCGGTGATAAGGCAGAGCAAGATTAGATGTGTTCTGAATTATATTCATGCTCTCTCCTTTTAGTTGCCTAGGAGAAGGAAGAAATCTTTAGAAAAATATTTCAGAAAATCTTTTCTGAATTGATATGTAGTGCATTTCTCCTTTTTTATACAAGGTGACAGTGTGTGTGAGATGTAAAGATGAGTTTGCTCAGGCAATTACCCCTTGTTGATAGCAGATTATTTCCTCTGGCAAACTCGAAAATAACTTGTTGGTGTATAAGTTACTGCTGTTCTGGGGATGTAGTAATTTACTCTCCTGCCTTTTTTATGAGCACATTTATTTTAATCAGTAGAGTTCAGAATAGCTCTTTTTCATCTAACTCCATCTCTTTTGGAATTATGCACCTTCTAACATATAATGAAGGAAGGTCCTTTTCTGTACACAGGAGAAAAGAGGCATGATATATTACCAGAGAAAATGGTCTTTGCACAGGAAATCATATCCCATGATCTTTTCTTTCCATGTTAAAAACACAACATTTATTCTCTACAACTCCAGCCTAAATTATTTTTCTGATGAAAACAATGTCTCTCCTCCCAGAGTAACTCAACATTATCTTTCATAGTGAGGACTGATAACATGGAGCAGTTACACATGTAGGATGGAAAAGAACATAAAAGAATTCAGGTTGGTGAAATCTACAAAACTTAAGAAATACAGCTGGTTATATTTTATTGAAAGTCTATAGGATAAAAGCTAGCTCTCAGAGAGTTTTATACCCTCTTCCATTTTGCAGATTAAAAAGGAAAGAAAAAGACTTCTGTAGCACCAAGAAACTTTGATGGGGCTCAAACAAACATTTTACTAAGATTTTTCACCTCTTCTGTTAGCCCATTAGCCATCTCATTTGAGATTTTGTTAATTCTGAGAAATAGATAAAACAAAATTCATTTTCTAACATTTTTCTCTGGCTGGCTAAGTCTAGATGAAGCCACATGCTTTACTTATGATAAAAGTTCCATACATAATAAAGAAGTAAACCATTTATTTTTTCTTAGTTACATAATAACAATGAAGAGATTAGTGACTCCAACATTTGTGTCTGTTCTGGGGAAGGGAGAAGTTTGATTGAGGGAGCACAGACAACAGCAGCTGAAAGTCTGCCTTCTGGACAATATCTGCCCCTGACCACTGGGGCAGATATTTCCCAGCCATAAAACATGGAGCAGCCATTCCCTTCCATCTTGAGGATTATTAAGAGGACAAAGGAAGACTGGAATATAGAAGCATTTGCCTTTCTTGTGATAGCCAAGAACTATAATTTAAAAGCATTGTTTCCTTCTGCTCTTCCATAGAAAGTTTTTGTTTAGGTGCAAACAGAATACCAGAAATAACTTTCTTATTGAGAATGAAATTTCAGAAAAAGAGAAATATCAAAAGCTGCCAGATTATTTTACAAATAGTTCTGGGACTTTTTCATACAGAAAATATCTGGGAGAGTTAGTTTAAATGAAATAACCATGCTAATTTATAAAGACAATTCAACATATATCTACATTAGTGATAATATTTTTACCTGTATCTATGTGTTAAATGATCAAAAATTAAACAGAGTAGCAGGAAATTTTTTTTTCTTGGTACCAGGAATTGAACCCAGTGGTGCTTAAGCACTGAGCCACATCCTCAGCCCTTTTTTATATTTAATCTTAAAACAGGGTCTTGCTGGGTTGCTTAGGGCCTCACTAAATCTCTGAGGCTAGATTTGAACTTGCGATTCTCCCGCCTCAGCCTCTCAAGTCGCTGCGATTACAGGCGTGCACCACCGCACTTGGCAGCATGAAAAAAGTTTAAGGGTTTTATGTGGTTGTTGTTCTTGAATAACTAAGTAGAAATTCTCATATTTTTCTAGCAATAAATGTGTTTTCTGTGTCTGAGGTAATTGTCCAAATCTATGCTGAAGCAAGAATGCATAGCATATGTTTTTAATATTATAAAAGTAGTGAGTTCACAAATCTATTATTCATAACATAGTGTCATCAAATCTGGAAATATGTGCTGAACAGGTGATCAGTTCTCTTACATTCTAATATGAACCCTCTATCAATAAAAAGTAGAGAATAATAATTACACATAAATACATACATAGATACAGAACTATGTTTATGATTAACTTGTTCAATAAGCTAATTCAATAATATTGAATGTTATAAAATTTGAATCATGTAGGCTTGCCCATCCAATTTCCTATGTATGTAAACAATTTAAATTTTAATATATTATATATATATCACTCCTATTATTTGACTAATATTTAAAAGTAATGAATTTAGTAGAATCATTTTGTTATGATGAAATAATTGTCACTTTACCAGTTAATAATCTCTATCCAATTATCATATAGTAAGAGTAGCTGAAGTATTTAATGTGGAAATTGTGAGAAATTAAAATTTCTGAGGTTTTAATTATGATTCCTGACCAAACAAATTTGAGACTAGGAAAAGGAATCATGCACACACAGAATTTCATCATAAAGATTTCAGGGAAAAAAATGAACAAGAGATAAAATAATATAAAAAGACACAAAGACATAATCATATAAAGGAGAATAAAATCACATCTCATTTCTCAAAAAATATAATGTGAAGAATAATAAATCACCTATGGAATAAAAAAGTTTCTTTTCCTCTCTTGCAGAATCTACTCTCCATCACTGCTGTAACCAGTTTTGTCAACTGGGAGCTGGTTGCTCAAGTGAATCTGATCATTTTAAGCCCAACCTAACTATATCAAATATAAATGGTCATCTGCAAAAGTTAAATGCTGGTCCTAATAAAATTTAAATGATATAATTGGCTGGACCACTTTCTTATTTTTAGTGTAGCAACCTACTTACAGGAGATATTTATATACAAAAAATTAAAATTACATAAACTGATGCTGCTTCTCTATGACCAGCATTAATTTACAATTTTGACACGAGAAGAGAGAGAAATTTAAATACCATTAACTGCATTAAGATGAAAAGGCAAGTGAATTTTTGCATAGAGTAGGGGCAAGAGTCAAATAATTACTATCAAAAAATAACTTTTGGCAACAGAAGTTAAGGAAGTAGGGGTACAGACCGGGAATCTTCTGAGAAAGAGAATGCATGCAACAGTGTAGCATCAGGAGTCTGGATGAGAAAGAACAAGCTACAACTATTGATGCTTTCTCTTCCTTCCTGTTGTTTTTTTTTAAATATTTTTTTAGTTATACATGGACACGGTGTCTTTATTTTGTTTTACTTATTTTTATGTGGGTACTGAGGATCAAACCCAGTGCCTCACATGTGTGAGGCAAGCACTCTGCCACTGAGCCACAACCTCAGCCCCCTTCCTGTTGTTTTTGAGTAACTGTGCTGGGTGAAGCCTGGAATCCTCCTCAGGATAAACTGCATGTAAAGGAGAAGAAGCAGCCCCATCTACTCAGTGATAGCAGCAGCTTGGGTAGAATCCTAGGATCACCCCTTACCAGCTGGTTACTTTAAGCAATTTATAGAATATCTTAATCTTGGATATCCCTTCTATGGAAGAAAAAAAATGAAGGAAGAGTAACAGGAGAGGGTAAAGGTAAAAGAAAAAACAATTCCCTGTCTTTAAAAATGAGTAATAACCTCATTTGAAGATAAAAAGAATTCTTCCATATAAAATGCTTTGATGGTTGTCTTTAGATGGTGAGTTCTCAGTCCTCAATGGATGTCAATTTGCTATCATAGCAAAGGCAGTCAGTAAACAAATAAAGCAAAAGAAGCAAAGGTGAAATGTTCTAGTGGCAGGGAGGCTGAGGTGATTTTGAAGGAGGCAGCATAGTATAATGGAAACCGTTAGAAAACTCTTGAGTTTTTATCCATTCTGGTTCCACCATTCCCTTGCTGTGTGACCTGGGCTAGCACATTAACATCTATTCACCTCCTGGTCCTTAGCTAGAAACCAAAGAGTTTCAACTAGATGATTTCTAAGTTGTCTCCCAGCTCTGAGTTCTACTAGTCTACTATACCCAGGGGAGAATAATCTAGGAGCTCTTGCATGGTCTTTATTGACAAGAATGAGTTTTTCTTATGTGGCCTTTTCTACTTCTCAAAGGATCAGACAAGCAACCAGAAACACGTGGAATAGAATTAGGTCATCAAATGAAATGTCATTCAGTTCCTACACTCTCAAAACTGCATGTGTATGTTCTTATGCATCTGTACCTTCAAATTATAGACTCTAAAGCATGATGTCCCTTACCTTGGTGCTCTGGTGCTCTGACAGAATAAATTCCACCACATAGTGAATTTTTAAATTGAGATGTTTATTCTGTTTCATTATAATGTGTAAATTGTTACTTTATACTCGACTGCCCAGAGGTAAATTGAAGATATGTATACAAAGTGAAACTGTTCCCCTAATAAAATCACTGACATGTTAAGAGGGTTCCCATTTTAGTTATTTATGCTGTTTTCTTTCATTTTTAAAGATGACACTACCCTTTATTACACATTCTGAATGTGTATGTTATACTTGTACAACACATTTTCTTTCCATGACCCATTAAAGTAGCATAATGCTTTCTATATTCATGCATCTCTTAGCACACAACCTATGGTTTTAAATATTTTTGCATTCTTTCTCAGAGGGGGAAAATGGGCTTTGTAGTGAAGAAAAAACTTGGCCAATTATGTCATTTTTATCTCACTTTCAGTTTCAACCTAGCATTATCTTAGGCTTAGTAGTAACAAATGATACAATGACAAATAAATTCTGACATTCTCTGCATAATCTACATTCTTGGCCAACAAATCTTCATTTACCAGCCTCTTCAGAAATGTTTTTTAAAAAAGAAAAGAAAACCTCCACTATGACTGCCAATCTAACCCATTCCATTCTGTGTGTCATGCTGCCGAAGCAGCACTTGGAATCTAGAAGTACCAAGTGCCACAATTCATATCCTTGTGACTCATGGCACCAGATGACAAGCAAGCCTCTGTCCTTCAGCAGCACCAGAAACAGTGGAGGATCCATGTGGGTGTTCGAGGCGTTGTGAATAGATCTAGTGGGAGGCAGGAGTCCAAGCCTCAGGCTTCCTGTGCATACCACCATCCTGACAGATGGCATATTCTTGGCCAGAATCCAAGGACCTTGGTCACCCAGTGAACTTTCCCTGACTCCATGCCGTCGATATCCCAGACATCCAGGGACACAGGCCTTGCCTATGAATCATTTAGCTGGAAGCTGCCTCTGTGTGTGTGTGTGTGTGTGTGTGTGTGTGTGTGTGTGTGTGTGTGTGTTTTGAATGAATGTTTGTAAAGGTATTTTGCCTAAACCAAAGTAAGAATGTTCAGTACTTTCTTGTACAATTACCCGATTACTGTGAGTTGTATCAACACAGAAAGTGTGTTTTATAATTCAGTCCTAATGAATTTTTTGACCCATAAATCAATAAACCTGTTACAGACTGAATAATAATATTTGCTTCCTGAAAGCATGTATGATATCAACAAGGTCGCAGTTTACTGTCATTTTTAATAAGGAGGGAAAAAACCATACTCAGGGGGCATTTAACATATTTTGACAAGGTGACCCACAATTATCCATTAACATTGTATTTGTCTAAGCCGCACTGCATTGATATGCAGGGACCATGTAATAGTTCATTGATGTCCCACTTGGGGGTAGAGAATAAGGCAAGTGGGACCTTTCCAAGGTCTTTCACAGCCAGAATGCATCTTGCTATTATTGTATTGATTAAACATTTGGATAGTTAATCAACATAGCTCAGCCCTTTTAACCTGCCATATGCAGTATACAAAAAAAAAAAAAAAATGCCTGGAAAAGAAGCCATGAAGATATATTTTTCTTACTTTCAAATTTGACAGAGAAAGTATATCTTTTCAGAAAAGAGGACTACAGTAAAAATGTTATAAGACATTCAAGGTGGTCTTGAATTGAAAGACTGAGGGCTTTTCTGAACTGTTTTTGTTTGACTTTATTTCTCAACACAGTACATGGGTTAAAATCTCACACTTTTTGCCTAAGCTGTGTTCTTCGTGCTTTCTTAAGTTAGGTCCATGCTTGATTTCCTCTTTACACAGAATGTTTCTGAAATTCAAAACTGGAGGTTCCCATGAGGGGCTCACTGGTTCATGTTTACCCCTAGATTTGCCCTTCTTGTCACGTGTACCACATACCATGATACTTCTTTGCTTATGGTTAATTACATACTTTGTTTCCTCTATTACCTACAGAAAAGTAGGAGGATCTACTCTCAGTTTCACTTCTCTTCATTTCCTCTGTAAAGTTTTTTCCATTGACTGATGTTTTTATTTTTTGGTAACTGAAAAATTTTAATCTTTTCTCAGAAGATCCCCAAGCCCTGCCATCATCCTCTCCAGCTTCTTACCACCTGGTAAGGAGTAATTTTCACCACATTCCACAATGGATATCTCTTTTGGATGTCAAATGGTAGGCTAAACTCAACATACATAATAGTTCACGTACAATTGTGTTTATTTATACTCTAAATTACTTCACCTGTTTATTCTTCACAGTTTTGAATGTTTTACTTAAATCACTTTTTTCCAGTAGTGGTTAATCATGACAGTCATCAACTCCAATCAGACCCATTTGATCATAATATCCAAGATGAGACTTAGAAATGTGTATTTTAATGAACTCCTGGGGCAATTTTTAGGATCATGAAAGTCTAGTGTCCTATGTTTTAATCCATTCCTCATCCATTTTTTTTTTCTGTAAAGCTACATATACCCTTGTTGACTCTTAAAAATAAAAGTTTCATCTGATTAGTTACATTATTGGGAATATACAATTTTGCACTGAGTTACACATATTGTCTTATTTACCTTGCTGCTAAGTCCCTACCATCTGATTTTTGGTTTTATGGTTGGGATATATGTGATCATGTATGTGATGCATTATATAGATTATAATATCTATTTTGAAAGAAGACTCTCTTTTCTCTCTGGCTTTGACAAAGCAAGTTGCATCATTGCGGGTTGCCATATGGAGAGGGTCGTGCGTCAAAGCAAAGAAGGTGGCCCTCCACCAACAACCAACAAGAAACTGGGATCCTTGGCCTGCAAAGAAATGAATAGTGCCAACAGTCACATGAACTTGGAAGCAAATCCCTCCCTGGGTGAGTGTCAGATGAAACTGTAGCCCCAGCCAACACCATGATTAAAACTTTGTGTGACCTTGAAGCAAAGAACCCAAAAAAACTGTGCCTAGACTCCTAACCCACAGAAATGGTAAGGTTACAAATGTGGTGTATTAATGGCAGAGTTTTTAGTACTATTATTACCCAGCAATAGAAAACTTATATATAATATTTTTACTTCATAGTCATTGTTATTTTGAGCCCCATTGCTTTTTGAAATTTAGAGTTCTGACTTAATTACATAACTACCAAGTGTTACCATCTTAATTTTTTACCATTGTTCAGCTTTTATTTTGTACTCTAATTTACACCATATGAAGTAGGTACTTTATTTACCCATGTTATAAAAGTTAGAGAACCTCGTCTTCCTCCTAAAGAAACAACTTCATCATTCACATGCTAGAAGAGTACAAATGAGTTTGTTTTCAGAGGTCTGAGTTAAAAAGAAATAAAGCAGACTTTATGTTTATCATATGAAGGCTAATGGGCCATTGGTGTTAAAAAATGACATTGCAAATCTAAACAGTTGAGATATATTACTTACAGGGTGCTTTTCTTATAATTCTTTCAAATTCATTAACAGATTCTCTTCGCATCCCGAATTTATTATGACCAATTTGTACATTTGTAAAAGCCCTAGTTGCAGAGGTGCCTTCAGGCATAAAGCAAAACCACTGACACAACCAGAGAAAAGCATTGCCATTGTCTGTGTGTTACCTTAATCACAGAGAGGAGGAGGGTGCAAGGAGAAGGGAGAGAGAACACATAAAATGCATGCACTGCAGCAAACTCATGATCACAATGGACAGGTTCCTTGGTTTGCTAAAATTAGAGATCCCATTGTGTAGTAATTATCTCCCTAAAGGTCTGGAACAAGATGAGAATCTTGCTCAAAAATAGGTCACTATTAACTGGAAAATATGATTCTAGTCTTAAAAGTAAGACTAGAAAATTAGTGGTGGGCATTAATTTCTTATTTATGAAAGCACTTTGGGAGCAGGGTCCGTTGAGTCTTATTTCCTTTTTATGGAAACAGACACCATTATTCAATTTTGTCTTGTCTTTTTATTAATAGGTGTAAAACATCCCTGGGGAGTTCCAAAGCTTCAGCAGAAACCAAGAGTAATATAATAGTTCTGCATGTAGGTGGCTCTCGCTCAGCCTGAGAGTCTTCCCATCCAGAGGAAGTCCAAGAAAGACTGCTAGGTTGTCTCTGCCTTCTCAAAGACAAAGGACAATCCTATTTGAACAGTGGCCCCTGAAACAAGGACTTACCCCATTATCTCACATTTTTTTTCTCTTAGAGTTTCCTAACATTAAGAAGGCCTGCCCCAGGTGCCTCCTTTAAGATGCATATTGCTTTAGGATGATAATAAAGTCCTAAATTGAATTTCTTAAAGGAAATAATTTTTAGACACTTTTCTTCTAAGTTGAAGGTGTGGGTCAATTGAAAGTGATGTCTTATTGGATAAATGAAAGAAAGTTAAAATCATTAAAGAGAGGGAAAGCCACAGAAATTACAGGAATAAAGATCATAAAAGGACACTGCCTGCCTTTACTCTAGAATAGCTAAATAGATATATGAGGTGTTTTTCATATTTAAACAAAGATTCTTCTGAGGTTAATCCTTTGAAAAAGCTGGATTATTTTTTCAGAGTTGCTCATAGATAACAAGTCTCACGTTGATGTTAACATCAGTTGAAGTCATATACCATTATGATGACTGAAATATGTGAGTAAAAATTCATATAGCATATAAGAATTAAAATATTTTAACTAAAATAAAATTATTCCAACTTAGTTACATTATTAATTGAAAGGCTCCAAGATTTTCCACCAGATAAACTGTCTGATCTTATCTACAACATATTGTGTCCTCCCAAATGATGAATTAGGGCATGATAAGCAGTCAGGCAATAACCTAGAACACTGATCATGAAGAGAGAATTTTGCTGAACTCCACCAAAGTTTATTCAAGAAGATAAGAAATAAAATTTTAGGGAAATCAGTCATCTTTCTCCCTTTGAAGACAGAAAGAATAAAAGAAAATAAATTGATGACAGTAGCAGGAAAGGAGAAGAGGAGGAGAGATTGAAAAAAGACAAGAGACTAGAATGAAAATAATAAGGAGAAGCCCACACGTTAAGACACTTCCAAGCTATAAGATTTTATTGGAGAGTTATTGTATAGATTGCTTTAAATGAAGTATTGCTAATATTTCAAAGAAATAGTAGCTGGCTTGAGATCCAAACCAAAGACATTATAATCTTGCTGGATTGAGATTGGAGTTTTAAATAATTTTTAAAATAGGGTGGTTAAGAATAACCAATAAAGTACAATGAAATGAACACCATGTATTTAGCTTTAGGGTTTATGTAGTATAGTGATGTGCTTTTTTTTGGTACCAGAAATTGAACTCAGGGGTACTCAACCACTGAGCCACATCCCCAGCACTATTTTGTGTTTTATTTAGAGACAGGGTCTCACCAAGTTGCTTAGTGCCTCGCTTTTGCTGAGGCTGGCTTTGAACTCGCAATTCTCCTGTCTCAGCCTCCCAAAGTGCTGGGATTACAGGCATGCGCCACGGCACCCAGCTAGTTATGTGTATTTTTAAAACAACACTTTTTAAAAGATAATGTTGCTTTAGTATTAATTAAGGAAGTAAAAGTCCTTGGCCACATACCATTGAGGGCTGCATCTCCATGGTGGTTTTGCTGAGATACTTCTCATTTCATAATCCTGTTCCATTTTACTCATAGATGGTTGTAAACATGTCCACATAGATAATGTCAGTGGTTCTACATCCCAAATCCTTCCACACTGCGCTGTGTTGGAATGTTACTACTTTCTGATTAGGGACAAACCAAGCTAGTGGACTAGCCAATATTTAAGAATATAGAGTAAAATGAGAAATGTGTATCAGAGCGAGAAAGTGTGCTATTCTACCCAGATGAGAGTCAGCAGCAAATGTGGAAACAAGAAGAGTGTCAGAGGTTAAGAGGAAGGTGTTCAACAATGAAGTTACAAGTGCATCAGTGAACTATAAGTGGTATAAACCATATGCATAAGTTCTAAGTAAAAGGAAACTAGAAGAAACAAAAGTCATAGGTAGGGATGAAAGCCCTGTGACCCTGGCCACATGGTATAAAACATGGCTTAGTTCAGTGGCTTATAACCCTGGATATCAACATCAATCATAGGAATCACCCCAGACCCCTCATGTCAGAATCTCTGTGTTTGGGACACAAACAGCAATATTTTTTAAAGCAGCTAAGGCAATTTCAATGTGCAGCCATTATTGAGAACCTCTGGGGTAAAGGTAAGTTCAATATGTATTATTTTCTTTTATTGGTAATTAAAAAGCAATGATGCAAATCTCAAGTCTTTCTGTGATTTTTTGAAGTTAATACCTTAAAGTCTTCAGCATCTGGGTTTTTATGGCTTTTCTGCTGTTACTCTTAATCCACTACTTGAAACTTGAAGATGTTTACACTCTCCAATGCACTCTATCCATTGCAGAGCCATTGCCCATTATCTAGGTAGAGGTTCTCCCTCTCTCCCTCCTGCCCCCTTCCTCCTCCCACTCCTTCCCTCCCTCTACACTTTTCTGAAGCAGCAGTAAGGATACTACATAGAAACTTGTCTTTTACTAGGTGGGGAACATCTAAATCAAATGTTACCCCAAAATATATCTCAGACAGAACTTCAGTCATAGCTGCAATGTTACTGTTCTGCATTGACAAGTCAAACATCTCTGCTGACAGCAGCCAATCATTATTAGGCTGTTGAGTTATTTCAACAACTGTAGGTGGATGTTCAACAAAGAAGCTACAAGTGAATCAGTGAAATGAAGTGTCATAAACTATATGCATAAGTTCTCAATAAAAAGAAACTAGAAGAATGATCAGAAGGAAAGTAATTAGAAAGAACCATGAACTGTGCCTGAAGAAGAGAAATGACTATCTCCCAAATTAACGAGTGAATTACAATTGCAACAGAGAACACATGGAATGAGCCTTTGAATCATCTCTTTAAAGCCCCCTGTTCCTGCTGATTGGCAGGATAGGAGTCCCCTATGTTTCTCCTTTGCTAGCAAAGCAATAAACCTTCTTTTTCCTTTTTTCTCAAAAAATTATCTTTTATTTTAACAAGGCAAGATATATTACCAATCAAATGTAAATAGGACACCCTTTGGCCTCAGTTCTCCATGCTCATGGACCATGAGGCATTCCTCTTTTCCTCTTAACAGCTTTTTAGTGTTTGCCTTTATTGGATAGTCTCCAATCTGTGTATATTGCTCTTAAATTAAATCATAGTGTCAAATTACTTCATAATCCTGTGTACTATAGGACCATCCAGTATCATATATGCTTCTTTGTGGCATAACTGGTAAGTAGGGTAAGTCGTGGGTTATTTGTATTCAGTGACTTTCATTTGTCTACCCATGCCCCTCCTCTCATTTTGCCTATTGTTCAAACCTCACTTGTTAGGCTACCCATTGGACATAAACCTAAATTAATGACTCCTCTCCTAACTTTTCAAGGTCATCTTGAATTATAAGTAGATCTTCCAAGGTTCTTGTTATCTCTCCCAACTTAGAGTCCTCCATGAAACTTTATGAGCATATTCCATATTTTATCATCCAAGTCACTGATAAAATGTTAAATATTACCACCCTCGACAGACCCCTGTAGAACATCATTTGATGTGTCCTTTTAGGTTGCCTCTGAAACATTAATAACTTCTCATTGAATATGATCCTTGAACCAGTCTGTATCCAACTAGCACCAGAGCTGTATTTGCCTAAATTGATAGTGCTATTTTAAATCTCTATGCTACAACTCTGAGAAAGAGATTTTGTACTTTTTTAGCCTCTTCACAAAGATAGAATAGATTTTAATTTTATCAGCTTAAAGCTGACCTGTCAACATATGCCAAACAATAACCCAGGGTAATTTAACACTGTTCATAAATGTGATATTTTCAAAAAGCCATAAAAAAGAACTCCCCATTAATAACTCTGACTATAAAGGTTCATCACAGACTTCTATTCTCACCTCTTTGAACTTACTGACAACTCAAGTCAATGCCCTCCTTTTATCCCCTTTGTTGCAGCCGCTAGAAGGGTGGAAAATACTGTTGTTGGAAAGGACTGTTGTCCAGGCTCCAAGAAGTCCAGACAAGGTCTCCGGAGACTCTCTCTTTTTCCTCCAGATCCTTTCTCTGACATTAATGATGAAGCAGCTTTGTCTGTGTCTCTGCCTTGGTTAGCAATGCCTTAGTGACAGGGCAGCTCCAGATGCATTAGATCAGCAGCTGATGCCATCATGCGAATGTCTAACACTTACTTTAGGTAGGTGACACTTCTTAATATTCAGGCCTGTCTTCACAATGTCGACTTGTCCCACCAAATACGGTTTTCTTTTTGTCGTTATTAAGATTGTTAAAATTTTTGCTTGTGATCTCTCTAAAGGGCATTTTTTTAAAAAAAAATAATAATTATTTATAACCTTTAATGCCAGGAGGGCAGTATAGTATGCCTAGAAGAATATGCATTACAGAGTTCTTATTTAGAAATGGTAATTAATTTTACAGTCAACGGTAGTGTGACACACTGTCTTTGACTAGACGTCCACCGTGGCTTGCTGCCAGTCCTTTGGAAGAATATTAATTGACGTCCAGCACTAAGCAGCCTCTTTGCTGTGTTTCTGAATGAAACAACATGTTTCAAATTAAACAAATACATTCTAAACACACATATTCAGCATCAGGTTCTGCATTTTGATATCACCAAAATCCAGTTAGTTTATATCTTTAGTTTTCCTTTTTTTGTGTTTCCCTTTTACTTTCTCTCCTGTACTTTTCTAGAGCTACTACTATTCTCCTTCCCTGAATTTTGTCTCACTGCTTTTCTTCTAACTTCTTGCAATATCTCATTGTAGGTAATCTGCAACAAATACTCTGTTTCCTGTAGTCCTGAACAATTTACTCCTATGTTATTGCTCTTTTCTTTGCAAGGTTTCTCAAGTGACAGTATTCAATGATTTTAGTAGAAATATGCATGATATGCTCATTAACTTGCCAAGGGTGCCAGATGAAGTAGAGTGGCCAGCATGTTTGTTAAGAAAAGATACACTTCAAAGTGACCTTGACATGTTGGAGAATCAGGCACATAAATAGGATTTTGTTTCATGGGAAAAACTCACTGAGGGAAGAAAAGCACAGTACAAATGGAGCATGGCAAGTGGTGGTTAGCTACTGGTGTGAGGTGGGGAAAAGAGGGCCTGCTTCTACACAGCCAGTGATCAGGCTGGGGGATTAGTTTTGAAGAATCCAAGATGTAGAAATTGTAACAGCACATCGCATGGGAAAAAGCAATCTCTAATTCATTAGGTCTTGGTTAGGTTTTTCCAAAAATAATATTTATAAATTCACAGTTTATATGATAAAATCACTGGGGGAAATCAGAAAGAGAAAATAACATTTAAAATGAAGTTTGTTGGCACAGGTTTGTAACTTTTCACATTCCCACAAAAATCAGGTGGTGAAGTTCTTCATATATTCATTTCCATTTTATTTTTTTATTTTTTATTTATTCGTTCTATTTAGGTTTACATGATAGCAGAGTGTGATTCATTGTACACAGATGGAGCACAACTTTTCATTTCTCTGGTTGTATGTGATGTAGAATCAAAACATACATGCAGTCATACATAAAGTTAGGGCTATGATGTCCATCATATTCCACCATCTTTACTGTCCCCCTGCCCCCTCTCCCTCATCCCTGTGAACAGAGTTCCTCCATTCTTGTGTTCATTTCCATTTTAAAGCAAGCACAAGCATCATCTGTAATCTGCATAGCTCCATTTGGAGGCGAGTATTATGGATTACAGTATTATTATACTACCTGAACACACTATTCACATAATAAACAAAATTTTACATCTGGCAGTGAACACCTTTCTTCCTCCTCTCACCCCCATACATGGCAAAAGACTTTCTTCCTTCAAAATCTTACAGAAATTCTCTGTATTCAAAAGAGAAAACTTGATAGGGATCTAGAGCCCTGTCTAGAGAGCCCCACTCCCCCATGAGAGGAAAATCGATCCACACAGAGACAGGAATAAAGGTGAGCTCTCCAAGGTCAGCACTAGTTAATGTCAAAAATGCAATTTGAACCCAGGTTTCTGTATGGCCATACCACCCTGAATACGCCCAATCTCGCCTGAACCCAAGTTTCTGGTCCACTGGTTCAGGTCTCTACCCACTGTACTACTCTTCCTCCTGAAAACACCCTATTTTGAGTCATGGTTGTTTATCACAGATTTGTTTTACTCCCCTTTTTTACAGTCTTTTAAATTTCTTTTCTCATGTTCTCTCACTTATTTCCCAAAAGCCATTTGTTATGTAACAGATGCATATGTGTTCCTGTTTATAAATATTCTACAGTAAGTGAATAAAATATGGGGAAACGAAGGGGAAAATTGGTTGGGATGTTCAAGCCCTCTGAATGGAAATGTTGGGAATCTACTCTGTGTCTCACGGGCAAAGGTCACAAAATGAGGACATAATTAGGCGCAGAACCTTGTCTTGGATGGTTGGATCCCACCCTGTTTTCCCTTCCATTTTCACTCTATTCAAAATTAGGATATTTGTTATTATGGAGGATCACCTGGAGAAAACCAGTAGGGCACCAGACAGAACTCTGTGGTGATATTTTAGTAAGCAAGAAGCTTAAAATCAAATTCATTACCAGGGAATTGAATCCAGGGAACATGGCTTCATTAAAAAGTATGACTTTATAAATAACTACACATAAACAGACTGCTTTGCCTTAGAGACTAATATATTTCAAAATTATTATCTACTTAAAATATTTTACCTAAAAGAATTCACAATTAGCTTTCAATATTTAAACAGTACATTAGAAATGGAATGTTTATAAATATTAGAAATAAAACCCACTTCATTACAGTATGAACATATACTAACACACACCACATACTGGCTTTTAAATTTAATACTAATATAGTTCACTATATCAGTTTGTTTGGTTGTTTTACTGACTAAAGGGTTTAGAAAATAAGTAATATAAATATATGAAATGTCAAATTTAGAAGGCAGTGTTTAAACATTTTTCTTTTAGAGAGTATTGTTAAACTTAACTTTTATTAACTCTGAGAATCAAAGAGAAATACAGTGATGCTAGTGAACCTTTGAAAATCTTTTATTTTATCACTTTTAATGCATGTTTAATATTTAACATTCATCTTATTACAGACAGAAATTGTGAAATGCTTGTGCTGTTTCTAAACAGTTTTAAAGTTCAATGCACAGTCACAATTCAGAGGGGAGATTTCACACATTTATGGAAAATAAGCCATTTTTGCAGTAAAGTTGCAAAGTGTGAAAGAATTCTTGTTTTATCTGCCTTACTTATCATGTTTATGAGTTATTTTGCCTGGAAGTAAATTGACAAGTTGTCAATGAACAATAGACAGTGCCCCAGCTAGGCTTTTCACAGGTTCAGATGCCTTTGGGCAAAAGGGCTAAATCTGTAGTTGCAATCTAGCATATGGAGCACTGAAAAAAGTGGCAACAGGGTGAGAGACATTCCCTGCAAAATGCATGCGGTTGTTGCTCTCTAACCAATCTGCTTGGACCACTGTACATTATGAATGCATGTCCCATCACCTTGCCGTCCAGGACTAGGATTGCTTGCCCCCATCTAATAGCTTACTTCTGTCTTATCCCTACTTTGGTCCATTTTGTCATTTTTAATTATTTTATTCCTCCAAGCAATTATCACTATGTATTGATATTTAATAAGAAAAATTTACTTCTTCATTCTAGGTGATCTGTTGGAAACTTCCCACAGAATCCCCTAGGAAGGAAAACAATTTCAGATTCCCTCTTTCAGTGGTCAAGGTATACCCGGACTTCCACCTTTGACCACTACATATTAGAATTATCTTGCAATAATATTTTATATACTTTTCTTCCATCTCACTTTTTTTCCAGAATGCTATTTAAACCTATTTCATGGTAATTTGTGTGGTGGAAAAAATTACTAGAGAGCTAAGTGGTCCTTCAGTAGATGGCACTCTTTATTCTAAATCAGCTCTATGTTGTTCTGCCACATCCTTCAAAGGTCAATTGTTCTGTAAGCCTCCTTCCTCCAGCCATTCCACTCTCTAAGACATGGTTAGGGGTATCCTAGTGCTAGAATTTCTAACTCAAGAAATCAGGAAGACCAAAAAAGACAACCTTAGTAGTAAGAATTCACTAGGAAAACAGCTTTAAGTTTGAATAAAAGGAAAGTCACAACCCGGGTCAGTTTTATACAGTTGTTGGAGTGACAGAGCCTATAATTTTATCATAAGAGGCCATCTCAAGCTGGGCATGGTGGCACACGCCTATAATCCCAGCTGCTCAGGAGGTTGAGGCAAGAGGATCACAAGTTCAAAGAAAACCTCAGCAACTTGGTGAGACCTGTTTCAAAATTAAAAAAAAAAAAAAAAAAAGGCTGGTATGTGGCTCAGTGGTTAAGTGCCCCTGGGTTCAATTCGTGGTACCAAAAAAAAAAAAAAAAAAAACCAGGCAAGCTCAGAGAAAGTGCATATCAGATGTCAGGTCAGATGTTTGGAAGAAACAGTATAATAGGTGACTGGGAGTTGACTGTGAAACCTGAAGCAGAAACCGCTGGTCTTCAAGAGCCAGCCAGTTCATGGGGTATATAGTCTGCTATCACCTCTTTTTTGTCCTTCATCCACACTCATTGAAAATTTGGGTACCTAGTTAGTTCTCTTTTCTAATCTCCAGCCATCAGTTCTACACTAAGTAAATGATTCATGATATCCTCTACTCCAGGTGCTTATCTCTGTTCCATGACAACCTAGTATCTTGGCTACCTCCTGAGCCTCGTCCCCACTTCAGAAATAATTCACTCAGGGGCTGGGGTTATGGCACAGTGGTAGCATGCTCGCCTAGCACGTGTGAGGCACTGGGTTCGATCCTCAGCACCACATAAAAATAAATATTCTGTCCACCTACAACTAAAAAATAAATATAAAAAAAAAGAAATAATTCACTCAGAGCATGAGGTCCTTTGTTCTCTCCATTGTATAATCATTTACTTCTCCTATTGTTATATTGCCCCCAAACCCACTCTTCGATATCAGAAAGTTTTTTGACACTTCAACCCCTATCTAATTCAGCCCCCAAATCCACTGGCTGAGTCTCATTGCTAATAATTTTAATGACAATGTTACCAAAACCTCCAATTGACACCCCCCCTCCTCAACTCACAATAGAGTTTTGCCCTGATAAACCTATCGTAAATTGAAAGTATAATGTGAAAATGCATTTAATGCATATAAACTACCAAATACCATAGTTTAGTGACCACAGGACAACACAGAGTTTCTGGTGATCCTGAGGCTGGGTAGGAGTTGTGGCTCACTGCTGCAGCCCAACATCTCCAGAGAATATCATGCTGCATATCACTAGCCTGGGAAAAAAAGATCAAAACTGAAAACTCAAAGTACTGTTTCTGCAGAATGCGTATTGCATTCATGTCATCAGAAAGCTGAAAAATTATAAGTCCAAGTATCATAAGTAGGAGATTATCTGTATAATAGAAAAGAACATTCCCAGAACCAGAAAGACATGAATTTACATATTGGCTTCGGCAACCTTGAAAAACCTGCTGCACTTAACTTTGTTCAACTGTTAATTGGACCCAACATCTAACAAATACTCTATTCAATGACGAACTACTGCCCATTTAATGAGATGATGCAGAAAAATTCTTTTTAGATCAGTTTCTTTCTCTCTGTCTCCCTCTTGAACTCTTCTACCATATTCCTCCTGCAAATCCCTGGTCAGGGATGAACTCTTCCATCCACTTTGATCTGTTCCTGGTCCTGAGCTGCTTAAGGCACATGAGAAAAATCTTATGACTGTGCTATTAATCTTGCAAATTTAGAAACTCCTAATTCTTTAACACTACTTAAAAATCATTGTCTCTTTTTTTGACTCCCTCAAACCAGCTGATCCAAGCTTTTCTCATTCTCTTCAAGCTTTCTTTGTCCTAATCTCCCTAACAAGATAGTTATGCCTCTTCTTCAGAGAAAGTGGAGTCTCTCAAGCACTGAATACCTCAGTGCTGATCACTTTTCCTCTAGGTATGTGTTTATCACCATTTCCCCCACCATCTCCCCTTTTTTAGGCAGGATGCCTTACTCCTTTGCATGGCTAATTTCTTAAACTATGTTCCTTTTTTAATATTTATTTTTAGTTGTAGGTGGACAGAATATCCTTATTTTATTTTTATGTGGTGCTGAGGATCGAACCCAGTGCCTCACGCGTGCTAGGCAAGCACGCTACCACTGCGCCATAACCCCAGCCCCTTAAACTATGGTCTTTATATCATTCTCTATCTATTCAGAATTGCATCTGTGACTTAAATTTTACTTGGCCTTTGTTTTCGACCTCTACCCTTTGCTAGTTTTTACAACAGTTCATAGAAATGAAATGATATATATTTTATTTCTTCTCCTTATTTTCCCTCTGGAGGTTAGTGCTAATAATGGGGAAATAGGAAGGAAGAAGATTCTAAGCAAGGGAAAGAGTTGGTCAGGAAAAACCTATAAAACAAAATATATCAGCTAGATAAGCAAAAGTTGAGTGTTAATCTCTTTGAAAACAGATATAGTCTAGGATGATGTCAAAATTAAATAAGAGAGAAACAAGTAGGATTATAAAAATGTGCTCTTAATTGTTTGCATTTTATTTCCCCAATACATAGTTTTATCCAAGGTAGATAGGTTACAAAAGTAATACAAAGTTTATTGAATTTATTTAATCTTTACGTCTAAAATACAAAAATTAATAACAATTTTATTTGGGCCCTGAAAATGCATTCCAAGTCCCATCTGAAGCCCCAGAAATGCACATTTAAGGAATAGTTCCTTTGGTGAGTTGCACAGGATCTCCTTTATGTATACTGAAGCAGAAATAGCTTTCTAGGCATGTAAATAAGGAAAAGGTGTTTGCTCTGATGTCTTATATCTGCATCTTATTGTAGTACATTTCCATTTATATTTGTCTTATTTTTTCTTTCTTTATCTTTTTTCCTTTTCTCTCTTTGTCCAAATTCCATTCCTGCTTTAATTTTCTTCACTTTTCTTCACCTCCTCTTTCTTTTTATTTCAACCCCATTTTCCTATTTGCATCCAAAGACACAAAGAAAGAGTTAAGTGAAATAATATGACTGACTTTCTTATTTTACAAATGTAAAAAATAAGACCCAAAAGATTAACAGACTTATGCAACATTTCATAGTAGTTAGACGCAGAACTTAAAGGCAAATTGTAAGTGTAGTGAGACTACTCCTGGATTCTTTCCAGGATACCCACAACCTCTACCATCTCCATCTTGTGTCTCAGACATACTTGATATGTTCCATAGTTTTGCCCACTATTTCCTGTAATGAAAGGATGCCATCCCTCAAACCAAGTGCCTTTACTATGATCATGTCTGCATATCACTTACTCTTAATTAGCATCTCACCCTGACTGCTGTACACAGACTCAAACACCCCTTCCTAGCACCCTGGTCAGTATTGCAAACTTCCCTGCCCTTGCTTGTTTGTGCCCAGGACCCCCTCCCTGTTCTTATTCTCCATAGCACGTGTCACCTTGTAATAGACAATGCAAGTTATATATTGATTCTGTGTATAGTTTATTGTTGGTCTCTCTCCATAAGAATATGAGCTCCATAATGGCAAGGATTTGTTTTCATTTTCATTCATCAATATATTATAGTCCACGCACCTAGTATAGTTCATGGTGCATTATAGGTGCTCAGTGTTTGTTATATAAATGAACTGAATGAATGAACCAAAAATAACTGACACATATAATGCTTCTTCTTCAGGATTTCTAGAGACCCAAAGGTGTGATCACAACCAAAACAAATTTAATATGCAAAATATTTAAATTATTGAACTTGTCTTCTCTGCATCTGTGTGTTTGAGAAAGAGCAAGAGAGAGAAAGAGAAAAAGAGGGAGAGATAAAAATAGAGGAAGATAAGAGAGAGGATGAGAGATAAAGTGAAAGAAGAAAGGCAAGTAAGAGGAGATATTAATAAGGCATTTATATTGAAAATAGGACAAATATAAATGATGCGTTTTTAATTTTAAAATCATGAATGATACATTTTTAGGTGCAATGATTTTTAGTCCTGCTTATCAAAATTTCTGATATGTTAGAAATTCCTCTCAAGAAACAAGTGCATTTTTATAGGTGGAAATAAAAAATCATATTTGTTTTATTTTTCTGGTAAAATAATTGTTGGAAAATAGTCTGGAACTGAGGTATAAATGAGCTTGCCATTTCTTATCCCTCGTGTCAGAGGGATAGTAGCTGGACATGGGCTGGTCTCCTTTGTTCAGTGGGAGCCACTGTTTTGGACTCTGGTGCAGCAGAGAAGCTGTATCACCTGCAGGAAGCAGTGCTCAGAGGGAACGAAGAGCAGTGCCTTTCAGGTGCGCATGCTCAGTATTCTCCTCCTCCCTCTCTGTGGGAGAGGGTGACTGGAAGCTTTCTGCCAAATATTTCCAAGAAGGCAAGAGTTCCTATTTAATAGGCCATAAATTCCTGAGGTTCCCTTTGACATTTCACCGGGTCACAACTTCTAAAAAAAAAAAGAATCTATAATCATAAGGTGCCAAGATCATTTCAACAGTTGACCCTAGGCCATGTCTATTCTGACCTCTTGAAACCTCCCTTCAAAAGGAGGAAACTGGAGCTAGAAAGTATCTCTTTGTAGACAGTGGGGCAAACCCACTCAGGCCCACTCAAGGACCAGTCAGTCAGACATGCATTTGAGAAGGCATAGCTAACATGCCCTTCCATAAATTATAGCAAAGAAACAGAGGCAAAATGCAGTCACGACATCAACTTAAAAGAAAAACAACTATTACAAGAAGCGGGTACAGAATTGTAAATGTAAAAGAAAAGCTGAGAAGTGAAATAGTTTGTATTCATCAAAATCCTCTTTTTTTCTTCCAGAACAACTCTAAAAATCAACAAAACTTGATCACAGCTTCTAGTTTTCTTTTATGGGAAGACTTGAGGTTTGAGTTCAAGGAATCTGTCATGTGCAGTGCTCCTGGAAGTCTTAAAGATCCGATTCAACTCTAGGACCCAGCACTGCTGTGTCAATTAACTCACAATGCCAACTTCTACATAACATTAAGAGGAAGTCACAGGAAAACCTTTATCTCCTCTAAATTCTGGAGCTAAACATAGGTCCAGTATTCACAAGATAAAGTGTGGTTAAACAAAAATAATGACTTAAAATATTTTCAGAAAAATCAACAACTGTTGACAAAACTAGTCTTTAGTCTATTCATATGGACACGATAAATTGAATAATGACACTCAAAGATGTCCACGTCCCAATCACTGAAACCGTAATGTCTCCTTAAATGAGAAGGGAATTTTGGAGATACAATTAGGCTGAGTATATAACTTGAAATGTGGTGCTTATCCTGGATTCTTCAGGTGAACTTGATGTAATTGTAACTCTTCTTATAAAAGGAAAATCAGAGGTCAAAGAGGAGAAAGTGATATGACTATGCAATCAGGGTTAGGGCGATGATACTATGAGCCAAGGACTGACAGCAGCTTCCGAAAGCTAAAGAGACAAGGAAAGAATTCTCTTCTGGAGCGTCCAGAAGGAACCAATCCTGTCAACATTTTGATTTTAGATTTCTGAAATCTGGCTGTCAGCAAATAAATGTGTATTATTTTAAGCCACTATATTTGGGATATATTGTTATAACAGTAATAAGAAATTAATATAATAGGAAAAATTTCCATAGGAAGTTTTTCCTGGGAAGAAAGGTTTCCCTGGGAAGAAATCATCTCAACAAAGATTCCTTTTGGACAATGAAAAACCTAATATGAATTCTGTGACTACAAGATGGCCTTATGTGCATGATTTGCATTTTATAAAGAAACAGCATAGACTATAGAAAGAAGGAATATACAAATGCAGATAGATCTGGGATATTCTGTCTTTCATGTACCAATTAGAACAAGGCATACCTGGATGTCTGTAAATCTCTTCCCAGCAAACCATCTTTGGAGAGCAGACCTCTATAGGTCTATAGTTACAGCCTGCCCCAGTGGTAGGGCAGATAGAAACTCATAGCTGAGACTAATTTAAAGATGCCTCATTAGATCAGATCAGGATTTCATACTTTTTTTCCAAAGAGAAACAAGTTTTTGAATAATCTTATATATACTAGAGCAATGCTTATAAATTGTGCCTCTTTGTCAAGCAATTGAATTTCTCTAGCCACATGAATATTCTATACAACCTGTACAAACTAAATTCTTTGCGCCTAAGGAAAGGTATTTACTCTGTGATGAAGAAGTGCTGAACATTTATAATGCACTTCACAGACCTTGCTGACTTGAAGAATGAATACAACAGCTATTGCAAATCTTCTTTTGAAAAAATAATGTGGCTGTATTCAATAAATATGGTCACATTACAATTGAAATTGATTGTAGTTTCACCTACATTAGCTAGTGATGTTAATATTTCAGTGTCCTAGACCCAGAGGTTGTGTGTGACAATCATGTAAAATAAGAAATTGTGCCTCATACCACAGAAATTTAACTTCTGTTTATGGTGGTCCTTCCTGTTGTAAAGTTGTATATATGTTTGAATAGACATAGGAAGTATAGTAACTTTCCAAATTAAACTGGGATTGAAACAGTCAACATTCCTTGATAGTTCTCTGTAATATGCTTTCCCTATGGTTTGCTGACATTTTATCAAGAGTTCCTTGTCACTGTGTCTATATTAGAAGCAGCTCCTCTAATTTCTGTGACATATATCATGCCTTCTTACTAGCTATGGCTTTTCTTTGGGGACTACTACAAATTTTTAATTTGGTTTAGTTAAGAGATGCTATTGAAGAAATGCATCATGAGCTCCAGACAGTAGACTCTTCTGCATCACACAAATGTTCTCTCTAATACGTGAATGTTAATACTCAACAAGTGGGGGTAATAGAAGTTCAGGGGATTAGACAAAAGGGAATGAAGGGAAGGGATGGGGGATAGGAAAGACAGTGGAATGAATCTGACTTAACTTTTCTATATACATATATGAATATACCACAGTGAATCTCAATATTACATACATGCACAAGACTGGGATCCTAATTAGAATAAGATATACTCCATGTTTGTATAAATATGTCAGAATAGACTCTACTGTTATATAGAACTAAAAGAACAAATAAAAGAAAAGAAAAGAAATCCCCAATATAAGAGAGATCAGGTAGCTGTGAAACAGGAGCAGCCATGTCCACATCTGGCACATGTACATAACTTAATAATGATAATAACTAAATCAATGAAAGAGACAGACTAGCAAGGTTTATGATTGAGCTCTATAGAATGTTAAGAATTCAGTAGAGTCTTTTAAGTGGTTTAAATAAAAACATTTTGGTTGTGTACATGTCAGAAAATGTAAATTTGCATAACAGACACTACTGAAATACAGAGGATAATTAGAAACTATTTTGAAATTTATACTCCAATAAAATAGAAAACCCTGAAGACACCGACAAATTTCTAGAAGGATATGACCTACCCAAAATGAACCAGGAGATAATACGCAACTTAAACAGATCAATTTCAAGCAAGGAAATAGAAGATGCCATCAAAAGCCTACCAACCAAGAAAAGCCCAGGACCAGATGGATTCTCAGTCGAGTTCTGCAAGATCTACAAAGAATTAATACCAAAAATAAATAAAAATTAAAATTTAAAAAAAAAAAAAAGAAGAATTAATACCAATACTCCTCAAAACTATTTCACATCAATAGACTTAAAGATAAGAATCATATGATTTTACCAATTGATGCAGAGAAAACATTTGACAAAATATAGCACCATTTTATATTTAAAACAATAGAAAAACTAGGGATAGTAGGAACATACCTCAACTTTGTAAAACCTATCTATGCTAAACCCAAGGCCAACATCATCCTACATGGAGAAAAATTGGAAGCATTCTCTCTAAAAACGGGAACAAGCCAGGGATGCCCTCTTTCACTGCTGCTGTTCAACATAGTCCTTGAAACTCTAGCCAGAACAATTAGACCAATGAAAGAAATTAAAGGGATACAAATAGGAAAAGAAGAACTCAAACTATCATTATTTGTCAATGACATGATTCTCTACTTAGAGTATCCAAAAAATTCCACCAGAAAACTTCTAGAATTAATAAGTGAATTCAGCAAAGTAACAGGATGTAAAATCAACACCCATAAATTAATTGCATTTCTATACATCAGTGATAAACCCTCTAAAAGAGAAATTAGGAAAACTACCCCATTCACAATAGCCTCAAAAAAAATAAAATCCTTGAGAATCAATCTAAAAAGAGAAGTGAAAGACCTCTACAATGCAAACTATAAGACACTATAGAAAGAAATTGAAGAAGACCTTAGAAGATGGAAAAATCTCCCATACTCCTGGACAGGCAGAATAAATATTGTCAAAATGGCCATACTACTCAAAGCACTATATAGATTCAATGCAATTCCAATTAAAATCTCAATGTCATTCCTTATAGAAATAGAAAAGGCAATCATGAAATTTGTTTGGAAGAATAAGGGACCCAGAATAGCCAAAGCAATCCTTAGCAAGAAGGTTGAAGCAGGAGACATCACAATACCAGACCTTAAACTATACTACAGAGCTATAGTAACAAAAATGGCATGGTACTGGCACCAAAATAGAAATGTACATCAATGGTACAGAATAGAAGACACAGAGACAAACCCACTTAAATTCAGTTACCTTATACTAGACAAAGGTGCCAAACACGTACATTGGAGAAAAGAAATGTGTTAATATTCCCTTCAACAAATGGTGTTATGAAAACTGGAAATCCATATGCAGCAAAATGAAACTCAACCCCTACCTCTCATCATGCACAAAACTCAACTCAAAGTGGATAGGACCTAGGAATTAGACCAGGGACCCTGTGCCTAATAGAAGAAAAAGTAGGCCCAAATCTTCATTGTGTTGGATTAGGACATTATTTCCTTAACAAGACTCCTATAGCACAAGAAGTAAAATCAAGAATCAATAAATGGGATGGATTCAAACTACAAAGCTTCTTCTCAGCAAAAGAAACAATAAATGAAGTGAACAGAGAACCTACGTTCTGGGAACAAATTTTTGCCACACACACATCTGATAGAGCACTAATCTCCAGGATATATAAAGAACTAAAAACACTTAACACCAAAAAAACAAACAACCCAATCAATAAATGGACCAAAGAGCTCAACACAAACTTCACAGAAGAAGGTATACAATTGATCAACAGACATATGAAAAAATGTTCAACATCTCTAGCAATCAGAGAAATGCAAATCAAAACTACCCTAAGATTTCATCTCACACCAGTCAGAATGGCAATTATCAAGAATACAAACAACAATAAGTTCTGGTGAGGTTGTGGGGGAAAAGGCACACTCATACATTGCTGGTGGAACTGCAAATTGGTACAACCAATCTGGAAAGCAGTATGGAGATTCCTTAGAAAACTTGGAATGGAACCACCATTTGAGCCTGCTATCCCACTCCTAGGTCTATACCCAAAAGACTTAAAAACAGCATACTACAGTGTTGCAGCCACTTCAATATTTATAGCAGCTCAATTCACAATAGCTAAACTGTGGAACCAACCTAGATGCCCTTCGATAGATGACTGGATAAGAAACTGTGGTATATATACACAATGGAATATTACTCAACAATAAAAGAGAATAAAAGTATGGCATTTGCAGGTCAATGGATGGAGTTGGAGAATATCATGCTAAGTGAAGTAAGCCAATCCCAAAAAACAAAAGGTCAAATGTTCTTTCTGATAAGTGGATGCTGATCCATAATGGGGGAAGGGACATGAGAAGAATGGAGGAACTTTGGTCAAAGGGGAGGGAGAAGGGAAGGGTCATGGGATCAGTCAAGATGGTGGAATGAGATGGACATCATAGCCCTAGCTTCATGTATGACTGCATATATGATGTGATTCTACATCACATACAACCAGTGAAATGAAAAGTTGTGCTCCATCTGTGTACTATGAATCAAAATGCATTCTGCTATCATGTATACCTAAGCATAATAAATAATTTAAAAATTTTAAAAAAAGAAAATGTGGATTTGGTATTAACCTCCACTATCATGTACTCATTCAATGAATTTACCAGTAATACTTATCTTGTGTCTTCCTTTAGATAAATTTTTTTACTACTTTATTATTTCATTTTTATTCTTTTGCATTTATCCTCTCACCAAGTCAGTAACTTTACTCTTTATCAGGTTTTCTTTTCCCTCTTTTCCCTCTTCAACATCAAATCAACTGCCCAGCTCACCAATCCTCTTTCCTAAAACTCTTATATATCTATGCCCTTCAAATTTCCCCATAGCCACCTGTCTACATCAGGCCACCATTCTGTCTTGTCAAGAATATTACAAGTCACCTCCTCCTTCTGTCTTGCTCACTTCTAACCCATTCGCCACCCTTAAAGTAATTTTCCTAAAGTGGAAACTTGATCATAATGGTGTTCCCCTGCTTAAAACTCTCCAAAAGCCTTCTAATCTCTCTCAGAATAAAGTTCAAACTCTTCCACATGACATAAATAACCTCCATGGTCTCCTTTCTCTCTGATGACAACTTCATCCTCTGAATTCCAGTCAGATGGACTTTTAAATGTTTTCTTCCAAAACACTATGCCTTTTACCTTCATGCTTTTCATGTTTCTTTCCTTCTATCTGGACCATTTCTCCCCTTGCTCTTTCTTCTATCATTGTCCAACATAGACTTGTCCATTGAGAACCCAGTATCTCACTTTCTTTAGGAAACCAGAAGCTGAGACCTGACCCACAGTCTAACATCAGTGGACCTGAATGATCATTACTTCTTCACAGCCTAATGTTCTGCAATTCCTTCATCAGAAAAACAAGTCTTACCTTAATATTATTTTGATGCCTGCATGTTGGTGACCTCTAGTTATTTCTAACATGGCTCCCACAAGTAGGAGTAAACTTTTATTTGAAAGGTTTAATACTTTCATTTCCAATTAAGAAGTTTCCATATCCATGCAAACTCAGTAGTTTTTGTTGTATAGCTCAAATTCTCCCATTTCTGGATCTTTTAGCACATTCCATGCATGTTTGAAAGTGTCTTCTCCCACTGTCCCACCCTTCAGCATTTCCCTGTCTTCTGATACTTCAAAAAGCTTCCTTTGCACAAACCAGTTCAATGCAGTCTTCTAGATTTAAGCCACACAATCATTTTAGCATTTATAGTAATGTAATAATGCATTTATATGTTCATTTTCTTTTCTCATTTTATTTGTGAGGGTTTTTCCTCCCTCAACATAACTTCTTAAAAGTAGAAATCTTACCTTTTACATGTTTTGCAATGTAAAATATATGCTACTAAATTGATCAATAATAACAATAAGGTTGTTTACTTCAGTTGACAACTGAAAGTTCTACTTCAGTTGTCATTGTTGAATTTCTGCTAAAGAATAGATAATAATATGGAATTTATCTACATCAATGAGAATATTAATGTTTTAATATTATTTAAGGTTTTCAAGCTGTTGGAAATGCCAACCTTATTCCTTAAGAACTATTTATGTAACCATGAAGTGGAGGACATGTTAGTAATCAATTAGCATAAGAACAGATAACAGGGAACACTAAGACTTATGATAAATGATGTATGAAAGAATGCTAAATTAGACTTGTTGTCAGACATAATTAGAAGACAATCATGATGTTTTTTGATGTCAATATCTTCTATCTGACATGGATGAGACACCTGTATTAGTTGATATTATCTTAGCCAAAAAAAAAGTACAGTTAAGCAAGAGGATTTATGTAATGCTCACAATAGATTTAAGAAAAATAATGAACATGTTGTATTTTAATGTCTTATAAACTGCCAAATTATTAATGATCTGGAGAGACTATTTGCACTTTCTCATTTAGAAGTTGTTCCGACTTTAATTAAATATCTTCTTGCAACAATGATGTACTCTTTCCACTTCTCTTCTTTGTGCATGTGGATTAATGGAAGGAATACCCAGAGAGTTTTGATGTGCCCTTTTACAAAAGCAACCCAAATGGTCAGGCCTTGGGAGGTGGGGGAATGTTGGGGAATGTTGAAGAGACAGTGCTGACTCCTTCCCTAGCAAGTTATTATCTGAACTTGCTCACAAAGTGCTTGTAAATAAAAGTCAACAAAGTTCAGCATGTCTTGTTTTATTCTAATTACTGTTGGCCACGTTTCATGCCTAGAATTGTTAACAATATGAATCTAGACATTTTTATAACTTGTGTTATTTTCCAAAAACATCTATCAGCCATTTCAGAAAATGTAGAACTCAGGCTGTTGGCAGATTTTTAGACAATGCTTTAAAAATATATTTCCTTTCTGATTCTTCCAGAAATTAAGTTATCTTGGATATCACTTTTCTTAGAAGTATTGCAATATTAAAACTTACTTCCTGAGAGTGTAAATTATAGATATTTTTAAAGGAAGACACTTAGTAATTTGATTAAGCTACATTGCTAGAATTAATTTGAAGCTAGCAAAAATTATGAAACATTTTGCCATAGCAATTATGGGGAATTGTATGCATCCCTTGACAAGTTTTCAAATTGAACAGAAATATCTGCCTTGTTAGAGATTTTTAAATGTCCTGGCTAAGTTTTCCTTAATTATTTCTCCCCTTCTGTCAGCTGTGTTATTGCCCTACTGGTTTAAAGGTTAAACAAAGTACTAGATCTGTCAAAGTGAAAGAAACCAACTGGTGAGGAGCTATCAGAAGGTAATCAGGGCTAATAGGTACATAATGGCTAACAGGATCCTGTTTGCACTCAGATACATCACCACAGACAGAACATAGTTTTCACTGATGCCCTTGTTAAAGAAAACATGGAACAATTCAGAGATTCTGCAGTTAAAACCAAGTGAGTAGGCAGTTTTCACCCCTCATCCCCACCCAAGGATAAAAAGCTGATAAAACTGAAGCTCGGGAAAAAAAAAAAAAAGAGTGAGATTTGCATCCATATGATTAAACTGTTATTTCAGAACAGAAATTACCAACCTTGCCCTTACCTGTGTTAATTTTAAAATTAGCACAATTTTAATTTAAATTTTTAAATCCCCACAAGAGACATTGGTTCCTCTCATGGTTACTGGACATTCCAGGGTCTTTCACAGGTATTTTTCAAGCAGTATTTATACCAACTCCTGGTTTAAGCAAAATAAATCACCTAGAGGGATAGAAAATGAAAGCATAGATAAGCAGTGCTTGTAGGGTACTTGGGTCCTAAAATAATTCTTCCTGTGATTTTTTTGTTGTTGTTTTTAGTGTTTATGATACATTTTCATAAATTATTGCTTTCCCTAGCCAACTAACAAACTAAGTATAAGCTCTAAGTCTTACAGGCTGTTCCCTAGGACATCTACACTGTAACTGCTGGCTCTGTGTGATTTTACTGCTTCATCATTTTGACAATTATCTGTTGTGGCTTAAGTGCTTGCAAAGCTTAGAGTAAACAATAATGCAGGGCATTAAAGCATTTATTTACTGTGTGGTGAAACTAATTCTTCTTAGTAGTTCTTGCAATAGCTGACAGGAAATAAAATCTAAGATACATGCAAGAAACAATAGGCTGCTTACAATAATAGTTTAATCTTCTGGGGGCTACTGAGTAAACTCAGAATAAAGGTTTATTTTTCAATTATATGTATCCATGCATCTTGGAGTTTAACATAATCTTCATGAATAACAACAACATTACATGTATCTCTGATTTAAATAAAGTAAGATTGTATAGGCTGCTTCAATTGGGTGCAGAGTCTGCAGCCCTCGCTGGCAGCCTGAAGCTCCTCAGCACACACCACCTTGTGAGAACATCATTGGAGCTCTCCCATTAGGTTACAAATGCTAGGAAATTTTGTTCAAATAAAGTAATTTCCACAAGTCAAGAATCAAAACAAGAAACAAGAGGAGAAATGTCTAACATTACAAACTCCCACCCTATCCCACCACATTTTGGGGATTACTGAAAAAAATGTATGCAAATTAAAGCTTGGTAGCTTTAATTTGGCAGCCCACATACTAAACTTCAGATCTTCCTCCAAGTCAAGAAGAAATCCTGGAGTCCTTTTATCATGGATATTACTATTTGTTGTTGGGTTATATTATATAATGGAATCAAAATTCTAAGGTTTCTTCTTACCAGTTTAGCAGAACTTTTTAAAAATATTTTGTTCTTTTGCATTTCCAAGAAACTTTCACTTGGTTTGAAACCTGATTCAAATTAGCCCTTTCCAAGCATTCTCAAAAAAGATCAAGATCTTTATCTCACAGAAAGGTTGTGATTTTTCTTGTACAGTCACTGACGATTTTCCTTCACCAGATCAAAACCCCCTGTGACGAAAAAGTTCTATACTTAATTTACACAATATAAATTTCTTAGATCTAATTAGAACTCACCAAAAAATGTGTCATGGGTCAGCTTTCAAAAAATTCTCTGTCAGATCCACCTTTGTTCCCATGTCCTTTCCCACATTATGGATCAGCATCCACTTATCAATGAGTACATTCGGCATTTGGTTTTCTGAGATTGGCTTACTTCACTTAGCATGATATTCTCCAACTCCATCCATTTACCTGCAAATGCCATAATTTTATTCTCTCTTATTGCTGAGTAATGGGGAGGGGGCATGGGGACAGCAAGGGTGATGGATTATGATGGTCATAATAACCCTAACTTTATGTATGACTGCATATATGATGTGATTCTATACAACTTACAACTAGAGAATTGATATGTTATCCTCTATCTACGTACAATGAGTCAATTTACACTGTCAACATGTAAGCCTAAATAAAACAAGAATAAAAATTTAAAAAAAAAAATTCTCTGTCAGAAAAGAAAATTGTTTTCTTTATTCCTCCATATAAAGAGAAAATCTAGATTTAAAAAAGATTGCCTATTAGGCCAACCCTGTTAGAGACCAAGTACTTACAGGTAACCCCACTCCCCCATGAGTGTGGGAGGGTGAGCTTGCCTATGGGTGTATGCAAACCTACAAAGGAAAGTCCTAATATTTAGGAAGAACAAAAATATTGTGCAAGGCGGGATGGAAAAGACATCAAATATCTGTCTACTGTCTCATGCAGGAGCCTAGTTTTAGTGCATAAATGCCCTACATACTTTATAGGGTTATGACCCTGATCTTTTGAGAGCTAATGACAACATTCAAATATATATGCTTTGTGGACTCTGTTACCCATTTTCATCTTGGCACATATTATTTTATTAGTCACCTTGTTCTAAGAAAATAGAATAAAGACAAGGATGCCAGTGCAAGGTCAAAATAGGAGAGTTTTTTTCCAAAGGTGTTTGCCTTGGTTGTACCAACTACTGGAGAGTTTGCGAGTGTTCAATGCAGATTCACTTTAGATTTGAGAGTCCACAGTAAAATGAGGCAATGACTCACTAAAAAATAACCCCACTACTTCATATTTTGCCCTATCACTATGTATATTTTTCTTCTCTCTTGCCCTCTGCATATTTATCAGTTTAGATATATACATATATTAGCAAGACCATAAGCCTGTGAATATTTGTATTTCTACAACGTTTTTATTTTCATGATTGCTATTTGCAAGTATCTTTCTTGATTATACCTGTGAAGTAATTTATATGTAAATAGTGGTTATACCATATAGGCCAATCTGTCTATTTCTCTCCTAAAATAATATACAAGTTTATTTATAGCTTCTTCATTTTGGAAATAAATCATAAATAAATAGATAGATGATAGATTAAGCTGGGCACGGTGGTGCAAGCCTGTAATCCCAGCACTTAGGGAGGCTGAAACAGGAGAATGGCAAGTTCAAAGCCAGCCTCAGCAATGGCGAGGCGCTAAGCAACTCAGTGAGACCCTGTCTCTACATAAAACACAAAATAGGGCTGGGGATGTGGCTCAGTGGTCAAGTGCCCCTGAGTTCAATCCCCAGTACTAAAAAAAAAAAAGATGATAGATTGATGCTCACTAAAATGAATGAAAGTTTTACTAAGTTAGAAAAGTAATATATCCTGATTCAATTATGATTACTAATATTCAGTAAAGCACTATCCACTGGTGATTTTTTTTCCTTAAGGCACATCTCAGATATATACTTATAAATATTAAATTCTTCATTAAAAATGCTAGATATTAGACCATATCAAGGGTTTATTTGTTAAGATACTAAGGCTATGGATGACAGCCTAGCTTTGGTAACAATTTTTATTTTTTTTTAAGTGTGTGAAAGTATTTTGAAATGTTTATCTTCCCATCAATCCTCTAATACTCTATTGTCTCTTCTAAAGAATTTTTCTTCCTTCCCTTCCTTCCTTCCTTCTTTCCTTCCTTCCTTTCTTCCTTTCTTCCTTCCTTCCTTCCTTTCTTTTTTTTCTTGATACTAGAGATTGAAGCCAGGGATATAACCATTGAGCCACATCCCCAGTCCTTTTTATTTTTTAGTTTGAGACAAGGTCTTACCAAGTTGCTTAGGGCCTCATTAAGATGCTGAGACTGGCTTTGAACTCACAATCCTCCTGTCCCAGCCTCCTGAGCCACTGGGATTGTAGGTGTGCCCCACCACACCTGACTCTCTTAAAGAATTTCAATATGGAAAAATATTTATTTCAAGTCTCAAGGATGAGAAGGGACTACGATCTCAGAATAGACTTAGTCAGTTTTCCTTAGTGACAATTAGAATGAAACCATATGTATCACATTTTATATTTTTACCAAATTACACTCGCTCTCACCGTTCTGCATTGTTTTTCAAAAGTGGGAATCTCATCAACTGTACCAATAATAGAATTTTTATACCTACTCAGGAGCCACATCATATCTCATAAAATTCACTGAGATTAATTGGCATTCTGTATTCCCTTTGCATTGGGTGTAAGTTCTAAGAGAGAAGTAATAGCAAAACACGTATATTGATCATAAAATCAGTCCAATGTTTCAAAGATAAATCATTTCAGAATATTGGTTAGTTTATAATAGTTAAACAACATCAAAAGATCTGAGTTCTAAGTACAGAGATCTCAGAGCAAAAAAGTTCAATAAATGAAACTGCTCCTGTATCTCAAATATAAGAAGAAAAGAAAAGAAAAGCCATTTATGGAACAAATACAAGTTAAAAGGGTTTTATCTATTTATTTTTGAGTGGCACTTTTCCTATCATTTTTCTGTAATGTTCTTGTTGGCATTACCCATGGATAAACTTGGGAAAATATTGTCATTGATGGGGAAAAAAAAAGAAAAACTTCTGCCACCTGTAAGTCATTAGGCCTGGGACGAAAATCAAGCCTGAAACCTGCCAGTGGCTCTACATTTAATTTTAAATGAAGGGAAGGGGAGTCAGAAGCAGAGAATGATTATGTGTGTCCAAGACCCAAAAGAACATTTAGGACTTCATGCATTTAATCAGCACCACCACGTTGCTTGAGCCTACACCTGCAGAATGTGTTGTCTGTGTCATTTGTCCTCTTGGAGAATAAATGGACCTTATGGAAGTGAAGTTTCAGAGAGTGGATGCACATTATCAGAGTAAAATTAATATTTAATCCATGAAAGTATAATTAGATCATCTCTTTTAAGAAAAGAATATTCTTGCATTTAGGAAAAATTCCCATTTACCATCTCTAATCATTCAAGTTAAACTTTCAGAATCAGAAGTTTCTACAATTTTTTTTCAGCAGATTGATACGGTGGGGGGAAGTAGAGTCTAATGGTAGGGGTTTGATAGCTTCTGGAATGCTGAGTTTCTATGTGTGATAATTGCCCTTTCATCAAATATAATTGCTCGTGACTTGAAAAACAGTAAAAAGACTATTGTATAAAACATTCATATAGAAATTAAAACAAGTCAGAGAAAAGAGCAATTTTATAGCTTCTCTCATGTCAAGCACTTCAAAAATTGCATTTGCACTTTAATTCTACCTCTGTTGCACTCAGAAATTATGAAATCAGCTTCTAGCCATCCTTATTATCTAGCATTGGGGTCTCAGAGGTGTCCCAACAAAATGAATTATAAAGCTTGCTAAGTGCATTGTAGGAAATTGATCCAAATTAAATGCTTCTATTAAGCAATGACCAATATATTCATTGTATCTCTCTTAAATTTGTTAATGAAGATTTTAAAAATATTTACAAATACCTTAGCATTTTGGATTCATTTATGGACAAATACTTCTAACATTTGGCCCATCCTCTGATAATACAAAAGACTTTTAGAATGCCCAATGTCTTCTTTTGAAATAAAACATTCAACATTCAGCAAAAGTAGTGTCTTGGTAGAGCTGATAACTACAACCAATATGTTTCTGCCTCCTATTTTTTAAAATCCTTTTCCAAACAAACACTACCATCTTCATTTTTTCCCTTTTTATCTCCGACAGAACTTTTCTCCATCAGTTACACACTTATTTGTCAGTATCTTCTTCTCCACTAGCTCATTCCATATCAATTACAAAGACTGGTTCTCTCTTTAAATGAAATGCATTGAAAACAGATATTCAAACAAGAACACAAATTTTTATAGCAGCACTGTTCACAATAGCCAAAACATAGAAACAACTCACATGTCCATCAATGGATGAACTAGCAAACGAAATGTGGGATATGCATAGAACAGGATATAATTCAGCTCTAAAGTGTAAATGATGGTACCTGCTACACATGGATGAACCTTGAAAATATTAAGAGAAATTAGACACATATTTTGTAGTTCCATTTATATAAAATATCCAGAATTGGTAACTCTATATAGATAGAAAGCAGACTAGTGTTGTGAGGGCCTGGGGAGACAGACAGTAGGGGAAACAAGGAGTGGCCATCGATTAGGCCATCATCCGTGTCCTGCTTAGCAATTCCCAAGACCCACCTTTAGTATCTTTAATTCATTAGACTGTAAGTCCTTCCTAAATGGGCATTGCATTTGTTTTGTTCATTCATTTGTGACCCAGTATCTCTGGAAAAAAATTCTTTAAAAATAGGTACTTAATCCATATTTACTGAGTTGAAGTTTAGTAAAAATTTTTTCTCCAGCTTTTGTTCTCTTTGTCTTTTGACATTATTGAACATTCTCCTTCTTTTTAAAAATACTTTCTTTAGTTGTAGATGAACACAATACCTTTATTTTATTCATTTATTTTTATGTGATGCTGAGGATTGAACCCAGTGTCTCACATGTGCTTAGGCAAGTGCTCTACCACTGAGCCAAACCTCAGCCCTCTCCTCCTTTTGATTTCATTCTGAGCCTCTTTCCCTTTCTTCTAGCACTTTAACCCTTGCCTTCCCCAATTTTCCATCCTTATCTATATGCTTGCCACATTTTACTCCAGATGCTTATCCAGAGCACTGTCTTCCATTTTCTTATGTTCATCTAATTTTGATCAATCAGTCTCAAATTCATCAAAATGGTCTCTTTTTTTTATTCCCTTATTCATCATCTTAATAGATGTTCCTCATCTTTCAGGCCTCAGGTCAATTGTAGCCTCCTTAGAATAGTCAACACCAGACTCCTCCATCAGCCTTGAAAGATTGGATTCCTTCTTTTCCCTCCTTTTTTTTTTTTTATGGACACAGTATCGTTATTTGGTTTACTTATTTTTATGTGGTGCTGAGGATCAAACCTCACACATGCAAGGCAAGTGCTCTGCCACTGAGCTACAACCTCAGCCTCTTTTCCCCCTTTATATCACCGGATACTCAGACTTTTTGTGGACTTAATACTGAATACTATTTGATTACTTATCTTTCTCTCCAACTAAGCTTCATGGGAATAATGAGTTGTTTATTGCTGTATCTCCAGTGCCTAACGCGTACTGAAAAAATCAGTTAAATGAGTTAATCTTTAACTTCAAGCTTTAAGAATTTATTCAATTCTTACAACTGCTTATTTGATTTCCTCTAGAGGACTTGTACATTCTCTGAACTTGGAGATGAATTCATTGTCCCAACTCACATCCTTGCCAAACTTCCTAAATTCCTATCACAAGAACATCCCCATCCAACAAGTGAACTAAACTAGATATTCGAGTGTCATCTTGAGAATGTCTTCTCTTTCAGTCCTCACACTCAGAACCTAATCCTGTTCTGTCTCTTTTCCAAGTCCATTCTCTGTTCCCATGGCTCTGCCCTAAATTGGTTCTGATTCTCATCCACAGTATCTCTTTTGGATGACACAATAAAACAAAACAAAAAAGCAAAACAAAACAAAACCTTGAACAAATTTGTCTTCCTTTCCCCAAGTTTTCACCCTACAACCTAGCCTCCTCACTGCAACCAGTTAGCTCTCTAAGCAGAACAAATTATGTCACCGCCTAAAACTCTTCAGTGACTCCCTGTCACCTACAGGATGAGGTACAAATACCTCAATGTAACATAAAATATGCTCCAAAACCAATTCCCTATTTACCTTTCTAGCTGTATCCATTCCAATAGAAACACCTTACCCTCAAGCTCACAATTGACTACAACTTGCTTACAAAACCTACAGATTTCTCTCCTGCCTTTATATCTGCTTCTGTTCTAACAACATTTTACTCATATTTCAAGGGCCACATAAAAACCTTCACTTTGAGCCCTTTTCCAGCCTTGTCAGAAAGATTTCCTTCCTTTTTCTTCACTTTTACGGGTCTATCACAATGCATTATAGATTATTACTTTGAACTGATAACATTAAAATTATTTGTTTCTAAGGCTTCTCCCCCACCCCCTCTGAAAGCCAGCTCATTTTGTACAAGTCTTCTTGGCTTCATTGCAGATCTGGATATAGACTAGACACTCAATGAATGTTTGATGAATGAATGAGTGTATGTGTGTATACATACATGTATTTATTTACATATATACATATATATAATATATTGAATATGAAAGTAAATTTGATTATATTTGATTTAAAGTATATTTGTAATTTAATACATCTGTGAATTTCCAAGTAAATGTTACACATTCTGAAATAGTTATTAAAGAATTCACACTATGGACAGATGGTAAAGAATAACTGAGAATCCTGAAGGATACATATGCGCTCACACATTCTCCTTCATTCTCTCTAACTCACTTATGCCTTCCTGGCCCCACCAAGCCTGTCACTTTTCATCTTCCCACCCTGCCAATTCCCATGATCAGAGAAGGCAAACTGAAAAGGGTGCCATTGGAGGGGGTAATGGTTACAGAAGGGCAATGTAGTCTTGGAGGCTTGAAAGTATGCTGTTCTATATGATAAAAAGCAAGTACTATAAAAAGCACCCCTATTAACCAATCATGACAGCTAATGAGTTTCCTGATGCCTATCTCTCATGTCAGGTTGTAGATGGAGATCTGTAGCAAATTTCACAGGAAAAAAATTGAATTTTATCTATTCCTGTTATAATATAGAAGAGTGTATTTATTCCTCCAAGTAGCTTTCATTTGTTTTTATACCTTTGACATTTTATTACTCACAAAAGAATTAACATTAAAAATGTAAAAAAAAATGCCTTGATACATCTTGATAATATCTCAATACCACCTCAAATTGTTAAATTCAAGGAAGTTCTCTTCTTTCAAATAATGGATATCATAATAGTCAGTATAGATAATAAAAACATTCAAAAATATTCATGCTTTGGGAGAATAAGGTTTGTAACTACATAAAACACACCAAAAATATAAAATTAATTTAAACTAATTAGAGAATCTTAACC
The DNA here is from genome assembly GCA_004024805.1 of Geosciurus inauris. Taxonomy (NCBI): domain Eukaryota; kingdom Metazoa; phylum Chordata; class Mammalia; order Rodentia; family Sciuridae; genus Geosciurus; species Geosciurus inauris. The sequence continues at coordinate 126,124 of PVHX01000988.1, read as the reverse complement.
AATAGACATATTATCTGCTATAGACAATACAAAAAATCTAAAATCATCTAGATCTGAAAATTCAAATGTTATGGGGGGAAATGAAAATCAAGCTAAAATAATCAGATTATCAGATATTTATGAAAACATTTGATCATCAAATCAATTCATTTGTTGTTAGTGTATCCTATCCACAGAGGATAAACCCATATATTTGTTCCCAGGGGCAAAAAATTAACATTTAGAATAAAAGTATGGCTACCCAAATTGACATTTTGGGAAGCTGTTTAGAAAATAAGGCATAATTAATTGAATTATTAAGTTTTTGATTCATCTATAATTATTCTCAACACAAATCAATGAATAATATTCTTATCTACCTTCATATTTAAATAACATCAACAACCATGGCAACAACAAACTCACAAAGAATCATGGCACCTGTCCTTCCCAACCTGATGTTTCCCTGGAGTGGCCGAGTCATACCTGTAGGCCACCTATGGATATGACCATAGATCAAGGTGGCATAGCTGCTAAATAAGTTCTGCAAATGAGGCTGTTGAAACAGAAAATAAAAGTAATAAAAATAAATTTATTTCTGAGCAGAGAGAATTGAAAGAGAGAATGAAAAGCAGGGAAGAGATGTTGTGAAACTGAATTTCAGATAAACCTATTATGGATCAGGGCACTTGTTACACTGTGATTTTTCTTCATACCCCATGTCCTTAACTTCTATTACTCTGAACACTCCAAGTTCTTTAAAATACAATCACACCATTTTTTTCAAGGTTAATATATAAAAGAGTAAAAGATTGCTCCTGGGCTAGGATCCCGTATGCTAAGTTTCTGCCCAGAGCACATTTTTATAGCTGAGTTATAAACCTTTGAAAATAGGTGTTTAGAATGGAAATGTTAAGCGACCCCTTATTATAGTGGCACAAATATTACTGGCATCATTCATCTAAGGAAGGCACATAGGCTGCTGTAGTATTGTAGTTTACACTACACTTCAGATAAAGGAGCATGAAAGTGGTTGGGTTATATTCCACCACAAATTTAATCACCCTTTGGAAAGAAGTTCCCGTGATGGAGAAGAGGGGCAATGTCAGGGAAGAGAGGGGAAAGAAATGTTGACATGTCATTTGGATTTTATTCTTAACATGCCATACCAATTTCTTATGACAAACTGAACTGACAAGACTGACAGCAACAAATAATGACTGGAATCATCACATCGTAATGAATTTTTATTGCTCTCAAACCATGCAATATTATTTAATAAATTTCTTAAATAAAGTTATGTTGCCTTTATAGAAAGCAAATTTTGAACCAGAACACATTATGTACATATCCCTATAGTGGAGGAAAATTGGAGACAAAAATAAATATCAGATTTATAATAGCTGAAATGAAATAGTGGAGCACTTGGAATTTTGTAGATTGTCTGCCTATTTCTATTTTCCTTTTGGAAGTGAATTTTCATGTTCTGAAAGCTAGCAGTTCTTCATTGAGTCTGCCTAGTTTTTATATTGTGTCTTATAACATTTGGAATATATTTTGTGATATATCTCCTGTTTCCGAGTATCTTTTACTTCTAATATAACTTATCTCTGTAGTTCCCATGGATTCTCAGAAGACACAGTTTTTCATTCATATACTTCTTTTTCTATGCAGATAATATAATAATTTTGTTTACAATAAGATAAATCTATGCAGAATATCTCAGTACATGATTACTCAGTAAACTTAGTGTCAAAGTAGTAAATGGTGGTAGGGTTGAAATTAGCAATTAGAACTCATAAATACTAAAATGATTAAATCACCCACTTTTATAGTCTTTACTTGCCCATAAGAAAAAGCAAAGGAGGGAGACACAAGGGGAGAAAACAGAAAAGAGAATTCATCCGTCTTCATGAGCAGATTATTTCAGGTAAATTAAATACATAGCAGGGAAGGTTATCAAGTTACTGCTAAGGCTCTGAACTTGTAGTAAATGTAACTGATATAGTAAAGAGTTAACAGAACTGGTAGATCTAATGAATACATTCTGGTACATGAATCCTCTGATTCAATCCACTATGTTAAGTTTGTGAATGAGTGTAAAAAGAAAATGTAGTGACTCCAAATTATATGGTTTTTCCTATTTGGGCTGCAATTTTCTAATATGCTTACTCAAATGAGAGGAAAAAATTATTAATCAAGTTCTTCAAATATTGGATACTAATCTTTTGAAAGAATATTCAAGATGAATCGGCAAAATCCACAAAAGTTCTTGATTGAAAATACAGCAAATCTTTCTAGGTAATTATTACATATACACATAATACATTAACATTCTCAATGCTAACTTTTCAACCTATTAGAGAAATAGATTTAAAACACCTACTGTTTGACACTGCATAAATAAAATAACACATGGATGAGTTTGGTTTGGGTTTTGATTTTTTCTATCATTCATTGTTATATCATTCATTGTTATAATTCCAAATTATTAAATTAATGTGTTTTATCTAACCTATTGAGTTAATATATATTTAGATTAGCAATATACGTATGATTCATACACCTAAGCTTCCTGAAGAGATAGGATTTGTATTTATTGTTCTTTTTCCAATCTTACTGCATGATTCAATGCTGTCTTCATTAATAGAGATACTGAACTCAGACTGGAAAGGCTAAAAAAAATCACCCAGCTGTTCACCTCTAAATATACTGATTTGTCAGTTTTAGGATTCTATATTTATCTCCTCCAGGTGTCTCCAATAGTTAAAAACAAACAAAAGAAGAATTTTAAAGAAATATTTCAGCTCTTCAATAATTTAAAATACTGTGGATTTTAAGAATAGAAAAAAATATGGCTAAAAGATTTTTTGGGGGGGTTGCATAACCATTCGATGGATCTATTTGTGGTTCTTAATATTTAATAAAGTTGCTTCAGGAATTCATTCCTAATCAGGATGTGTGTCATTTGCCCTTGAGCATGGTCTATGGAGTCTGAGAATAGTGCCAGGCACATTCCATAGGTCATGTAAGACGGCCACCTTGTGACTAGCTGTTATAAATAAGGGCTCTGGGGTCAAACCTGTCTGTTCTTTGAAGAGGTTTGGAGGTTTCACCCTGAAAGCAGCACCAGCCCTCAGTCTGGAAACCAGGTCCCCAAGGAGACCCTGGGCAAGCACTTTCAAACAGCTAGGAGTGAGAGAGGAGGCACAGCAAATGTCAAGCTACATAAACCCATAAGAGAAGAGATGAGAAAATAGTATCCTTTTTGCAAGGACAGAAGTATAACTTTCTTAGAAAAAAAAATGTGCAAAAATTGGGGACACATTGAAAAAATATTAAAAAGTGGGAAAAGCTAGTAAATAAATCCATTTGTTGGCCTGAATTGTAGGTAGACAAAAGGTTTGGATTAAATAATCTACCAGAAGGAGAAAAGACACATCAATTTGATGAGCTTGAATTTCCCTGTCAGGGACAGGGGCTTTTTACTGTATTTGTTATTGTTTTTGTTTGTTTGTTTTGGAAAGGCCATGGGCTTTTTATACAATGAGGTCAAGAGGAATAATCATTCTTATTAAAGAAGGTACACTGAATAAGTAGATTTATTATAAAGACTTACAACAATGTCACTGATATTTATACAAAAATACACACCAAGGAAAATGCATAATTCCATAGCCCAAAGGATTATGAAATGTAAATTTCCCCCAAAGGTTAACCTTTTGATGCCCGCCCTGACCAATTCTCTCTTGAATTTCTAAGGTGCAGGATATTATCTCCAGGGTCCTCTTCCAGGCCCAGTCAATCATTTCCATTTCATTGAGCTCATAAAATCATAGTCTCCATTACCTCTTCCATTACCTGTCATTCTCATGTCTTATTCATGTTTTACACTTAGCCTTTCTCTTCCTTTCCCCAGAATCCTAAAATCCAAGCTTACTAGACCAATTGTATGCCCAGGGGCTAGACAAGATCATTTAGGTTTTCCACATATTCTTTTGTGCCACAGACCCTAAACACCATGCATTAGAAGGTATATTTTAACCTACAAGAGATTTGTCTACCCTAGCTATGCAGGTATTTATAAAAGTAAATACATGTGTATAAATTCAGTAATTCTTTTTTTCTATCTTAAACTCTACTCTATTAATCACAGTATAGTATCCACATAGCTTAAGGATAATACGTGATTTATTATTTTTATATGTATAAACAAGAATTTAGTAAATATGTGTTTGAGCTTCTTGGATTAACTCTGTCTCCAACCTTACTGTTAATGAATACACAGTCTCCAGGCAGAGAGCTGCTGCACTAACCATTGTGACGTGCTATTGGTCAGTCTGTATGGAGAAAATATCTGATTTGAATCATCATCACTATCTAATGGAAATTCCTACCATGATTGTTTTACAAAATACTTGGATATTGGCATAGGCTGGCTGAATCTGAGTTTCACACTTCCCAAGGTAATCTCCCTGCCATCTCAGCAGTCTGTGTCACCTCTCAATTGCAATGTCCCATTCCCCTTTACACTATTGTACTGATACTTCTTTACAGACATTAAAATTTACTTGATATGGGTCCCAATTCTTCCTGATTCTCTTATGGGAGAAAATTAAATGGTTATCATAGAGTAAACCTATAAGATGAACAATAATGCTGAAAAAAATCATGCTTCATACCAGGAACAGAGAAAAAACTTTTTTTCCTCAGTGGCCTTCTGTTCCATATCAGAAAATCTCAGTAGAAGTAAGTTTCGCCAAAACAGGCAAAACGAGGCAGACCTAAATACAAAGAGAAGTATGAACAGATCTTAATTCTTGTCTAGTGGTCCAGTAACTTGAACTTCCACCCATTGTGTGAATGAGGTGGTGCTAAGTAAAAAGTTCCCACACTTCAGAAATCCAGTGATCCTCATTAGGCTTAAGGCAAGAGCCAGAGATGTGTTTGTTTTAGAGCATTCAGAATGAGACACTTTGTATCTGTATGTTCACTCACCCTATGGTTTTACAGCTATTATTCCAACATAATTGCAATCCCCTGAGGATACTATAAGCAGGCTCAACATTTACTTAGTTTTCCCAGAATAGCCCTGGATTATACCTATTGCCCTAAACACTCCTTTTCATGCTCAACAGTATCCTAATTTGGAGGATAAATTATATATTTACCCTAATTATATCTCCAAGCATTAAACATTCCAGAACATCATATAGGATGATATTTACATACTGATCCAAATTTGGCTAAAGATAAGAGTTCTCTCAGAGTTACTCTAAAATACAGATTCCTAAGCCCCTGTCCTATGAAGAGACTTGGAAATGACTTTGCTTACCAAGTACTGCAGTGGATTCTTCTGAACAATAAAGTGTGATCATTTTCACACTCAAGAATTCCCAAGTTCTGTCTCATGTATTATGTTTAACTACACTATCCTTTATTCTTCCTCTTTTTCCTTTGCCTTGGGAAGAGTTCCATTTCCTAAACTTTCCTGAACTTAATCTTACATCTGAAGTACCTTTGAGCCTAATTTGTTACCTTCTAGCTCCACGTATCCTTTCGCATTTGGATATCTGGCTATCCCAAACAGGTGCTGGAGGTGGCCAATACCATTGTTCAAGAGCAGGTATGTGGATCTCTTCCCCTCTTAGAATATCATGTTGGTAGCTTGAAGTTTTCCTTGGTGAGAATATTTACACCATCCAACAAATGCTACAAATAAAACTTTCCTCCCAGAGCCCCTTGTTAACATAACTAATACATCACTTGCTAAACATTTACTGCTAATTATTCTACTACCCCCCAGACAAATGAAACATCAAGTATTCCTATAGAGTCTTTGTTTTACATATATTTAGGTATGCTAGGTAAGACAGAGAAGATTTCACAAGAGAAAAATAATAGTTATCCTTTAACCTTTATCATTTTATTGGAAATTTGTCATTTCCTAAATATAAAAAAAATGTTTTTAAACTTGAGTTCAAGTTCAAACTATCCTCTTGAATTTTAGGCTTTGTTCAAATTTAGAAATCAAATGATAATTTTTATTATAGATAAGTTTATTTTTATTAGTATAAAATGTTTGCACATTCATAATAGAAAAGACATAAAATTTCTTAGTTCCATGTACCAAGAGATACTCATTATTAACACTTTTTTTAAGCTAGCTGTTTTTCACTTAATATTTTATCATGAACATCTTTCCATATTAGTGAGTATACTTTTATGTAAATATAAGAGAAATGTATTATCTTTATACATAATGTGACTTATCTGACAACCTTTTTGTTTAGAATGTAGGTAGTTTCCAAATTTGTGTTACTAAAAATAGCACTCATATGAGGATTATTGAAGACTTTATCTGTGGATCATTCAGAAAATGCCAGTTTGATGAACCAAGCCAATCCAATGAATACATACTTCATATCTTCTATCATTGTTAATAATATAATTATTGAAGTATGTATGCAAATACATAAATAGTATATATTTTATGTGTTTTTACATCCTCCTGGGTTTTGACTTTTTTTTCTCTCTCTCTGTGATTGTGTTTTCTTCACTGAAATGGCCAAATAACTAGGAAAATAAAAACTCAAAACTCATGAGAAATTTGTTTAAAAAACTATGGATTAAATTGACCTTTTTAGCCTAAGCTTGGATCCCAAACCAAAACAAATAAAAAGTTTCTTATTGTCAGAAGTCTCACATTATTTTTTGTCTAAAGAACATGCCCCACCTTCAGCAATAGGGTCATTTGCTATTGGTAATATTGGGGAGGAGGGTGAGGGCAGATTCATTTATTTTCTAAGATATGAAATTAGAACAGTACAAATTTTATAGAATCTACAGTGAGAAACAATAGTTCACCCAGTAATCATCATCTAATAAAAGTACAGGGTATTTTTTTCCAAAAACACAAAACAAAAGCAACCCATAAATTCTAAAGAGATGTTTTAAAAGGCACTTAAGCACAGTTAAGTTAATATAAATATTTTAATATTTTATATGCATGGTTGAGCTTCCCTTGGATTTTAACCCACCTCATTTCTTAAATAGCACATCATTATTTTGCCTAGTTGAAGAATTGTCATGTAAATATTGGTATTGTACTTCAAAGGAGAAAAAGGCTGTTGATTTTCAACATGAATATTCAAATATTTCTGGTATCTTTGATAGTTATTCAAGTAGGTAAGCTCTGTGGGTAAGAACTTTTTACTGGAATATGTCCACTTATTAAAAATCTATCACATGCTCTTATTGGATATTGCTTATTTGGGCATAAAGAATTAATATATTTCTCATGTCTCACAATTCCTACGATACAAGAGATAGTATAATACTGCCTCTAGGGGAACACACATTTTGTACAGAAAAAGATATATCTATCCAAAAGAAAAAAATAACTCAAAATTTTATCCACCTTTTAGATGCACCAGTCAAATGTTTCCCTCTCCCACTTTTTTGACTGCGATGTTTCTGGGCCCCTTATGTGGATTAGGATGTCATGATACTTAAAGTAAAAATATTTTATGCTTATTGAATTTAAGAATATTAAAGAGTCGACTCTTTCAATTTATAAAATTATTCATGCTAGAGGCAAACCCCTTTGTATTTCATGTCGGAGACCTAGTGGGAATCTTCAAATAGAAATAGTAAGAAAAAATATCGACTGATTATAACACATTTCCTTTTGAATGAAAATCCAATATTTTGTTTACAAAAAGGAATGTCTTACATATCAAGAAAGTGGCCTGATTTTAAACAGAACCCAGTAATAGTAATAATAGACCCAATTAACAAACCTCTGAAAAAAAAACAGAAGAAAGAAGCATAGGGTTCTTCTCTCTCCCTCCCTCCCCCTCTCTCTCTCTCCTTCCATCCTTGCTTTCCTCGCTTTCTCTCCTCTCTCTCATATTCTCAACTAAATCCAAATCCAAGCAGACACATGTTTCCATCAGAATTAGTCTACAGATGATTTAGTAGATAAAACAGAAGATGCAGACTCAAAGACAATAAATTTAGTCCTCCCTATACCTGTTAAATTGAAAACTATATCAATGAATATTAAATTGAATAAATTGTCTTGAGATATAAGATCTGATTTCTTTTAGGCTTATTTAAAATAAATGATTTCCTCTATTTTCTTCTTGCCATGCAGACATTTTTAACCATTACACTTTTTATTTATGATCATATGATAACAAAATTAGAGGTTAAAAAATGTACTGTTATGTAAATTCAAACACATACAAATAAAGCAGTATATAATGGATGACTAAATTCATGAAATGATTATGCAAAATATCTTTGAATGTCCCAAATTCCTAAACATGTCACTACCATAGCCACCAATTAAATATGAATTTTTCTTTTATCTAGGTTCTCAAAAACTTGTGGTAACATAGAAGAAATAATCTTCGACAATTTACAAGAAAGATTAAACTGACAACAGTTTCTGTGCTAGAGTCAATTTACTGGAAACCTTGTATTCTAATTCTTTATTGAACATAGGATCACATATTCTTTCTTTCCATCCTTTGATGTTATCTGCACAAAATAATCTGATTAAATGATCTAACTCATCAAAAGAGATGGTTTAATGCCTTAAAGGAAGATTGTTTCCTATCTAAGGAGAGAAAAGAGGAAAGTCAGGGTCCAGCCAAGTTCTCAGCTAATATGAAAATCTGCCCTATTCACTGAACAAGGTGATAAAGCCAGCCCACAACTCAAAGGTGTCACAAGATGACTAGAGTATAGGCACAGTCTACTGAAAAGGGCACTGATACTGACAGTAACCCACAAAGATATAGATTCTGCTTCCACTGTTGTTTCTCTGCAAATTTGAGCACCTTATACACATCACTGAGTCTACATTTTCTTATCTATAGAATGTGAATAATAATAATATCCACTTCTTAGAGCTGTTTTGAGAACTCAATGAGATGTTTGTAATGATGTTAGCACTGTAGCTAGAATAATAAATGTGAAAATTTATTTTTAAAATTGGTCCAAATCATGCCTTTTTATACAGAAACTGCTGGAAAGTCTTTTTTATTATTATTATTCTAATTATTTGAGACTTACTTCTGTAATTTTGGCTGCAACAGGCTTGGAAATTGTTTTAAGAGAGAGTTCTATGTCAAACAACAGCCACTGAGACAATCATCCACCTCCTACCACCCAGCCCAACCTGGTCAGAGTCTAGGATATCCCCAGAGTTGTAAAGGCTAGGAATCCATAGAATGATTACCATGAGACATGCGTCTCAGAGTCTCTGAAGCAGGCTATCTTGTGGTGAGCTGATAGGCCAGTGAGTGGGGTAATGGGAGAAGACTTGAAAGGCCAACTGATGTAAGCCTGTGTCCCCTATTGCTTCCCAGGAGCATCACCAACTCTTAAACAATCAAAGGCAAATAGGATCTTCATAATAGGTCATCACTCACAGTAATTAAAGTACATGTCTATGTTCCCTGGAAGGGGCCCCTACGAGCAGATTAACATAGATTACTTTGACAGATTAGCTAGCTGACATTTGGGGCCCTGAGGGGAAGAGTAGGAAACTGTGAAAGACACATGATGGCAGAGAAGGGAGGGTGTGCAGAAGGGGAGGGAGAACCTGTGAGGCGAGGAGAGGGCAGCAATAGCAAGTGCCACTGCCCACACTTGGCCCCAGGAACAAAGAATTACTTTTATGCCGGGTGCGGTGGCTCACGCTTGTAATCCCAGCACTTAGGGAGGCTGAGACAGGAGAATCGCGAGTTCAAAGCCAGCCTCAGCAAGGGCGAGGCACTAAGCAACTCAGTGAGACCCTGTCTCTACATAAAACACAAAATAGGGCTGGGGATGTGACTCAGGGGTTGAGTGCCCCTGAGTTCAATCCCCGGTACCAAAAAAAAAAA
>PVHX01000988.1:0-116146 GCA_004024805.1 Geosciurus inauris | reverse complement strand
ATTACTTTTATAGAGATACAGGAAGTTAAACAAGGTCTTCAACAAAGTCCCAGCAACTCAGAAGAAAAGAAATAAAACCTCCACTGAGAGCCGAGTACATCCTCGTTATGAACCAACCTTGGAACTTTCTCTAAAGAGAAAGTATTTTGCATATATTATGTCCCGTACTTTCTAGTAATATGACCTGGAATTGATTAGAGAGGAAAATGAAGTTTGTCAGCAAAGGAAAATACTGTTCTGAATAAGTAAGAGAGAACTCCGTACAGAAAAAAGCTTCAGAAGCAGTTATGAATCAAACGTCAGCCTCCCTTCTGCCCTCTTTGACATAGTTTTGGCCATTAACAGTCAGCAAAATACAAGGTAAGAAATAAGATGGTAAGCATGCCCTGACAGTCCAGATCACATGCCACATAGCTGATAAAATCTTAAGTGCATTAAAAGAGCCACTTTAAAATGTGTATATATGTTACCCAACTGCAATTTCGTTCATTTATCAAAACTAAAGTTAAATTGTTTGTGGCAAATAGCTATTTTGTATCATCTAATTTCCCACAGGAAACTTGAAACTTAGGTGGTCATTACAGGCCCTCATGCTAGGATATAAATATTTTTAAAATGATAAAATTCTCCTGGCTCTTACTGAATTCATCACATATGTCAAAAGCAAGTAGAAAATTAATATTTTGGAGGTGAAGCATCAAATTTTGAGAAAAGGTATCTGTTCCATAAGATAAAATAAGCTGGCTCATTTTTTATTCAAATACTATTTATTTTTCATTTTTGTAAAGTAATCTTGGGCACCCAGAACTATTTTCTCAGCAGGAAAAAACATCTGATATTCAGATCTGAACCAGTTGACTAGTTATGAGGTGAGTAAAAAGTAACATTTGCATTTCTTTAAATATTTGTTTATATATTTGTCATCACCCAGAGAGGCTTTGCCCATTTATCCAAAGCAAACTTCAGCAGAATTTGGGGAGTGAGTCAGAACATCCCCAGGAGCAAAAAGACAGTTTGCTCTCCCCATCTTTTACACAGAGGATCTAAGCATAATCAAAGGACACCAGTATCCTTCACTATTTCAATAAATAAACATGAGTGAAAGAAAACACATGCAAAAGAATTTAATCTCTGAAAGTCCTTTGCTACATTACAAATTCAGCTTTGAGCTCAAGTTTTAGAAATACAGTTTAGGCTTGGGAGACATTAGTTTTCAGGCCATCTAGTCAATTTCCTATAAATGTCAAATGGCTAATCACAGAATAATTTTATAGGGCTTTTTGCTGAGTTATTGTTGTTTTCAATGTTCAGTTAAATGATTTACCAATGAAGTCAGCAGTGAAAATTGTTATCATTGGTATAAAACCTTTCTGTTTTTCATTTGGGAACATAATTTTGTTATTCTTATTCTCTCAGTCATTTTGTTAATGACAACTAAAAATAATTGTTATATAACCTATGTTATTCATCCCTAAATTCAGAATTTAGAAGCTTTTTTAAAAAGCCATTGACTAGAAAGACAAGACATGAGAAACAGAATGAAGGAGACACAATTCTGTGGATGAGCTTCCCTGGTGTAGTACATTCAACTTTGGTCATTAGGACATTAAGTTCACTTCCACTTTACATGGATGGCATGAGAGAGTTAATGAACTTCTGTCAAAGTGAGCAATGGTCCTTTTTCACTGATAAGATCAAGACCAGCACCTTGCCCAAGTAATATCGAGTAGAAATGAACTTCGTCATCCTTGTGAACAGAGCTTGACAGACATTGTCAGACTCTCACTCCTGAGGTATCATTGTCATTCACTCTGCATTAACCCCGCTAGGAGATACTGCTGGATTTAGCCTTCAAAGTCTCCTCATTATTTGACAAGTTAGAAGAGGTAGTGGAACTACTAGTAATTGGGGAACTACAACTCCATCCCAGCAAGTGACCTTGTCCCCAAACTAAGCTCTGGCTGGCCCCAGGTAGAACACCTTAATTGGCAGAGTAGTTATTATTGCAGTTCTTCAACAGGCGTATTCCAGGGGCGGAATGGGTGAGAAGAATTTCAGCACAAGGCAGTGTGGAAGAAATGCTGATAACTCCATCTGAGGCTGGCATATTGTGTGCAAGTGTCACTAGCTTTGGATTTATCTCTGTCACTTATTTTCCACCTCAAAGAAGAATTTGATTTAGAGCTTCAAAAAATCAAGTGCAAATGAATGAGAAATGAACATATAAAAACACAATTTTAAGAAAGAGATCAGGATCCCTTCTGTTCTCCTATTTTAAACTCTGAGCCCTCAGCAGAGAGCCAAACTGATGTTGAGTTGACGTTCAAATAACTTTGGTAAAAACTTTTAATTAGTTTTTACATATTTTCAGACCTCTATGCTCCCAAGTCCCATCTGAAGCTAGAAACTACAAATAATATAGAGGCTATTTCTTGATTCCTAATGGTTTGTTTTTATGATCAAGTGGATTAAACATTTTAGATCTCACTAGAAAGCTCTGAAAACTAAAGGAGTCGAATACTAATGAGACAATTTTCATAAATACCTTAACCTTGAGATGCCTTGCTATAATTAAATATAAATCAACATGCAGAAGTTTGTTATGCACTTTAAATTACAGAGCATCTCTTTGGTTACTTAAATATGAAATATTTAAGTTCTATGGGATATTTTTAACTATGCCTCCAAATTTTTTGGTTTCCTAAAGCCAAAGCATAATTATATTAGTTTTGGGACATAGAGAAAAATGTGTAACAAACTCATTCTTGACATTTTGAAATCTTTCTCTGTAACTCAGTATTCAATGGCAAAGAGCTGAGAGTTTATCTTCATGCTGTTAAAGAAGAGATCCAGTCTCATCTTGTGCCTTATCATCACATACCACTTGCAGAAGTGTAGAGTAGGAACATCAACAAAATGTACGTGTTTATTGCTGCTCCCCAGAATAACTCAAGGCAGGAGGTGTTAGTTTTCTGAAATAATTTCACATCTTTTCCAAGGAAACGATGATTTATATTATTCTTTGTTATAACTTACTGATTAAAGTTTAAAAGACCAAGTAAAACTTTCAAACATAAGTCTAAATTATCCAAATCCATAGAATTATTTTGTAAATCTGTTTTGCCATGGTCAGACAAATATGACCTGGGTTGATTTTGCTATATGCAAATGTGTATGCAAAGCAAAAATTTCTGACATTATTTCAAGGCTCCAAGTGTTACATATTTGAGATCTAATTCCAAATTTAATAGCATGTACTCTTTAGTGCCTTATAGCAGATATTATTGGCTATCACTTATGAGAACTATCATTATATTCATGCTTATTTTTTCATTTCTTCTGTATTAATAGTGTAAATCCTGGACCTGTTCATGTACAGAGAAAAGTAGTAGCAGTCTTTGGCATGCCCAAGAACCCTTCAATTCCTGAGATATTAGCTGCAACATTAACAAACCTAAGAAACCCTAAGGATTCAGGGACATGGAGTGCCCAACAGTCTCTATTTGCTCAACAGAAGGATTCCTAAGACTGAGTGTTTAATGTAAAACTGGGAATGTGATGGGCAAACTCTGGTCACCTTTAAGGAGTGAACACCATAGCTAAACTCATATAGCTATGTTATCAAATTTTTCTTTGGCAAATATGTAAACAAACCAAAAAAAAAAAAAGTTTCTCTTCAGCTTAAGGAAGTAAAAAACACAGTGGGAATTTTCAGTAGTGCTGATTTTAAGAATATAGAAAATCAGAAATATGAGGAATTTTTATACTCCCTGCAGTGGCCTTTTATATGTGTTCTTAATGCATTTCTCAAACTCCGATTCTTAAACGTTGCCAAGCTTTTGTTAAAAATACAAGCAGTGCTGCTGAGATGAGAGAACTTCAGAAACAGTAGAAAGAAATAGTAGAAAGGTAGATAGAGTTGTATACATTCCATGTTTTTTATCCCAATAAAACACAATGATTAGCTATGCTGTTTGTTTTAAAAGCCTCAATGTTCTGTTTTTTCCTCATGGCCATAAACTAGGAAATTGTCTGGAGGAAGCTAGCTAATGCAGTGATGTGACCTGGACCAATAAAAAAGAAGCACATCAAGGTACAGGTAATGGCTGAAGCATTGATAAGTGTAAGGGTTGGGAAGAACATCTAACCATTCCTTCTCAGTAGTCTTTCTGAAGTAGCTGAGATCCTCAGCTCTAGCCCCTGCTAAATTAAACATTTCAGCCCAGCTTACTAGCACCACAATACACAGGTAGAAGTAATAAGTAATAATGAGTTTTGGGCCATTGAACACTGTGAATTTTCCCAGTGTACTGCAATTATAGAAACATCTGTGCTAAATAAGTTCCTATTGAAGGCTCAGAGTGTTTAATAATCCTCACAATTTCTCATTATCAACCCTAATAGAAGAGAGAGTAAACTCTGCAAAAGTTTACCATTTTCAAAGAAAATTGCCATGAATGTGATCATTTCTGGTACCACATTTCCCTGGACGATAAAAACACCAGAGACAACCTCCTTGGAAAAGAACATTAAACGGCAGCTTTAATAATGTGTACCATAGCACAAGGCAAATTATACCACTTGCAACAGCCCAACCATTCTGGCTAGAGTGTCCCCTGTGCTATGGCCTGTCAATTTAGGAGATTGATGGTGCTCCTCAGCTTTCTCTACTGCCTCTGACAGAAGAGTGGTGGCCCAAAAACACACACAGGTTTCTCAGTCCTGTCCTAACCACCAAAGCCCAATTGAAATAGCTCCACACCAGCTGATTGCTTCCCACAGGGCTCATTCCAAAACAAATCTAGATGTCAGGGCCAGGATCTGAATAACATTAACAACCACTAAGGGTCGGTTATTGCTACTGAAGGGGAATGTCACTGCTCCAGAGAAATGTGAGTTAAATGTATCAGTGGCTGAATAGGTGTCTCCTAATTATTTGGGAAACAATGCAGCAGATATTACCTTGGAAGAGGGTAGTGGGGGAGAGCTACTGAATGTCCATAGCCAGAACTAGTTTATGAAAAAAAACTGGTAGAGCCAGTCACAGGGCATAACTGCTTTGTTATTAGCAAAGAGAAAAAGTGATTTGCATCCAATCCTGTTAAAATAGTTGCCAGCTTGAGTTCTATGTCTGAAATTATTGTATTAGAGAAGATATTGAAATCTTTTTAAAAGCATGGCTAAGCTGCTTTGGAACTGTGATGGTGAATTTTGTATGTCCATTGAACCAAGGCACCCAGCCATGTAGGTGGTTGAGTACTGTTCTGGATTTTTCTGTAAGGTTATTTTTGGATGAAATTAACATTTTAATCAGTGAACTTTGAATAAAGCAGAATGCCCTCCATGCTGTGGATGAGCCGCATCAAATCAGTTGAGGGCCTGAATGGAAAAAGACTATCTTCCCCCAAGCAAAGAGGAATTCTGCAGCAAACTGCCCTAGGACTTGATCCATAGCAGTAGTTCTTCCCTTGGAATCCAGTTTACTGGCCTACCCTGCAGATTTTGGACTTGCAGATCCATAATCATGTGAGCCCATTCTTTAAATCTCTTTATATTAGTTTTGTTTCCTCTGGATAGTCATTACTAATACTGGAACAAAATTAATATTCTGCCTTTATCTAATCCCTCAGTGTTTTCTAATTAATATTAGCAACTTCTAACATTTATTATATGTCAGGAACTATCTTAAGTGTGTTACAACTGCATACATGATGCTATTCCTATGTTTATTTAACGGAAAAAGAGAAAGAGGCCTAATATTGCCCGAGCCATAGAGGCAGTTAGTGACAAAAGCAGAGTTCAGATTCTGGTCTGGCCCCTCTAGAGCCTGAGTCTCCACCTTGACAGACTGTCCTTCCCATGATGTAATAGCAACATGAGAGACGGTTAGCATTCAAAACATGTTCAAGGTACACACAAACTGTGTTCAAAGTATACATGGGGGGGGGGGCATATTTTTAATCCTTGACCACTTAGGTTGCTTGCTTTGCTCCCAATGAGGGAGCTAAAAACCGGATTCTACCACCTTGCATGCTCCATCTAGCTTGCTTAACAACTGAATTCATTACCTTACTTAAGTTATTTATGCGTTTAGGCCACTGTCTTACTCATATGTCAAATGTACATGACCCTGGATAAATCCCTCAACTTCTCTGGGAGCCAACCATTCATCCATTTTTAAAAAGGGTATTTGCACTAAATTATCAGTAGCCTTCCTTGTAACCCAAGTGGTAAAGGAGCCTCAGTATGAGAGGAAAATATTATTTGCTTTAAAAATTCATTTGAGAACTAAATAAAAATGGATTTGCTAGTGTGGGGGAAAATGAAAAAGCATTAGGCACATAATTGATCTTCTAAAAATTGCTTATGAGAAAATACTGACTTTCATGCAAGTAATAATCAGACTAAAGTTTTGATTCCTGTGATTGAGATCAGTAAACCATTTTAACATGGAGGATCTATAAGTGTGGTTCAAAGAGACCTTTTTGCGGCTTTGTGGACATGCTGCATTTCAGAAGTCTTTTTTATTTCCATGAAGCACTTGGAACAACCCAGAATGACCTACCCATCTGTTGCCCCCCATGCCTTTAAATTGTCCCATCAGACTCAGTCATTCTGAAAATACTTCTGACACCACTTTTGTCTATGTCATATGTGTCCAACAAACTCTATTCCCACTTGATGGTGCCACAGAGGTAGAAACAATGCCTTTATTCTTCAACATTGACTGCATAATAGCACCTAGTAATCAATTAGATCATAAGTGTTCATGTTTTTGAAATGAGTGAATAAATGATTTAGAGACTCAAATTAGTGTTCAAATGACTCATTATATTTAAAAATTATCATGAAAGCTAATTTACTGTTTATTTGTGCCCTATATGATTTATATATAATATCTGTCTTAATCATCCTTTATGAAATAATATTGAGTAGTATTCCAATCACTAAGTCATTTTAAGCAAGTGTATTTATCACTCTGTCAGATACCTAACATACCACATGCCAAAACATTTGGCAAGACCCTCTGCAAATTCATGATCTGACATCCTTAAGCTTCAATGAATGTTTACTACTTTCTGGTTGCCCAACATCTATTCCCATGATTTTGGACAATGAACCTAAATTTCATTTTGAAAAATTATTGTTTGATATAAATACGAATCAAAATGCCCCACTCTTACCTTGCCACAGGGAAGCACATGGCTCAAGGTTAGCCAGACTATTTTTATTATTATTATTAAATCTTTGACTTGAGCAGATTGAAACAAGGAAGAAGGAGGTATGGTAGCATGATGGTTGGAGCCCACACAGCAAGGTCTCTGAAATCAGTAGCTCCTACTGTCTGAACTATTCCCTGTCCTTCCTCAATCTGGTCTTTGAAATTTCATTTCTGTAGGAATACCTCCATATTTTTCCCATAAATTTTTCTTTTGTTTTTATTGGGAAATTCTGTTTTGTTGCTTACAACCACAGGGTCCAAACTGACACATAACCCCTCTCCCTGGAGACCAGAATCTTCTCTCTCCACTCCATAGGGTATAATATAGTTGCAATTCACTTTCTGGAAAGTTCAATGCTCTTTTCAAAGGCTTGTTTTCAATCAGGGTATGTGACTAGGATGAAGCAATCAGGAACTGAGAGAGGAGGCTGTAAGATGTCCGCCCTCACAGTTCTACAAGCCCAGGGTGGTTCCTGAGAGCACCTCTTGAAATTTGGCCCCTTTGTGCCTCCTTACCAGCCCTCTTTCCAAGTTACTTCTAGAGACAGATGTGTGTTTCTTTTATGGCAAATGTTTCTAGCTGTGGGCCTGTAGGACTTCTTATTGCACTGATTCTCTCCCAGATACTACAATTTAAAGGCTGAGAAGCAGTGGTGGTCTGAGGATCTGGAAGCACTGAAGGATTCAAGGGACTTAGGCTTTCTTCCTTGCTGTTCCCTACTGTCATTATGCAAGGCACAAATCATACAAGATCCAGAGTGAACACAGGTTAGTGCTTTATCACCACAATATTGAACAATGGGGAAAAAATGTGCTTCCCAAGACATTTCATAAAACATTTTAGGAAGACCAAAACCCCCAAGGCCTCACCAAAATCAGGAAGGAAAATGTAGGTTCTCCTAAGAGAACTAATGGAAAATGGAGCAGGAAGATTTCAACAGGATTTGAGTAGGAACTTCTTAATTAGGAGAGTGATAAAACACAGGAGACTTGTAAGTGAGGTTGTGAGCCCTTGAACTCTTTAGGGCTTTATAAAAAGCCTATAAAACCATCTCTCCTGTTAGACATTCATTGGCCTTACTAGGTAATTTTAATTCTATAGCTTAAAACTCTTTTCAGTGGTTAGCCACAAGTCTGGTGAGAGTTCAGAAACATTATTAACATTAGAAGAAACAGCATTAAAAATGTATATGTGTGTGCATGTGCACCTGTGTGTGTGTGTGTGTGTGTGTATGGTCTCTATGATGTTGAAGACACTGTTTGCCTCATACTTTTTAATATTATGTTGGTGATAATGCCTATTTCATACATTATTGGCTTTTATCTCTACTAAAAGGATCCTATGGCTGAAATTTTCCATGGATCAACAGAGCACATATGGAAATGAAATATGTAAAGTCTTGCATCTGCAATAAATAGTTTTTGAAAGAAAGAGGTCATTTCTTCACTTGGTGCAGGCAGCTGGCGCAAGCAGAGTGGGAAAAATCAATTTATTTGAATTAGAACTTCACAAATATGAATGTATCACAAATACAGTGATCTTATAGTAGGGCAGTAAGCACAGTCCTCCTAAATAGGACATAAATAAAATAGAGCTGTAGCTTCATCCAAAGCTCCTATTTCTACAAAGAATTGATGGCCATCCTTAGGACAAGCACATTCTTTTACCCCTTTCTGGAATGCTATCTATCCGTTTTCCTCAGGTTCCTCTTTATGGCAGCCGTCTCTGCTTATCTCCTCAGAGCCATCTTTCACTTCCTTCCTTTTCCTTGTTTCCACACTCAGCCACTTGGAAAGTCCTGCTCTCTCTCCACCATCCCTTCTTTCTAAGCTCCTACCATGCACCTTCTGACTTCCCACACACACACAGGTATAGTAACCATCTTAGTTTTCCTTAAATCTGCTTACCATCTTTTCTTTGAGTTTCAAATCATTTTATGGCTCCCCATTACCTCAAAGATAAACTGCAAAACCATTTAAATAACTTCCAAGTGCCTCCATGATCTGACTTTCAGTTACTGTCTTTTGTCCAAAGTTATTTTAAGTGGTTCTGTTCCTAGATGACTTTATGCTCACTATTCCAACTCCATGTTTTAGCCTACTAACTTTATTCATACTATTTCCTTCAGTTGGAATGCCTTCATGAATCCTGCAAAATTGTCAAGTCACAATTAAAATATCACATCTTCCACACAGCTTTTCTTGACCATACCAGCCAGAAGAAGTCCTCTGAACATAAAACTATTTCTGTGCATTTTTATGAAATAGATATTACAATTATTCATTCCCATAAAATCTGTGCCTGTCAGATCACATGTATATTAATGGAAAAATCCCTGATTAGCTAAACTTCACTTTTTTACATGGTAAACTAGCCGTATATCTTGCACAAATAATGAATGAACGTTAATGGATAATAAATGAATATTAAAGAGAGAAAACAGGTGCTTAGATATTTTTACAATGCCATTTTCTCCTTTGCCTATTTATGACATTTATTTTGCCTATTTAGCTCAAGTACTGTACATTTCCTTAGGTCCTACACAAATTATTCCATTTTCATAGGATCATAAAAGAGGGATAATCTGACACCTCATTCTCAACTCCCGTCACCAGTTCTGGAAGCTTGATCCTTCCAGCCCAGTGTTGGGATTATTAGAAAAGTGTAGTATTCCAAACCTGTAAAGTTGTCCTTTACTCAGGGAACTCCTGAGGGCTAAGGACTCATTGAGGTAAGTGCCACTGTGTTGACCCCACATTGTTACCCCAGCTACTCAGTTCTACTAATTATCAGACATGAACAGCCATTCTATCCAGTAGAAAAAAATAAATAACAATAATAGAAGTAGCAGCATCTACTCTACCAAGACGGCTTGATCCTCGGCATTTTAATTCCATAAAAAAAAAAAAAGTGCCCACTCACTTCTGAAATTCTGGTATATCAGAGTCTGAAGAACAGCCTTCTGTGAGCAGTGAAATCAACATACAGCCCTTGATGTGGTTAAAACTAAATCAGAGCAAATAGTCAATGGTACCATTTAAAGAAAACCATTTAATTCTCAAGTGTTTGAATGAATGCTTGGGTTTTGGGTAGAATTGTCTGGTTGAGGTTGAAGCAGAATTTAATTTTTAAAAAGGAAACTTAAGAGCCTTCTAGAGCTTCAAAAATTCCCACAAAAGTTTTATCTTATATATTCATTAAATTATATAATATTTTTTTTTATTTTTCAGTGCTTTTATGAGTGCATGATAGTTATACATAATAGTTGCGTTCATTTTGACATACTCATATATGCATGGAATTTAATTTGTTCCATTTCAGCCCCCAGTAGCTCCTCTTTCCCTTCCCTTTTCCCTCCCCTTAGTCCGCTTCCTCTGCTCTACTGGTCTTCAATTTATTCATTTATTTTTTTAATTTGTTTTTTATTGATGTACATAAAGATGGAATTCACTGTGGTATATTTATATATGTGCATAGTGTAATTTTGTCAAATTCATTCTGCATTTCCTTCCCTTTTCCATCCCTCCTCTCTCCCTTTCAATCACCTTTTTCTATTTCACTGATCTTCCCTCTATCCTTATGAAATCTGACCCTCCCCCACTTTTTCCCTTACTTTGCTCTAGCTTCCACATATGAGAGAAAACATTCAGTCCTTAACTTTCTGAGTCTGGTTTATTTTTTTAGCATGATGTACTCCAGTCCCATCCATTTACCAGCAAATGCTATAATTTTGTTCTTCTTTATGGCTGAATAAAACTCCATTGTGTATATATGCTACATTTTAAAAATCCATTCATCTGTTGATGGGCACCTGGGCTGGTTCCATAACTCAGCTATTGTGGATTGTGCTGCTCTAAACACTGGTGATCTTTCTTTACTATAATATGCTTATTTTAGTTCTGCATAAACACTGAGGAGTGGGATAGCTGGGTCATATGGTGGTTTTATTCCTATTCTTTTGAGAAATCTTCATACTGCTTTCCAAAGTGGTTATACTACCTTGTAGTGCCAACAATATGAGTGTACCTTTCCTCCATATCTCATCAGCATTTATTATTACTTGTGTTCTTGAATGATTGCCATTCTAACAGTAGTGAAATAAAATCTCAGTGTTTTTTCATTTGCATTTCCCTGACTGCCAGAGATGTTAATTTTTTTTACACATATTTGTTGGCCACTCGTATTTCTTCTTCTAAGAAATGTCTGTATAGTTCTTTTGCCCATTTGTTGATTGGGTTATTTGTTTTTTATGGTTTTAAGTTTTTTGAGTTCTTTTATATGCTGAGTATTAATCCTCTATAGGAAAATTAAACTAGATAATATTGCTTTAAAATAAACATTATGATCTATAAACTCTTAAAGATATTTTTTTCATTGATACAAAAAAAGCCTCCGAAAAATTTGAAGACACTATATGTATTATTTGCCTGTATTGACTAACATAAGCAAGTTGCCATTGCTTCTCTTCTGCGTTACTCACATTTTAGCTTCTAACCCACATGTATCCCCTTCCAGTTCCTTCTCTGCATTGCTCCTAGGAAAAAGGTCCTAAATCCAGAACAGTGCCCTTTATGATTACTTTACCTCCCAACCTCTTCTCAGAACTCTCTCCCAGTAGCTCTCTGAACTCCAGTCACTCAGGTCTTTTGTTAATTCCATGCCATAACCTTCTTACAATAGGGCCTTTCACACACTCACCCATTCCTAAGCCTGTTTCCCCTTTTTCCTTTTCACTTCATGATCCCCACTCAACATTCAGGTATTAATTCAAACATTATTTCCACAAGGAAGTTTTTCTAGCACTACTCCCAGTGGGATCAATATCTCCTATAAAACACCCCAATGAAATGTATCATTTAATAACACTACTCATTGCTTTTATTTGATATGTATTTGTATGATCAGCTGATTGTTTTTCTTCCACACCAATGTATGTTTCATGAATGTATCTATTTTTGCTTACCACTGTGTCCTCACACACATAGTCCATGTTCAATAATATTTGTTGAATAAATGAGGAATAAATAAAAACAATTTGTGACAAAGGATTTCATTTTCTCATATCTAAAGTAATGGGGTTGAATTAAGATAAAACCTATTTTAGCTCTAAAATAGTCTGATTCTGATTAAACCCTATAAATGCTTTATATTATGGTCGGTCTAAATATTTTTAAATAATCCTCTGGAGGAAAAAAACACTAAAGAATCATGGTTATTCAGTCAGTGGATATTGTAGGTCACTTTTTAAAAACCTCTAACTTAGTGAACTATTATAATAACCAGTTTTATATTTCCATTGACATAAGATTAAAGGAACATCTTCCACCTTCACACAACAGCACTGGTAGTTTTAAATTGTTCTTTATGTGATTATTAACACCATGAAATTCTTTGGGGAGGGGAGGGCCAGTGTTAGCAATATAATTAGGTAAGTAAATTTTATCCTCCATATGGTCATTCTGGTCTTCCATTTCACACATGTTGGCGCCATACAAACCATGCTGGCTGTTAAAAAAAATTAGCCCTTTCATCTTCCCCACTGACTATCCCTCTATTAGAGCCCCCCTTCCCAATAGGACCTGTGTTATACCCACCTCCATGCACACACACTATGAATCACCATCTCCTTTTCTTTAAGACTTACCTGCCCTTGCTTCTATTTCTTCAGAGCCCTGATCTTTACTGGGTGTCAATGGTTGTAATGGGTTATTAACAAGAAAACTCATCCATTCTAATATGTTATATAGTTAATTAATGTTACCTCCCTTAAGATAATAGGGCATATGTCCTCTTAAAGGCTTTTAAGAAATGACAGTAATGCTGGAAATTTCAGGCACCACTGCAGACAGATGAAGGAGATGGAGTTTTAAGCATGGGGGCCTCTCACTGATCCTCAAATTATTCCATGTAGGCAGCTGCCTACTTTGCCCATGAGAAAGCCAGTCTCTTTCTCTAGAGAACTTTATAAACAGCATGGATTTCACTGTTTGACATGGGTGAAGTATAGTTCTCCCTGAAAACGAAACAAAACAAAACAAAAGCCCAAACTCAGATATCGCCTGTTTTTGCCTCTGTGGTTTAGATGTTCTCAAGACTGGGATGATACCTCTCACTCCAAAATAAAACAGGTCAGCCTGCCTTGAGAGACAGCTGAATTTGAAGGAGTCCTTAAGCAGCCGGCTGATTTACTTGTCATTTTCATTTTGGATTCCAGTTCAAGCTATATACACTGCTAGAAATGAAAGAGAAAGCTGAAATCCCATTGTGTGCCCTGCTCTCCCGGAACATAATTTTTTTCCTCCATCTGTGAATCTCCTGTTGATATCAGGGGGAGTCACCACGTGCAGAGAGGGGAGACACATGCCAAGAGAGGGAAGCCCATTATGTAGTTGAGAGCTAATTTTGCTTAATCTTCTTGATCTCCATAAAGAGCATTCTGAGACCCCATAGGATTTAAACAAAAAAGATAAAGATGAAGAGGGACTGCTCAAGCAGAGCCAGTGTAATACTTATTTATTAATGTCGTCCATCACAGTGTGTTTACCCGCCTAACCAAAATTTAAAACTGTCTGATTGAGAACAGAGGAGGAAAACGGATTGCTGTATCAAGGCAAAACACTCACTCCATCCCTACATACTTACATTTGGAAAATGAAGTGAAATTATATGAGCACCATATTAGAGACTTGTGCTTCCGTTTGAAATGAAAAGAAAGATAAGTAAAAACATAAATCTGTGACCCTGAGCTGATCCTTAGATAGAAAATTCATCTTGAGGAATAAACTCTCCATGCTTAATAACAGGATTAATATTAAAGGAGCATCGATCTTCACTTTACTCCAATGCCCTCTGGGGAAGGAGAAGGTTGGGAGAGGCAACTCAAAACGGGCAAAGGAAAGTGGGGTCTCAGCTTAGAGAGACCAGCTTGGAGAGTAGAATCATCAAATCAGAATCTCAGCCTTAAGAGAATACCTTAAGGGTCTCTGGGTTCGAGCAGAAGGTAGTGTGTTTGTGCTTGAACTCTTGCAGTGACAGGAACCCTCAGGCAGCTCATCCTAGATCTGGATAGCTTAGCACACTGGAAATTTCTCCCTTGTAATATTCTGAAGTCTATGCCCTATAATTTCTCCTTATTGCTCCGTTTCTGCTCCCCTTGGAGCCAAACACACACAATGAACTGAAAGTGTTTAAGACAGTATGGCCCTTCAGATATGAGAAGATAGTTTTCTGCGTACTGCCTTTTCTTCCTCATTGCCTTAATCAGCAGCATAATAGCTATGATACCATTGCTGACAGTTTTCTAAACTTTTTGAAGCCCTCCTCCTTCAAGAGACTCATGTTGTAAAGTCAGACTTATCTTTTCCATGAAGTTTGGAAATTTGCCTTTTTATTTGCCTTTTTATGGGTGGGTGGTTTCCCTGTAAGACTGTGTACTTCAGGTAACAATTTTGAATGCTATAAGATGAAAAGGCATTTGCTGCAAAGGCAGGCAAATGAGGTCGTTACATATATTTGAATCCTCTGTAGCACCTATACCTAACATTCATAGACAAAAGGGCTTGAAAATGCAGTAAGTGAACAAATGAGCAAATGAAGAATTCTTGTATTTTAATATTTGCATAGGGCTTGATTCCTTATAAAGGAATATAGTCCATTATTTATATGTCACAATAAGCTTAAGGGGTCAGTAGAGAAGGTATTATTATTTTATCCTATAAATAAGAAAACTACAACTCAGAAATAAGTGTATTTATGAAGAAAAGTCTTTTATAAGGACACATACAACATTGGACTTGCACTACCCTATACTGTTTTTCTTTTTTTAATTTGCTGTAATTATACATGACAGCAGAATGCATTTCAATTCGTTGTACACAAATGGAGCACAACTTTTCATTTCTCTGGTTGAACACGATATAGAGTCACACCATATGTGCAGTCATACACGTACCTAGGGTAATGATGTCCATCTCATTCCACCATCTTTCCTGCCCCCATTTCCCCTCCTCTCCCTACTCTCTCCTTTGCCCAAAGTTCCTCCATTTTTCCCTCGTGCCTGCCCCCCATTATGCGTCAGCATCCACTTATCAGAGAGAACATTTGACCTTTGGTTTTTTGGGGATTGGCTTACTTCACTTAGCATGATATTCTCCAACTCCATCCATTTACCTGCGAATGCCATAATTTTATTCTCTTTTATTGCTGAGTAACATTCCATTATGTATATGTGCCACAGTTTCTTTATGCATTCATCTATTGAAGGGCATCTAGGTTGGTTCCACAGTTTAGCTATTGTGAATTGAGCTGCTATAAACATTGATGTGGTGGCGTCTCCATAGTATGCTGATTTTCAGTCCTTTGTGTATAGAACGAGGGAGTGGGATAACGGGCCAAATGGTGGTTCCATTCCAAGCTTTCTAAGGAATTTCCATATTGCTTTCCAGATTGGCTGCACCAATGTGCAGTCCCACCAGCAATGTATGAGTGTGCCTCCCTCGCCATCCTTACCAACATTTATTATTGCTTGTATTCTTGATAATTGCCATTCTGACTGGAGCGAGATGCAATTTCAGAGTAGCTTTGATTTGCATTTCTCTAATTACTAGAGAATTTGAACATTTTTTTTTGTTTGTTGATCAATTGTATATCTTCTTCCAAGCAGTGTCTGTTCAGTTCCCTAGTCCATTTATTGATTGGGTTATTTATTTTGGGGATGTTAAATTTTTTGAGTTCTTTATATACCCTGGAAATTAGTGCTCTATCTGATGTGCACGTAGTGATCAATATATACTCCCACTCTGAGGGCTCTCTCCTCACATTATTGATTGTTTCCTTTGCTGAGAAGAAATTTTTTAGTTTGAATCCATCCTGTTTATTAATTCTTGGTTTTATTTCCTGCACTTTAGGAGTCTGGTTAAGGAAGTCAGGACCTAATCTGACATGATAAAGATTTGGGCCTACTTTTCCTTCTGTTTGGTCCATGTCTCTGGTCTAATTCCTAGGTCCTTGATCCACTTTGAGTTGAGTTTTGTGCATGGTGAAAGATAGTGGTTTAATTTCATTTTGCTGCATATGGATTTCCAGTTTTCCCTGCACCATTTGTTGAAGAGGCTATCTTTTCTCCAATGTATGTTTCTGGTGCCTTTGTCTAGTATAAGATAACTGCATTTATGTGAGTTTGTTTCTGTGTCCTCTATTCTTCACCATTGGTTTATGTGCCTATTTTGGTATGTGCCAATACCATGCCATTTTTGTTACTATAGCTCTGTAGTATAGTTTAAGTTCTGGTATTGTGATACATCCTGCTTCACTCTTCTTGTTAAGGATTGCATTGGTTATTCTGGGTCTCTTATTTTTCCCATTGAATTTCATGGTTGCTTTTTCTGTTTCTATGAGGAATGTTGTTGGGATTTTAATTGGAATTGCATTAAATCTGTATAATGCTTTTGGTTGTTTGGCCATTTTGAACATTACCCTATATTACTGCAGCATACCTTCATAGAATCTCAAAAAGAATTTTATCCAGTATGTTTACCTTATAAGTAAGTCATTAATTTTTATATTACATTTTTGTTTTCATATAATACATTTCTTGGCAAGAAGGTAAATCTTTGAAAATATTTTTTCAGATGTAATGAAAAATCCTCAGTAAAAACT
Organism: Geosciurus inauris; assembly: GCA_004024805.1. Classification (NCBI taxonomy): domain Eukaryota; kingdom Metazoa; phylum Chordata; class Mammalia; order Rodentia; family Sciuridae; genus Geosciurus; species Geosciurus inauris. The sequence goes on along the minus strand of PVHX01000988.1, from coordinate 99,266 downwards.
ATGCATGTATTAAGGAAACCATCTTTTTTGTTAATCTTAAATTTTTACAATTAATATTACACTTATAATAAGAAAGATACCCTTTTTTAGATGAGATATGTGGAGAAGGAAAAATTCAGTTTTATTAATCTGTTAAATAAACATTTCCTGAAATTCTAATATGCCCACAATAACTTAGAATAAAAACAAAGGACACAAAGTACAAAAGATGAGGGCCCAACCCTATAGGGAACAATGACTTAATGGACATAGGTACATGAAATAAAGAGAAAAGAAAAAGTAAATGTATGCTAAATCATAAAGAGTGAAGTCTTTCCAGGGAATGCCTCGAAGGATTTGTGTTAAAAGATGGAGACAAAGTACGTTCTGGGTCTTCTAGATGACCAGTTGGCCTTTGATAACTATGTGAGTTATCAGTATGACTTATGCATCCTTAATTTTCCAACTCTCATTCCATTCAGGAAACCTTCCTTAATCATACCAAACATCATGCTGCTCAAGGTTAATTGATAGAAGATAATGGAAGAAAGGAAAACTTTTTCCATACTGACATAGACTTCTTTTGTTACCATCTCCTCAAGTCTTAACAACTTACTGAGGTATGCACCAAGTTATGTGACATGAAATTCCTAGGGCATCAGAAATCTGCAGAGCTCACTGGGAGTTTTTCTATGTTCCCAGAAGGAGTTGTCATCTCCTGTCCTCCTGGGATGCCCAGTACCCAGGCTCCTCCTCCAGTCTTGGTCTGTTGGCAGACCATCCAGCAACCTATTCTGCTGTGCCCCTGCTCTCCAGCTCCCAGCTGTGTACCCCAACAAAATGGGCTGCAAAGTCCCCCTCTTGACTGTGGTCAGACAAGAAGAAACCCCTCCAAAGACACCTACAACCATCCAATCACTCCCTCAATTAAGCTGCCCCAATGAGGTAGACCTTTGTGGGATCCTCCTTCCACTTATTTGAACTGACTGATTGTATTGCTTTTCAATTCTGTCCAATGGTCCCAAATTTTTAAACTTTTAATTACTGCATTTCTTTTGTAATTATTGAATTCAATTTGTTTTGCTGTATAACTTTATGAAATCTCTTCGCATCTAACTTAAAATTTGAACCTAGACCCAGTGTTTCCTTAAAACCCCCAACAATACTGTTTATTTATGATGAATTGTTTTATAATCATACAAATAAGAGAATTTCCATAGCTTCTCCAACACTCCACAAATATTTCATGAGCAATGCATGCCAAAATGAAGCTCTCACTCTGGTAAATAGTGGTTTTGGCATACATGCCATCAAAGCATTTGCAGACTGATAATATCTGTTAGGTACCCAGAGCATGGTGTACTGATTATTGCAGCTGTACAAAGAGGAGAGTGGAGAATTTCAGATTTAATCACAGTTCCCCTACACATATTTTGGGTTGCTAGACAAGCTAGTAAACCTCATACAATAACTAGGTGTAACAAAATTGTGATCTTGACGTAGCCCCTAGAACAACAGAATATTGAACTTAAAAAATGCAATGAATGACTCCTGTGGCAACTGCCATATGATATGGTAAAATAAATTCATATTAAATGAAAGTCACTTCAAATATGTGAAATAAAGAAAATATTTTATTATTTGCCTTATTTAACTACATATTCAAGCCCCAATATAAGATAGTTCTAGGGTGGATTATATCATTATGTTGTTTGTCTTAGCCCATTTTCTGTTGCTATAACAGAATACCTGAGACTATGTAATTTATAAAAGAAGTTGGTTGTTTAGCTCAAATTTCTAGTGGCTATAAATTCGAGAAGTCACATCTCAGCTTCAGTGAGGGCCTTAGACTGGTGCATGTATTGCAGAAAAATGAAAGGGGAATTAGGCAGGTAAAGAAGACATAAAAACCAGTCCGAACTTCTGATAGCTAAATCATTTTGGCAAGAAAGACATGAATCCACCCTTTCATGATAGAATATCCTGCACGAACTCAAATACCTCTTAAAAGTCCCACCAATTTGGAGATCAAACTTCAAAATGGGTTTTAGTGGGAACAAACTATATTCAAACCACATGGACTTCCCAAAATTTATTTAAAATTCTGAATCATGATTTTCTATTTTTCAGGAGCTTACTTCCTAATTCTGAAGTTGATTCTCAACTGTTCTGATTCTGAAGAATAGGCCACAGACCCAACATATGAAACTCTGAAACTCTGAAGTAGATGAGTCCCCATCTGTGAAGAGCACACCACACACAAGTCTGATTTCCAGAGTATAGTCACCTCTCCCATTTGTGACCTCCCTTTTTCAACATTCTCTAGTAACTCACTGTATGGTTCTAGTCCTTCTTTTGTCAGCCCCTGACTGTCACAATTCCCATTCTGTCCCAGGAAACTTCTATGACCCTCTCAGCTTTATTTTCTCTTAGGTACCATCTTTCCAATGAGTCTCCATCCTCTATACCAGAAAGATTTGTTTAACTTCCAGACACCCACTTACTCTAAAGATATATCTTTTCAAAGATCTTTGGAAGCATTTGTGTCTCTCTCTACTCACCCTTGGAGTAGTGTGTCATTTATTAAGTCCTGGGTTAAAAAAATAATAGAGACCAATGCACAATGCTAATAACTATGAGATAACTTAATAGATATGAATGTTTCACAAAGGTGTTGCACAAAAAGAGGCCTATTAAGTTGATGTGCAAATCTGGAGGAGAAGAAAGAGTAATTCTGTTTAATAAGATGTTTCCAGCATTATCTTACTAATTTCCTGAGGAGCAGGTACAAGGCCATACAGCACTTACAAAGTAATTAGAAATCCATGATAATTGTTTTTTTAATTAACAACAAAATTTGAAGGAAAAAAACTGCTACCCATTCCCACTTCTCTCCTGGATTAATTGTGTTAGATTCAGGAAGGCTGCTTATGCACAAGAGATTTTTCCATTCCAAATTACAGGGCGAAGATAAGTAGATTGGATACTGTTATGTGATTTATGAAGCAAGAGAGGGCCCCTTTATTCCACCCATTTAGTGTTCCAAGAAAACCTGCTGATCATTTCTGACAAATTCTGTTCCCTTATTAGGGGAGAGAAGATCTCACTATAGACACTTGCTTTCCCCTCAGCCCTTCATGTCATGTTCCATCCTCAATTATGGAAGGTCACTGAGTTGCATAAATCTAACAAGAACTCTTGTCATCAGCAGTGATGACAAGGCCATCAGCATAGATATAATGAGACCTGCATGATCTACAGGAAGCCAAGAATATTACTGTGATAAATCCAGGCACTTCATACTGTAAGCAAATGACTGATCACTTAGCGAGGCAGAATTGGCCCCCATGTGTTTAGGCTTCCATCTTATTTCATCTTAGCCATCCTACCTATTCCTGTATCCCTCTAAGGTGAGATCAAACATCCCTTCCTATAAATAAAAAAGTGTTGATGGACATTCCTCTGAAATTGAGTTCATCCTCTCTTAGAATTTTACCAAATTTTGAAGTTTACTATTTTAATTCTAGACATCTCCTGGAAAGTAATTTTCTTCTCTAATATTTTTACCTGCTCCTTGGCTTGATGGTGTTTCTGTGTATGTTTTTATCTTCTGTATTCCAAACTGAAAAAGGACGCCATTGTTCCTTCCTTCTCTTCTATGCTTAGGAGTTGAGATTGTGATTTGAGGTGGGATAAAGAGTATAGAGAAGACCCCAATCCATTGCACATACAAAAAAGACAATTTGGGGAAATGTAAAATGTCCTAAAGGTGTTGGGTTTTTGTTTTTGTTTTTGCTTCTTTCATGGCCACTGAAGGAGATAGAATACATGTTGTCACATTAGCAACCAATCATTCAGAAAATCAAGATCTACTTATAATTAGATGGCTTTACACTCCTATCTGCCCAAGTACAGTCTTGGCTAAGACCCAAAGTCCATGCGTAATTATTAAAAGTGCCCTTTTTACCCTCAGAAGTGTCCCAGTTTAGACAATAAATTATATGGTGATCCCATTTATAACCAAATTGGAAGAGAGAATTCTTCAAGCTTCTTAAAGTGATCTTCTGGGTCAAAATGAAGTTTCTACTGATACTCAACCTCAGAGACAAAATGCTTCAAGACTTGGGATCTGGTTACATCTATCTTTTTTCAGGTTTTTACCTTCAAGAATCTAATCCCTATACTTTTATAATTAGATGCAAAAATCATCCCATATGTCAAAGAGTAGACTAAACTCTTCATGTTTTGTTAGTTTTACACTGACTAAAATTAACAAAGATAGAAAATCATGAACCATCTAACCCATTTCCACCAATGCTTATAGACCCAAAAGACTTCAATAAGTGCCCCACATTTGTTTATTTATTCAGTGGATATTCAATGAGTATGAGGGACTGTGCTAAGTGGCATAGGTCATTAAAATCAAACCAGAAACAAGGTTGCCCTCATAGACTTTATAGGCTAGTAGATAAGATAAGAAACAAATCTGATCAACGTCCACAAGAGGGAAGATTCTGTATACCAAGTCCAGTGGGAGAGGAGGGCACACTTTTATCAGGGGAAATTGAAAATATACTAAAATAATCATCCTGGCTACTAAAGCTGATAAAAAGAAATTTTCCACTTATTTTGGCCATAGATCACCTTATGATGCCCAACATAAGCTACAGCAGCCAGTAGGTGTGAGTCTAGGTACAGTGCGGGGGAGAATAAGGACACTTAACAGCTGCTGAGCAGACCTCTGAGGCAGCTGCCACCAACGTGGTGAAGACAGAGATGCCCCTGCAGACCTGTGGCTTGCTATCAGCATTGTCAGCAGGGCCTGAGCACAGGCTTCCTAGATTGGTCATCTGAGAAATGCCAGCACTCAGATGCATACCCAGCCAGACAACCTGTATGGCACCATCCAGCCGTCTTCAGCTGCAAACCAATCACCAGGCTCCAAGGGTCATCGTGACTATGTCACTTTATTCCTTATAACAATATGTTGAATGATTGTAATATAGCATTATTCTCTTGATTTTTACTAAGTCAGTATAAGAAATGACCATATGAATACATTTTCTGCATCTTCTCCAAAGCCTACTATTAAAGATATTTTCTTTTATTACAGTAATCTATGGTTAGATTCTTGTTTGAGTTTATTTCCGGGAACATTTTCTTCTTACCAACTGGCATATATCTTTTTATTAGAAAATGAATACTACATGACTCATAGAATTTCTTTTTTGGCCTTTGTGACCTGCACAGGAACTAAATTTAATGTGCAATTGTAGAAAATATCCCTAGCTTAAATTTCAGATCCAATGATCTCCTTCATTCTTTTGTATGACTTTTAATATTTCAACATTATGTTAATGTCTTATTACATATGTTTAACTCATATCAACTCTAAATAGGTTGCTTATATCAAATATCAGGTATATTTATGTATATATTAAATAAAATATAATCTTTTAAAATCTTAAAATTTTCATGAAAGTACTAAATAGATGAGGTATTCACATACAGTCTAACCCTCTTGTGTATTATCTCATATAACGCTGCCATTCCTGAGTGCCTACCACAGTTCTTGGCACATGTTTATTGAATAACAGAATAAATGAATACCACATTGCAAGAGTATATTCTCAAGATTAGAGGAGAGGTAAAAACATCACCATAAATGATATTAAAATCCCTTCATTTTCTGAACTAAATGTGTAATGAACATTGCTGAAAATAAATTAATCATCATCTGTGACCAGGATACATCTTTTGATTATTTAGATATTTCATAGTATTTGATATAGCAGGGATTTGAACTGGAATGTAACTTAGAGAAAATTCTGGCTGAAAAATATAAAGGAAAACTTTCCACTTAGCAGCAGAATGCCCAGTATATCTGCATCTCAAGGAGCCCATTTATTTTCATTTTCCAGAGCTGAGGCTCCCCTTTGGAACTATAGCAAATTAAGAGGTGTGTGATTCTTGGAGCTTTGTCTCTTTTACATTAATAAAGACTAATCATGTTTAAACATGTTAGCACAGCAAGTCCAGGGATGTGGGAGAGGATGCCAGCTCTAAAGTGAAATTAGTAGTGTGAAGGAAGCTATGTGAAAAATCGTGGAGAGAAATTGATTGAAAATGAAAATGAGGTGTCTTTTGAAGAAGATGACCTGTAAGCCTGACAGTGTGAACTGAAAAAGAAAGGTTAAAAATATAATCAGAAAAATCTGGCCTTTGTGAGATTAGAATAACTCCTTGGCCATTCACTATAAAGCAACTGTATTTAAAGGAGGAAACATCATACCTACCATGAGCATATTGTACAAGGAATCCTAAACAGAAAATTCTTGGTGTAGAAGACAACAAATAAATAAGGAAGAAAAAAGTGAGTTCATCCTTTTTTTAAAATTTTTTTTAGTTGTAGATGGACACATTGTCTTTATTTTATTGCTTTGTATGTGGTGCTGAGGATCGAACCCAGGGCCTCGCACATGTGAGGCAAGCACTCTACCACTGAGCTACTATCCCAGGCCCAGAGTTCATCCTTTAAAACCAGATAAGTCTTTCTCTCTCTCTCTCTCTCACATGCACACACATCACACATACACACACACACAACTATTTCTTCTTTGCTCTCTCCATCTTTTTCTTTCTTTTTTTGTTTGCTTTTTCTTTTCTTTCTTCTCTCCATCTTTGAAACTCTTGGATTGTTAGGTATATACAAGCTTTCTCACCATTCTTCTGGGTCCCTTCTAACAACATGAGCCTGTGGACCACCACCACCAGCATTTGTTGGGAAATTCATCTCCCTCTCCTGTCACTGCTTGTGTAAAATGTTAGCATTTATGACTTTTCTTAAGCATTTTCAATGATCATGTACCCCTAAAACCAACCCTCAGGATTACTAAGGAGCATTAAGGTATTACCATGACACAAACAGCCATGCACCCCACATTAGGATACAAAGAGTGAGACCTACAAGTTTTCTTTGAAGCTCCTTTCTGAGGGGACAGAAATACACACACAGGGTACATATAGTAAATCTGGCTATAATGAACCACACACTGCTTATGTGTGAGCAGTTCACAAGCTGCATAGTAAGAATCACTGCCTTAGGGTAAATCATCCTTACAAATAAGGAGTCAAGACCTCTGAGGACTATATTCATTTTGCTATAATTCCTTCGTGCCAGGAAGGATTTCTTAATTTGTTGTTTATCTTCCTACGTTGTATTCTACTACAGATTAAACATTTGGAGCCATTTTGCATGAATACAAATTTCCATCACAGTACACCTATTTCAGATAGTTATTTAAATCTATAAGAATGAGAATGAGGAGAAAGGAGAAATAATTTGTTTATGCTTGCTGTATGATGAGAGTTTCTTTCTTCATTAGAGCCTTACACCATTGAAGCCAGGATCATTTTCATCCCCACTTTATATATATGTTTATATATATATATGTATATATATATACACACACATACATATACACACACACATATATATATACACACATATATAGATTTTATATATTAAATTTGTTTTATATATATAATGGATCTTGTTTTCTTTTTTTATTGGTGGATTATGGTTTACATAATAATGGGATTTGTTGTTACATATTTGAACATGCACATGATATAACAATATAATTTGGCCAACATCACCCCTCAGCACTTCCCATGATGGATTTAAAGAGATAAAATCTGTGCAGCCATGGAGAACCTGGGCTTCACTTACCAAACAGGAAGTATTTATAGCTCACAGAACTCCAGATTGCTTTTTCATATCTCTCTTACCCCAAACCAACATTGCAGAACTCTCACCAACATGACTGTCCCTAGCAATGTAACTGTTTAGTTCCCTTCATTTAATTATTTTATTGAAAGTAAACAGATAATTAAATAATCAGGGAACCCATCAATTAGTACAGATGTGCATGGGGCTAAAAATTCAATATATTTAAGGATGTCTTTAAAGATGTTACACATTGTCAAAGTAGTATATTTCGTAAGTACAATTACTACCACTCTTAACTAGGGGTTGTTTATTACTTCAAGGGTCTGCTTATGAAGCCATTCATCTAATGGGGAAACAGAGTGTTCTCAACAATTTGTCAATGACACTGGGGAAACCAGGTATTAAATGAAAAGGAAAGGCATATCCTAACTCCTTTTCACCCCTTTCCCCTTACCCATTGAATAGTTGACAAGCTGAATAGCTCGTGGGTGAGTTGATCAGTAGGAGTGAGTGGAGGAGGCTGAGGTAGACAGTTCTCCTAAATTAGCCTGCTGCCAGTCTTGGTTCACTGGCACTTTGACATAGACATTAGGACGCAAGCTTTATTGCAGTGGCACTTTGGCAGGATACCATTTCACAAGGAGCTTCCAGCTCAGAGAAGGAGAACAGGCCTGTTATTACCGGATGCTTTAAATTCATGGGCCTTGCAAATGGAGAGATGTGTTTGTCAAGGAATCCACATTTAAAGAAATACTTGATGTTGACTTTTTGTGTGGGTGAAACTCACTTAACCCTCTGAGATCTCACATTTCAGCTAAGAAAGAGAAGTTATTAGCTGAATTCAGAAGAAAGAATGATAAGGATTATAAATAATCTTCTAACACCCAAATATACTCAAGAATGCACAACAGTAATGAACATTTATAAATGCCAAGAATAAAGCATTTAGTGTGAAGGCTGATGTTAGATTGTACCTATTTGTCATAGGATTTCACTGGAAGCCTTTTAAGTAAATTCTTCCAGTTCTAATGGATAATTTGTAGGTTGACACAATGCTGTGACATGTTGCAGATGCTGTAAGCCCTCTAATGCTGAGAGTAGGAGTATGACCAGCAGTACCCCTTCACCACCACATACTCCTTTTTAATTTGTAAACAGAAAATCATTGTCTAAGGGCCACAATGTGTGAAGGTTAAACCCATGTAAAGGAAGGAGACCAAATCACAAGTACAACATGAGAAATTGGCCTCACTGCTTCAGAGTTGCAGCCTTTGAAAGGAAGGAATTGACTTTTTATCAAACTCAACTAAGCAAAGTTGACCCAAGCACAAGAAATGATAATTGTTATTGAATTATAATTTGCCATAATTGGAAAATTAATTTACAATATGATTAAAATTTTCATCACTATTTCATCATCATAACCTTTTCCCTGTGATTTCTCCAGTATTTGAAATCCAAATGAGTATAACCATGCAGTTTCTACATTTCGCACCAATACACCTATTAATGCCATAATGAATTCACCATGAGATATTTTTAAAATTTAGAAGGAAACAGAGGTGTCAAATATGTTAGGTGCCCCACAAATAGCCACCTTGAGGTTGTTCTCAGTCTCAGTACTACATTGTAATGGATTACTTCTGGTGACATCATGTCTTTGTAAAATTGGGTTTTCAGCAGTGGTTATGAGCAAGTACCACAAGAAAATTAATGTAAAATGTGGATGAGGCCAGCAGTGTCTCATCCAATTCCACAGTTTAAGAAGTTATATGGCACCCATTAGGCACATATCCCATTTGGATGTTATATTAGGTAAGAATGAAATAAAAATTCTTTCAATTTATGTGTATTTTTAAATGGTCACTAAGTTGTTAGGACATAAATAGTTATTAAATTATATTGGCCTAACAACTTAGTGAAGTTGTTATGCATTTTGGGTGGGGGCCAGTGGTGCTGGGGATTGAACTCAGGGGCACTTGACCACTGAGCTGCATTCCCAGCCCTATTTTGTGTTTTATTTAGAAACAGGGACTCACTGAGTGGCTTAGGGCCTCGCTTTTGCTTAGGCTGGCTTTGAACTCGTGATTCTCCTGCCTCAGCTTCCCAAGATGCTGGGATTATATGTATGTGCTACCACGCCCAACTGTTATGCATTTATTTTGGCCTGAGAATGCTGTGAGAAAAATTGCAGAGATGCTAAGGCCACTTTGAGCTGAAAAGGTTTGAGAACCTCTGATATGCAGTTTTCCATTTCTTCTTCACACATACACACCAACACGCAAGTTAAATGAATTTCTTCCTCTTTTTCCATTCAATAGATATTTATTGAGCATCAGATATGTTCTAGGCACCGAGCTTGAGTCTACATATACAGTATGAGTAGAACCAATAGTCTCCGTTGTGATGAAGTTAAGCTCTTAATAGGCTTTTAGTGAACAAGCAAACCAAGAAACACAGAAAAAAACAAAGTGCTCTAAAAAATAAGAAAAGGAGCTGTCTCTCCCTCTGGAGGGGGCTGGCATTCTCCCTTGAATGTGTATTCCTTGCTTTAGGCCAATCTCAAGATAGCCCCCATTATCCTCTGAATGTGTATCTGCTTTCTTCAATAAATCTGTGTTTCTGGGGAAAACAAACAACAGAATAAGACAAAGTTTCTTTCTGTTATGGTTTTGATATGAGGTGTCCCCTATAAGCTCATGATTACAGCCTTCAATCAAAGTCAATCAGTGGATTAATCCATTTGATGAATTAATAATTTGAAAGAACTGCTGTATAAGTGATAACTGTAGGCAGGTGGGGTGTGACTGAAGAAGTAGGTCACTGGTGACATGCTCTTAAGGATTCTATTTTGTCCTGGGCTCTATTTCTATTTCTTTCTCTTAATCTCTCTCTCTCTCTTTCTCTCTCTCTCTCTCTCTCTCTCTCTCTCTCTCTCTCTCTCTCTCTCTCTCTCTCTCTCTCTCTCTCTCTCTCTCTCTCTCTCTCCACCCTGCCCCTTACCCCACCTTCCTGGCTGCCCTAAGCTGAGCACCTTTCCTCCTTACGCATACCCTTCTACCATGATGTTCTGCCTCACCTTGCACCCAGAGCAATGGAATAGGCCAACCATGTACTAAACCTCTAAAAATGTAATGCAAATAAACTTTTCCTCCTCTGAGTTGTTCTTACGTGGTATTTTGGTCATAGCAACATAAAGCTAACACACTTTCTAACTCCCTTTTTCACTCATCAGGCAACAAAATTACCCTTTGCTTCCTTTCCCAAAAGTCCTTAAGAATCTTAAACCCCAAATGTCCCTGCTCACTCTACTATGGAATAAGCAACATCATGATTAAAACATGAAATTAGAAATTGTATGGAAGAAAATACCAAATGAGAAAAAGCTCTGAGTATTTATGTAGTCTTGAGGTAGGGGACAGAGGTGTGTTTAGCAGGGATTTGGAGTTAGATAAGAGAAAAAGGAAAGGAAGATGAGGTACAGACTAACTTTATGAAAGGCCACATCCTCAGGCAGGCCCTTCAGAATAGTCTGCTATGCCAAGAAGTCAGCAGTTCCAGAGTCTGCCACTTCTCACCCAGAAGCTCCCAAGGCCCAGGGAATAAGATCAAGAAAAAAGAGGATGCCTTTGAAAAGAAATAAGAGAGTCTTATCCTATTTGTCACAGATGCTCAAACTAATAAAATTGTGCACAGAAGATTGCCTACTCAACTCATGATTTGCTTCTCCACTTCTTTTTTCTAGCAGGAAGGATTCCTAACAAAATGAGTAGATACTACCAAAGCACTCTTACCCATAGTTCCATAGGAAAATACAGTGCATTCTGCTGATGAGCAACAACTATACTTACCAAAGAAAACTTTCAAGAGCTCAGAGTAACAAGCAGAATTATAACTAGAACCAAACTGTGTATCTCTATGCATACATGTCCTTACTCTAAAAAGATTGCAGTTGATGTGAGAGAACGGGTTACCAGAACAAACTGTTAGTAAGAAAAGCAAATGAAGACCCTGCCTCTCCTGATAAAGTGAGATTTCAGGAGTAACATATATACCTTCCTTCTTAGACTTGCCCAATCTTAGTGGCGAAGCTTGGAAAAGTCAGTCATTCTGGTACCATCAAAAGAAGAATAGTATATTGTAAGTTGTTATTTAGTGTCTACTATGGGTTTTTGTAAGACTCCTCTTAGCAGAGGAACACAGGGGAAATAAAATGATCTCCTACCTACATTTAGTAAATTAAGGTTGCAGAGTATCCTACACCATTGAGCCACAGCTGCACAACTCACTACATGCCTTCTCAGCAAGAGGAGTAGAGCAATTTGTCTTATGTAGGGAAAAAGGAGAAATGAAAGACCAAGAGGCAAAAAAAGGCAATTTGAGAGGGGGCACAATGTTCAGCTGCCTCAAGGTGCAGAGAAAATGCTACTAGTTGTTTCTACCTTATTGCAAGGATGGCTATAATTGTGGAGAAATTTGCCAGCCTCCTTCAGCCCATGAACCTTCCAGATAGGAGCCATCCTTATTTCCTCACTGACACATGGCATGCAGTAACAGCGGCCATGCCTCTGCTGTCAGATATTCTCAGCTTCTAGGGAATCTTCTACACAGGGATGTTCTCTCTCTCTCTCTTTTTTTTTTTTTTTTCATTTAAATCAGAGTAGTCCTGCACAAGGAAAACAGTTTTGAAAGGAAAAAGAGAACATTAACGCTTGAAGGATTCTTGCTTTTTAAAAGTAATTCATGTCGTTCAGTACACAACTTAGCACTTAATTATATGCTGTCTTGTTTTGTTCTCTGCTGGAATTGCTAAAGTCTAGAGCTGGACATAACCTTGGACCCCATCTAGTGAAACCCTCTAATTTTAAAAGTTTTTAAGGGAACCTATGAAAAATTTTTTTGTCAGGAAATAATCAGGAGCCAGATTTTCAGATTTCTGGATTGGTGTAGAAACCTATTTTGCCTGTGTCAGATGTCCTGGAAGACAGTAAATCTGAATTTGCAAATATAAATATACCTTCATAATAATGCTTAAGTTCTTATACAATGTATTTTCAAGTTTTATTTCTTTGATTTTTACATTTTTCTTGAGTCTAAGAAGAAAAAAATTGTAAGAAAGAGAAATCCAGACAGAAAGAGTAGAATGAAGGCTGTAAATCTCTATTTTCAAAAATTAATCCTAACAATAGTTAACCATTGTTATAGCTTACCCTGCTGTTCAAATACTAAACAGATTAACTCATGTTGATCATTCTAAAACAATTCGTATTACCTCATAAATGATCAAACTGATATGATAACTAATGCTTTCAGTTACTGGGCAGGCATTACCCTCTGGTCACTGCATAGCTTTGGCGGTCCTACTTCTTGTCACTATGGCATAAGATAAAGCGTTTTTCTATAAATTTTGCCTTTCTGACTTTGAAGGGAGGGTACACACAATTACCTGTTAAAGTCAGCATGGGGGGGAGACACTCAGAAAATCAGAAAATCCTAACCTGTATTGAAGATTTTTCCAGGATGTAGACTTAAAATGCTAAACCAGGCCAGTCCCAGGCAACTGTGCCTTCCTTCTCTTGCTCAGTATGGCTCTGAGTGCCTAGGAGTGTATATAGGCCATGGCAATGAGGATGGTCAAGCTCTTCTAGTTTCTGAGCATCTATCTATCTCTGTCTATGTGAACACCACAGCTGATCAAGCTAGTGAAACTGTGGTCCCTCTTCTTGGCATAGTGATCACTCCCCAGTGAGCTTGGCCTTCTCTCCTACAAGCAAAGCAACACAGGGTTTCCTTTGAACTACCGATTGCTGGAACCCTGAATATAACACTTATTTGATACTCAACTTGGGCATCTTCCCTGCTGCAGGGCTCTGCCACAGGTCACTCTGGCTGTCACATCAGTGATTCTCCTGGCCATTGGCCAGCCACCAGCCTCACCTCTGTCCCAAAGACAGTGGGGTCTGAGATCATGTCTCAGGCTTCTGTCTGCCCAAACAAACAATTCTGCCATTCCAGCTCTGTGCAATCACTTCCTTTTATGAGGATTTTCTGTGAAAACGTTTCCTCCAGAATTCCAAATACCAAATATGCCTAGAGTCCCTCTCCTGAGCCTTCTGGCCCACTCCCTTTAGTTTTACTACTCCTCCCAATGTTTGAAGTCAGGTGAACCTGAACACCAATGTCTCAGTGCCTGCTTTGCCTTCTCCTCTTCTCTTGATGACACACCAGATTTGTGTTTCCTCCTGATTAGATTTTTTTCTGACATCAGATTCTACATGTCTTTAAAGCAGAGTCAGCATGGGGAGAGATACTCAGAAAATCAGAAAATCCTAACCTTAAGAATTGAGTTTGCTGAGTAATATTCCATTGTGTATATATACCACATTTTCTTTATCCATTCATCTGTTGAAGGGCATCTAGTTGGTTCCATAGTTTAGCTATTGTGAATTGAGCTGCTGTAAACATTGTTGTGCCTGCATCATTGTAGTATGCTGATTTTTAGTCCTTTGGGAATAGACCAAGGAGTGGACAGCTGGGTCAAATGGTTGTTCCATTCCAAGTTTTCTGAGGTACCTTCATAGTGCTTTCCATAGTGGTTGTACCAATTTGCAGTCCCACCAGCAATGTATGAGTGTACCTTATGGCATTTGCAGGTAAATGGGTAGAACTAGAGAATATTACGCTAAGTGAAATAAGCCAATCCCAAAAAAACAAGAGCCAAATGTTTTCTCTGATAAGTGAATGCTGATCCATAGTGGGGAGGGGTGTAAGGAAGAATGAAGGAACTTTGGTTTTTATAGAAGGGAGTGAGGGGAAGGGTGGGGCTATGGGGATGGGAAGGACAATAGAATAAGATAGACATCATTACCTATATACATGTATGATTACACCACTGGAGTGTCTTTGAACCATGTACAGCCAGAGGAATGAGAAGTTGTGCTCCATTTGTGTACAAAATGTCAAAATGCATTCTACTGTCATGTATGACTAATTAGAACAAATTTTTTAAAAAGAATTTAATTTCTATGCTAAACAATGACCTTCTGTAGCAAAAGTCTCCCTGAAATTAAATGCTATCTGTGTGCTGGATGAGGACTTACTAAGCAACTTGCCAAATAAATCAGCAATACTTCCAAAAATATTAACCTCATATACCTTTTAGTGGTGTTCATTTAGTATTGGAATTTTTACTTTTTTTCCCTCTATTTTTTACTACTGTGATTGCAAATGAAGCTATTAGAATGGATCGGGAAGATTCTTGCACCTGGAGGAGAGTGATGTATAAAAAATTATCTTCCCCTTGTTCTGCAAGAAGCAACCTGTTAAAACACCAAGTCACAAATATCTACATGACTACAATTTTAAAAGGTTATTTGAATTAATTTCCTGAAAGGACTTTTTCTTTAGGCCACAGGAGAAAAAAATATATATGTTTTATTTTCAAGTATAAGATATTTGTTTACTCACTGATAATTTCCATTTCAAATTAACATTATTTTATCTGGTGTGTTTTCCATGTATCTTATCTAAAAGCATAGCCTATTGGAGCTCAGTGGATCTCAAAAGATGATTTATTCCATACCTTTTAATAAAAACTATGTTAAAGCTATTTTAGAGCACTTTTAGGTGCAGAGATAAATTGAGTGAAGAGCTATTCCAAACATCCTCTGCCACCACACTTGCATAGACCTCCCCATTATCAATATCACCCATGAGAGTGGTACATTTATTAAAACTGGAAGCCTATGTTGAACACATCATTATCACCTGAAGTCCATAGTTTACATGAGGGTTCACTCCTGCTGTTGTATAATCTACAGGTTTGGACAGACACATACGTGTAAAGCCAGATGACCAAAAGGAGGCAAATTAAAACCTCTGGGCAAGGCTGTATTGGAAATACACTTTTGGGCTAAACTCTCCCGTCCATCAGAGTGTGTCCGGGAGAATTGCGCACGGTTCCGGGGTACAGAAAATTTTAAAAGGCCTGGTCAGGAAGGGGAGGGCTTAAGGCAGGAAGAGAAGGTCAGGGGATCCTGCTGAGGTCAGAGTCCTTCCGGGGTGACTCAGGAAAAGCCTGCTGATTGACAGGAGGCGCCTCTAGTGCTGACCTCAACGTCTGGCTGTCTGCTCCTCTGTGCATGCTGGCTGCTTCCTCCCGCGGCTGCTCTGGCCGCCCCTAACCAGACACCTTGAACCAACCTATAAGGTCATGTATCCATCACCATAGTATCATACAGAGTATTTTCACAACTCAAAGTTACCTTTGTGTTCCACTTATTCATCCTACCTTCCCTGCAAGCCTTGGAACCATTGATCTTTTTACTGTCTCATAGTTTTGCTTTTGCTAGAATGTCACATAGTTGGAATCATGCTGTGTACCCTCTTCAGATTGGCTTCTTCCACTTAGTAATATGCCTTTAAGTTTTTTCTATTTTTCTCATGCTTGAGAGCTCATATCTTTTTGGCACCAAATAACATTTCATTGTCTAGATTATACACTTTCGTACACTTTGTTATAGGCACTTTGGAAGATAGTTCAAGATTTTTATAGAACTAAACATACTCTTACCATATGATCCACCAAATTCGTTCCTAGGTAATATAGAGTTAAAAATTCATGTCCACACAAAGCCTGTACACACATTTCCAGCAGTTTTATTCATAATTACCAAAACTTGGAAGCAACCAACATGTCCTTACTGGGTAAATGAATAGACTACGGTTCATCTCGACAATGGAATATTATTCAACACTTGCAAAATGTTTTAAATCCAGCAGTATCATAAAACATTTCCTTTCCTCAAAAAGAAATTTTACTCAAAAACCCCTTGTTAAAAAAAACAATGATACTTCGTGGTTGAGAGCAGGATGGAGCCCTGGACCCTAACCCTCAGTAACCACAGACAAAGAAGCATTGCAGAATCCTAAAGTATCCTTTTCAAAGTATTGATGGCCACCACTGCTGACCAACAAACCCAGATTCACAGAGGCTACCTCACAGCCCCAGGTCACACTGCAGATCTGGATTACTGAGTCTTCCCACCATTTTATGCATGTTCATATTTTATTGTAACAAAAATTCAGTACATTTATTAAAGATTTTACTTTTTTAGTTGTATGCCTGTTTAAATGAGTTGTTTGGGGAATCTGTTTGTTTGTTTGTTTGTTTTGTTTTTAGTGGTGGCACATCTTTAAGCTATGTATCCATAGAAGACAATATGATTTTCAAAAATTCTGTGTTCAGAAAAGTTTTGGAAAAACAAGATGCAGTTCTACTATTTACCATCACCTCTTTGGGAATTTGCAGAATTCAATTAAATCCTGAAAAAAGCTAAACATGTCCCAACAGAAATTTCAGGAGATAATTCTGTCCAAGCACATATTTTCCCACTTCAGCAAGTCATTGTTTGACCTAAAGCAAGTATAATGAAAGTTGGTGATGTAAGCATTAATATCAGGATGAAGGGGAAAAAATTAAGCTGATTGTTCAGATCACAAAAAAGTGAGAGTCTTGGAGTTTTCTGTTTTGTTGGTAGGGGGTGGTAGTTTTATTTACAAGTCTAATTTCTTATATTTGAATATCCAGTAAGTCTTATTATGCTTTGGAGGACTTTGTGCAGATGTTTAAATTTCAGGAACTATGAGTTCTTTAAAGCCATGGAAGATTGATTTCATGTTTTTCTTTTAAATCATTTTGATGTGGACTTGGCAAAAAATGAGGTTCCTGTGCTAATTTCCTCTTGCTCCATGTAATTAGTCAGAATTTTAAATAAGGTAACAGGATATAATTGTCTACTGACCATTGCCGTCCATTTGTTTACGACACACTCTCCAGGCTTTCAGATGTACAATATTATTACCCACCTCTTCATTTATGTAGCTGTCTCTGTCCTCTTTTTTTAATTTCTCCAGTTCTTCTCCTTTCAATCCCCACTTCCTTTGTGGGCAATACAAGAAGGCACTTTTCCTTCCAGCTGGCAAGGCATTAAGGAGGTCTGAAGGGGGTGTACAGGAGTGACTTGCACACTCCCCGGAGGCCAATTACTCTTGGAATCCTCCTGATCTCCCTGATCAGGGAGCGGGACTTCCTCTCACAGCTTATTGTGCTAGCTTGGAGCCACCTGATCAGCCTTTTCCTACCCAGTATTTAAATTAGGGCGTCTCCAGTCCTGGACCCACGTCAGGGCCTCTAGGTAGCACTGGGGAATAAATTAACATTCTATTGTTGTTCCAAAGCCACATGGACACCATTATTAGAAACCCATCAGCAATAAAGGAGGCTGTTATGCAGGTCTCAAGAAGAAAGGAGATGAAATAGCATCATGCAATTGTCTGCAGTTGCACTGTGTCTTAATACAGAAATTAGCATGTTGCCTTTGTTCTTTTGATGGAAGGGCGATTACAATTTAATATGGCATCATGTTAGGTACCCAGTAGTATAACTTTACTGCAAGCATTTCTTTTAGGATCACCAAATACAGCGAAAAGAAAAGAGAAAGAGAATGTGAGCAGCCTTTATTCACGTGCTAGCTAGACCTGTCATCCTAACTACCAGTGAAAAGCTAATAATGTTAAGTGGTCAAGCTAGTTTAGAGAACAGTTCCTTAACAGAGCAATGACAGAAAAGGAAGGATATGAGAAAATGACTAATAGGCAAGTTAGCAGACATCAAACAAACTGGCTCTGAGTAAGAATTATTTGAGAAAATATATGTTTCAAAATCAATAGCAAAGCACTTTACAGAATTTTGGAAAGTAAAGGGAAGGTCTTTGAATTTATTGAGGACAAATCTTGGCAGGACATCATGATGAAATACTTTCATTTTACAGGAAAAAAAAGAAAGAAAAGAAAAAACATCTTTGTTGAGATGTCTTGCATTTTTTTCCCAAGGCGATTTGTGATATTACTACTGAAATTGTGAGTAAATTTTCACAATAAGTTTAAAAGTCCTTTACATTCAAAGTACACATCTATTATGTAATTAAATTTATCTATCAGCCATTTTACTTTCCACTGTTTTTATAACCTGCATTACAGTGTCCTAAAACGAACACCAAAAAAGGGGGAGGGAAGTCATACTTTTCAAATAACTCAAACAGCTTTTTTAATTAGGCAATAAAAATATTTTTAGGTAAAATGTGTTATCATTCTTTTCTCTTAAAAAATTATGAATATAACAATAACCATGAAATAATACTCAAGCTGTTATTTTAGAAAACCACAGCTCAGAAATGATGATTTTTCTATAATAAACAGGCAATACACAAAAAAATAATTTTTAGAATTTGGAGAGTACTTTTTAAAATGTTTATTATTAAGAGAGTTAAATTAATTAAATTTTAATGATAATTCTAGAGTATATTGGGCACTTTTTTGAGAGAGAAGGAATTTTTAAATTGCATAATCACTTTAATTCTTATTATTTTACTTTGTGCCCCAGATAAACTAGGAATTGCAAGTGAAACTATACTAATAAACATTTACAAAATTATTTCAAAAGTATTCACTTGTTAAAATCCATGACATAAAAAAATCCATATCTGCATGAATCATATTAGTTTCATTTCTGCTCAAAAGTACTTACTTTTTATCACAATTCATGTCTTTAAATTAGATAGTTATTTAATATACCAAGAGTTCAACTAAACTGATTTTAAAAATATTGTCTCAATAATAAATGGACATACACATTAAAGGAAGTAATTTTATTTAGAATTTAAGAAACACAAGAAATTTCAGCTTTACTGTTAATCATGCAAGTATATATAGCATGAGTAGATTTTTGTGACTTAGTCTAATGTGCAGACTTAAAAATAAAAATGCTGGGGAATGTACAGTGAGACAAGTCACCAACAAAAGTGGTGATAGTATGAATAAGCACTACATTTCTAGAGAGTAATTTAATAATCTTTATCACAGGCCTTAAAATTTTTCATTTCTGTAGCCAATTTTATTTCTTGAACTACATATTAAGAAACTAGCCCAAAATTCAGTCAAAAGTGTGCTAACTGCTATTTTTATTGCATATCATTAATATATTTAAATATTATTCCTCATTTGTGTGACAATAGGTTGATGGTTAAGGAAATTATATTGTATAATATGTAACATTATGCAGCTATCAAAACCAATTGCCAAGAAATTTTTGAGGAAATGGAAAATGCATATAACATGATCTTGAACTTCAAATGCAAAATTTGAAAAATACCAAGCAGTTGAATTCTAATCATATTATTAAATACATATACACTTGGAGCATTTGCTCTTTGAACTCAGCCCTGTGCTGTCAGGAAGCCTGAACAGCCCCAGGGAAAGACCCAGAGAGAGAGAGAGTAGAACTAGTTCATGTGCCCAATGGCTCTAGTCAGGCTTCTGCAGCATTCATGTAAAGGTGCCAGTTGTGTGAGGAGAACAGTCTGACCTTCCAGATCACCTACTTGCCTACTGAATGTCACTAAAATCCTCAGATTATGCCATGTGAGAAGAGGAAGAAATGCTCACTAAGCCCTGTCAAAATTCCAGATCCACACAATTATGAGATATAGTAAAATGATTGCTAATAGGTTCATATATAGACAGATACATAAAGATATAGACATGGATGCAAATTAATGAATATAGGTAGATACGATTCTAAAGGAAACAATTACAGAGGAACATTCTAAAATATTCACAGTGGTTGTCTTCGGGTAGAATGTTTATCAGTAGTTTTAATACTCTTTTGTGCTCACCAAATTTCCCATGATAAACATGTATTAGTTTTATTTCCAAAAGTTATTTTCAAAAGAGAAAAATGATTACTCATTCATTATCATTGTAAAACAAAATATATCATTTTTTTTCTTTTTTTATTGAGGCATGGTATTTGTGTCTTTATGGGGTACAGTATGATAATTCAACACATTTGTGCCCTGTATAGTAGTGAAATCAAGTTAATAAATGCTTCTGTCTCCTCAAGTGTTAATCATTTTTATGTGTTGTGAATTTGTACCCTTTGAGATATTTTGAAAAATATTATAAATTGTTGTAATCAATAGCTGCCCTGCTGTGCTGGTGCCCTTTGTCTACCTTCTTTTTGTCCCCCCCCTCCCTGTTGCCCTTCCCAGTCTCTGTTGATCACAAATTCACTTCATTCTTCTATTAGATTGGTTCTTAGTTTCCATGAATGAGTAAGAGTATGTGATATCTGTCTTTCTGTGTCTGGCTTGTTTTGTTTAACATGATGACGTATGCAGTTCTATCAATGTTGCTGAAAATAAAGGGACTTCAGCCTATTTATGGCCGAATAGTATTCCCTTGTGTCCATATACTTCATTTTCCCGATCCATTCATCCACTGATGAATACCTTGGTTAATTCCATATCATGGCTGTTGTGAATAGCACTGCAATAAAAATGGGAATAAAAGGGTCTCTTTAGGAAAACAAAATATATCTTTAATAATCCAGAGAAATATGGAAAAAAGAGCTTTGGATTAAAATTGTCTGCTTTCAGATTGAAGTAGAGAAGTCTGAGCTGATCAAATCTGCATTTTAGAAAAATTACTGAGGACAACATGTAGGACTGAAAGGAGGGAACCCAGAAACAGAAAAATGAAGTAACAGCTATTTCAAATATTTATAAAAGAACCCTGAACCACAGGGGTGTAAGGGGGAGGGGGCATGGGGACAGTAAAGGTGGTGGAATATGATAGTCATCATAGCCCTGACTTTATGTATGACTGCATGTATGTTGTGATTCTATATCACTTACAACCAGAGAAATGAAATGTTATCCTCTAAATAATAATGATAATAATAATAATAATAAAATTTTAAAATTTGGGGAAAAAATGTTAAAAAAAAGAACCCTGAATGCCTAATATCTTTGTTAAGCAAAGCTAATAAAAGGATAAATCACAATTCTTTGTATATATTATACAATTGAAATAAGTGTCATTATATTTTTACTTCTTTCAACTTTTCTTATTAGAATATTCATGTTTATTGTGTCTTAATTGCTAAAAACATACATTATTAGTAGAATTTAAATTCACAAGCAACAGCTAATGACTAAAATAATACATTAATGGGAGTCTATGTCAGGAAAGAAAAATTACAGCCTCTAATGTCAAGCTAAAATTTTTCAGGTTCTCTTGGTGCTTATTCAAACAAGAAATGATTTGTTGAAATAAAGTTTTATATCTTTATTGGAGCTGGCAGAGTATAAAAGTGTTATGCTGCTTGTCTCTGTATGGGTTCTCAAAGAGCAGAGCTTGACATTGAGAGCTCACAGGCTACTACTTTATCAGGAAGAGCAATCTCCAGAGCGAGTCAGAGGAGTTCAGGGAAGGAAAGGAAGCCAATACAAGAATGTAATGATGTGTTTGAAGTTGGGCATTGCTAAGTACAACTAATTGTTACCACTTTTAAAAAGCTATATACCAGGTTTTCAGAACAAACTGTCAGAGACAAAAGAGGGAGAAATTTTCTGCCAACTCCTGCTTTCCATGGCTCAACTCTTACCCTAGTTACTCCTTGCATATTTTCCCATTGCACATGTATAGAACCCATGACCAATATCCATCAGTCAAACCTGTGTGGGAGCTGAGAAACCCAAAGGGGAACCAGTGGGTACTGTCAGATTGCACCTACCTGCATGAAGTCAGAAAAAAGCATACTCTGACCTGCTGCTGCAGCAGAAGCTGACAAGACAAGCTAAGCCAATGGTATCTGAAATGACACCCACAAGCGATCCAATACTGAGAATGACTTATGAAACAGATAAAATGCTTTATACAGTCAGAATGATTCAGGAGCATTAAAACAACTTTCATTAAGTACTTTCTATAATCAGAATTTCTACTAAGAATTTATCTTTGTGATAAGAAATATGAGTACAGGTGAAATTATTTAAGTTTACATAGTGTTTAACTACTCAATGCTTAATTTACATTTAGTTCTAACCATTCTATATACCAGAAGTTCCATTCATTTAATACTATAATGGATTGAGCCACCCATCAGGCCTCTCTCTTTCCACAATGTTAACTAGCTTGTCACCTCAGATTCTATGATCCAAAAAACAGAAAGAAAGAAAGAAAGGAAGGAAAGAAGGAAGGAAGGAAAGAAGGAAGGAAAGGAAAGGAAAGGAAAAACAAAAGATTCCATAATCCATTGCTATCATCATTCACTTGCATCTACCAGTTCCCTTTCCTTTCTCTCTGGGACCCTGTGAGACAGAAGGAATCAGAAGAGAACAACCCTTACAGCCTCACCTTCATGCCTTCTTGCAGTTCACTCCTGTGTTTGGAAATGAACTGCCTGTTATAATGATCACCCACCTTTCCATCTCTTCCCTGCTTCCATCCCCTCTTGCCCAGTTACTGAGACATTGGCCCAGCATTTGTCATCTCTTAATCTTCAGTAATCAATTGTCCTCCTCTTCCGAATCAGTAGACAGTACACAGACGTGCTAGAAATGTTCTGATCTTTATGAACACCTCTTTTGAGGACACCTAGCTGAGTAGACCATTAGCCTACAAGCCAGCAATCCGGCTCTCTGCTCCCCTTGACAAATTCCTCCTCAATGCCTCCTCTCATTCTTCCTTGAACTTCATCAATATGCCCTTCATTCCCACCTCTCCACCAAAACCTTCATTTGTCAAGATGGAAAATGACTGCCACAGTGATGGGTGCCACTGTCAATCAGTCCTCCTCATCTGCTCAAACAGCAACAGCATTTGCACGATGATCTTCTCCTTTCTTAAGCTTCCCCCTCACCACTTGACTTTTGGGGCTTCATCCTCTTTAAGTTTTCCTTCCACTGAACTGTCCATTCCTTCTTGTTCTCTATTTGTCTGTATTTTCCTGACCTCCAAACTTTGCAGAGCCTCAGGCCTCAAGCCTATGCCTCTATGTGTGCTCAGATTTGAGATACCTCATCCAATTCCACTGTGTGGAAATACAGTGAAGACTCCCAATATAACATCTATTCCCTGAAGACTCCCAAATATAACATCTCCAGTCCTGACCTCTCTCCTGAATTCCAGACTCACATATCTGGCTGACTGCCTGACATCTCTAAGTGTCTAAAACACATCATGAACTTAATGTATCAAAAACAGAATTCTTGTCTCTCTCCCACGTTCCTCCCTCTCATCCCCCCAAAAGCCAGCTCCTCCCACAGTCTTCTCCATCTCTGAAAATGGTTTTATGAGACAAAAATCCTAGTCATCTGTATTTGTCTCCCTTCTTTGCATTTCACATGTGATCTACCAGTAAATTCTATACCTGCTCAACTTTCAAAATGTAACCAGAAATCGAACTCAACGTAGCTATGCTACAACTCTAATGCAAATGGTCATCACCAACCAAAATGACTGCAGACTCCTAACTCATCTACCTACTTTCCACAAGTGCCCCTGACATGTGCACCCTTCAGTATATTCTGTGACTCTCTTACAACACTCACCAATTCTTCCAGTGACTGGTCATCCCACTCAGAGCAAAAGCACAACCCTTTCCACAGCCTTTGATGGTCTGGCTACATACTCCTCTGACATTATTCCTTAACACTTCTTCCCTCTTTCCTTCAGTTCCACTAGTCACCTTGGCTTTTCCTGGAGCATGCTGAGCACATTCCTGCCTAAAATACTCTTCCTCCAGAGAGTTGCATGACTTGCTCCTTCTTTTACTTTGGGTCTTCACTCAAACATCATGTTTTAAGAAAGCCTCCTTAATCAAGCCCTATTACAACCTATACTCTTTACCACAGTTCCTTTTTGTCTATAAGGATATATATACACACACACATATATATACACATATATATTATATATATAAATATATGTATATATATGTATAACATAAATATATACATATGTGTGTATATATAACATGTAATATAGGATTTATATATATTTATGCCACATCTTAAATAAGCACATCAGTGTGTGTGTGTGTGTGTGTGTGTGTGTGTGTGTGTGTGTTTGTGTGTGGTCTGACTGCCCTGCTAGAATGTAAACTCTGTAAGGGCAGGCACTTTCTTATATTGTTTATTTCTATATCACTAATGACTAGGATACTAACTGCCATGTGGTAGAGACTCAGTAAATATTTGTTGAATAAATTAATAACATCAGTAATTAATAGTAAAAGAGTACTCATTTATTAAATTCCTTTAAAATACCTTTGATCTTGGAAGCCAAAATTGTTTCTAATTATATTTATTTGGCAAACGGAAAATTGAATCAGGTGCAGTTTTTACTCTGAATTCTTAGAACCCCAGTTTATCTGTAATACATGTGTGAAATTTTCTAGTTAATTACCAGTGTGAGAGCACAAAATGGGGAAAGAGTTGGAATTAATAGGACTGGAATTTTTTAAGACTATGATGGTGAGAAAGAAGAACAAAGCGGTTAGCATATGCAATGGAGTGATTATAACAGTCCATAAGACATTATCTGAGAAAAGGGGGAGCATAGTACAGGATAGGGTAGTAAAATAAGTGGATTATAACATTAAAGAGTCCAACTTGAATTTATATCATGAATAAATCAAAAGGTAAATTTCTTAAAGAATGCCTAAACAAATGTAAATTAATTAATATTACCTCTGTTACAAATCTATTTAAAAATAAAAATGTTTCTATTTAGTAATACAAGTTCATGAAAGGTAATTACATTAATTTCTAAGCACATGAATTTTACAAAAGGGTAAAGAAAATCAGCTTCACTCGACTAGAATCTAATTGCCAACATGTTCATTAACATGGCCAAAATTGTTTTTTTAAATATTTATTTTTTAGTTGTAGGTGGACACAATCTTTATTTTATTTTTATGTGGTGCTGAGGATCGAACCCAGTGCCTCCCGCGTGCTAGGCTAGCACGCTACCACTGCGCCATAACCCCAGCCCCAACATGGCCAAAATTTAAAACTAATATTTGGAGCTTTCTTTTCCAATAATCTTTACATTCAGACAGTCCTACCATTGAAATTGTTCCAGAAGAACCTCATTATAATAAAATTTCAAAAGAGGTTGTTCTTAAATTTTAAATTGAAATGTATCATTTGATAAAAATCAATTGTGAGTCTTCAGTGTTAAGGTTGTACTCTCTGTGCAAACTGAGCCTAGTTTCTAGTGGATAGATGGCAAATAAAAGCCACCCAAGCTCCATCTTCACCACATTCATCACATGGGATAGAATATTCTTCCTAACACGTAGCTCTCATCATCACAATGTAAAACCCACTAGAACCTTTTTTCTCACTTTCCTTCCAAACATAACAAAATCAAAATCTTAATTTCTTTTCAAAGTCAAAATGAATGTTTTACCCCCCACACCCTGGGCACCCAGTTACAATACATATTTCTCAATTTCTCGCCTTTCTCTCTCTTAACTGGTTCTTTCCCATCTGCCTTCAAACCAACAGGAACTCAAAAAGCCATTTAAAACAAATAAGTTCTTGACCCCAGGTTTTATTTCAATTACTATTATTTTTCTCTTCTTCCTTTTACCCACCTTTTGAGTGATGTCCTCTCCCTATTTCAATTTCCACAACTTCCTATAAAATGGTTTGCCTACCACAATGCCCTTTTAAAAACTACCATCTGAGAACACAAATTCTTCCTCTCTCGGTAACTGTAGTGGCCTTTCTCAATCCTCCTATAATCCTGAGTCTCGGAGCTGCACCTAACCCTGGGGACCCATGCCTTCATAATGAAGCAGCATAGCTCTCTTCCTAAGGTTAAGATCATCCCTCCTCACTTTCCCTGCATAGCTCCTTTTCCTCTTCTCATTTTATCTGTGGATGTTTCCTAAGCCCAGTCTCTTTTTCTAAATTTTATTTTTTCTGCTTGGAGAATGCTTCTAAATCAACTCTAGCATGTCCAGATTAAGCATCCCATTTTTAACATTTACAAGCCTGGGGGCTTTCACCTGAGTTATAAACTCATATTTCCATCTGCCCACAGAATACCATTTTTGCAAATTTGGCATGTCAGAAATGAAATTCATTGCTCTTTAATCCAGCCTCTCTCTAAATCATCTCAATTTCAATACAAAATTTGTTTCTCCCTGCATATTAAAACCTTTGGATAATATGAATTCTCTTCCTTTTACCCAACTACTCATTCTCTGGTCAAGTTTTTGCATTGTTGTTTGCAATAATAATAACAATAACAGTGACTATGACTTCAACATGCAGTATCTTGAACTCATGCCACCATCTCCATTACTACTACTCTCACCCTAATTAGGACTTATTATAATTAAATAACTAACACAGTTTCCTCACTTCTTCCAGATTGTCTTCTGCATTAACTCACTTCCAATTCATCTTTCCACATACTGCCAAATAAATCTTTTGCAATGAGTTTTAAATTTTCATTGGAATTTATGTGAACTATTGATAGACCAGAGATGCACATGGCTTAGACTTAATCTAAGCATCATTAATGATTTGTTTCTTTTATGGATCATGAATCACTGACTGCAAAGACAAAAATGACCAGCTTGAAATTCTCCCAGTATCTCAGTTGGAATAAGTTGGGCTTAGGCTGCAGTAGCAAACTATCCTAGAATCTCAGTGCTTTCAAGCAAAATTAGAATTTTAGATAACTTGTTTCTGTTATGTGGTTGACACCTTCCCAGTACTTAAAAGCTCTTCTGATGAGATCTGTGGTAATATTAACAAATGTGATCTTTAGTTATTATCTAATGAAATATGTCAACATTTGGAAGATCTGAAAATTTAGTAACTAATATTTTTCAAATGATCAAAGAATGATGTTACAAAATCATGCATGAGTAGAAGATTTATTCAAAGTGCAAGACAAGCCAATGGATTTAAATGAAGCAGAATACAAAAAGTCCATTAATATCATTTCAGACTCTTTAGTGCAACTACACTTAAAGAAACTACCACTTCTCAAGTTAAAAGAGAAAATCCATAACTCTCCAAAAATAGGTATTAAAAATACTCTTCCCTTTTTTATAACTACATATCTTTGTGAGGCCAGATTTTCTCATGTACTTTAACCAAAATGGAATATCACAATGAAATGAACAGAGAAGCAGACATAAAAATTTAGTTTCTTCTCTTAAGCCTAACATTAAAGAAATTTGGTGAAAAATGTAAACAATGACATTCTTCTCATTACATTTGAGGAGACAGGAAAATAATAGTTTTTCATGAAATACATGTTATTATTTTAACAGATATTAGTTTATTATTATTTTAATTAATTGTGAAATCATTGCTTAATTTTTGTTTTAATCATTAATGCAGCAAATATCAGTAGATATAGCCCATATAAATTAAAGCTCAGCAGTATTCTCAATACTTTTTAATAGTTTTAAGGAAATCTGACACTAAAAAGTTTGATAATCATTGATCTAAGTCCCCAACTTCATTTTCTTCCTTTCTGTTTGTCCTGAACAAAAGGTCTCTTTTTGTTACCTGAACTAAACCTTTTCCTGATCAGATATTGAAAGACTGTTCACTTATTTCATTATTTAGATTTTGTTTCTTTCTTCGAGGTCCAATCACCTTATTAAGCTCTAAATTAATTCTAATAGTTTTTCAATTAATTCTTCTATGTTCTAGGTATATAAAATATCACTGGAAAATAATGAAAACTGACTCTCCTCCCTAAGATAAAGTTTCATTTCTATTTATTTGTGTAACGGCCAGACCAATATTAAGTAATAACATGTTAACAATCATGTTCATCTTTATTGGAATATCTACAATCTTCCTTCACAAGATAAGATAGTGGCTGATAATGCAAGCATTTTATGGTATTGACAAAGTATCCTCTTGTCCTATTTGATAAGAATTTTATTAGGAAAAGATGCTAAATTTAATCAAATTTTCTTTGGATATGGTAAACAGAATAATGTTCCACCACCCCCACCAAAGCTCTCCATGCCCTAATTCACAAAGCCTGTGAACATGCTACCTTATATGACAAAAGGCATTTTGCAGATGTGATACAATTAAGGAACCTTGATATGGGGAAATCATCCCAGATCATCCCAGAACTCAATATAATCACAAGCGTCCTTATAAAAGAGAAGCAAGAGGAGCAGAGTCAACTTAGAAGATGTGATAGCAGAAGTAGGTTTTGGAAAGATGAGAGAAAGGGGAGACAAACCAAAGAATGTTAGGGGACCTCTAGAAGCTGGGAAAGCATAAAGATAGATTCTCTCTTAGAACCTCCAGATAGAACACTGCCTGTCAACAGCTTGATTTTAGGACCCCTGACCTCCTGAATATAAGCTAATATATTTGTGTTATTTCAAGCCACTTTGTGGTAATTTGTTATAGCAGTGCTAGGAAACTAATACATTAAGTATCACTCAGAGATCATATTATTTTTATTCTATAGTCTATAGCATAATGTTCAAATTAATGTAGAATAATAATAAATTGTTTTATTTGGTGAATTAGTTTTGCTTATAGTGTTTTATTAGTTTAGCATACTTATATATTTTATCTCCTGATATTTATTTAGTATATTTGCATTGATGTATTACAGTAGTGAAATTAACCTGTAGCTTTCACATGCTGTGCTTGATTTGACATATTTTGTCCACTAGCTTCAAAAAATTCTTGAATAAATAAATTCTCTTGATCAGGTTATATATGCTAGAAAGTTTTACTCACTGCAACTTTGAAAGCACAAAAGCTAAAACTTGAATTTGCTTCTTAATTTTTTTAATAGTTTTAGGTCTACCTAACTTTATCTTGTTTTTGGAAGAGGTTTGATAATGCATGACTTGTCAAGAATTAATTTATTTTGTTGAGCTACTTAAATTTGTCAGGAGAGTGGTTGCAAAATTTTCTTAAAATATTTAAACTCTTCTACCTACTAATACATTCCCTTCCTAAATTATAAATTTCTACATTTAGTTTTCCCTTTCTTTTGTTCTTGTTTGAATATGTCAGGTTTTTTATTAGTTATTATTCTGCCTCTTTATTGTAGATTTCTAAAATTAATTATTGGCTAAATCATATTTTTTCCTGAGTTTCCTGTGCTTTGTTTTGTTTATGTTCAAACTTTTTGGGTTATTATTATTAGGATATTCAAAGGAATGGAGATTATATTTGTCCAAAACATCAGACTAACTACAGTTACCTTTTTATCTCTCCCACCTAATGTTTTTGAAATGACATAAAATATACTTTTAAAATCTATTAATGCACAAAATCACTGAAAGGTGAGAAGGAGTGTTATTGGTAGGCTGGAATTTCTTGAGAATTATTGAAAGATAGACTATAACACAACACATATGCAAGAGAGAAAAGTAATCCCAGGAGTTCTCTATTCTCAGTAAGAAAGGTACCTGGGAAATTGTTAGACTGATTGTCCATTACATTGAACAGTGGGCAGCAGAACTATTTATCTGAAAGCTGGTATAATGTATATATAGTATAATGAATATAAGAGCTAGTTCTGCATAAACAGATAGCTAGCAAAGCTAAAGAAGAATGGGGATCCCTTATTGCCAGAATTAGAGGTGCCTACACATTCTCCCAATAACATGTATGGGTTCTTGCACAGAGCCACTAGATACAATCCACCATTTGTGAACAGAATAAAGCACCATTTGTGCTTTATTCAAGCATAAATAAAGATAATCATCATCAAATATTTGAGATCTTATAAAGACAATAAAATCATCAAAAATTAATAGCTGAGGAAAGTATCCAGAGCAAATTAAGGAATCATAAATTTCATAATATTTCATTGACACATTTAGATACCTTCCTTTGTTGGGTGTTAGCATCCACATATCAGAGAGAACATTCGGACTTTGGTTTTTTGGGACTGGTTTATTTCACTTAGCATGTTAGTCTTCAGTTCCATCCATTTACCAACAAATGCAATGATTCATTCTACTTTACGATTGAGTAATGTTCCGTGTGTGTGTGTGTGTGTGTGCACAAGTGTGTGTGTGTGTATATATATACACATTTTCTTCATCCATTCATTTGTTGAAGGGCACCTAAGTTGGTTCCATAGCTTGCCTATTGTGATTTGAGCTGCCATAAACATTGATGTGGCTATGTCACTTATAGTATGCTGTTAAATCTGGAATTCTTAAGACTTACTTTAATATATTTTAAAGGGAAAATAATAACATATTTAATAAAAACTCAAAAAGTTTGTCACCCTCATATCTTTTCTAAAAATAACAACTTGAAATTTTTTCTTTATGCCAAAGAAAAGTTCAATGAAATGAATTATATAAATGATTAAAAATGCTTCAAGAAGTGGTAGATAGGGACTGGGATTGTGGCTCAGTGGTAGAGCGCTTGCCTCGCATGCGTGAGGCACTGAGTTCGATCCTCAGCACCACATAAAAAATAAATAAAATAAAGATACTGTGTCCATCTACAACAACAACAAAAAAAAAGAAGTGGTAGATAATCTGAACAGAATAATTACTATAAATGAGAATATTAAAATTTATGCCTACAGGGGCTGGGATTGTAGCTCAGCGGTAGAGCGCTTGCCTCACATGCGTGAGGCCCTGGGTTCGATCCTCAGCACCACATACAAAGCAATAAAATAAAGACATTGTGTCCATCAACAACTAAAAAATATTAAAAAAAAAAAATTTATGCCTACAAAGGTACTCGACCTACATGAGTTTACACAAAAGTCTTAGTAAATGCTTCCCAGAACAGATAATACCCATGAGCAGAGAAAATAAAGAAATATGGAAGTCTGCCTAACATATTCTTAAAGGCTCCATAATCCTGTAACCAAAAACTAGTCAAGAATAAGACAACAAAATAAAATTTTATTCTTATGTTATTTGTAATATAAGTGCAAGATTTATTAATAAATACATCACAGTCCAACCACAAAATAAAACACTGTCATCAAATAAGTCTTACGATAGATATGAAAAGCTAACATAGCATTAGGATGTTTATTATAGTAATTTGGCATAAGAGGTAGATTCAAAGAAAAAAAATGATATAACATCAGTAGATGCCAAGAATATTAAATAAAATTTAACACCCATTACTAATTAAAAGTGGGGATTAAATGCTTCTGCTACTCTGGAATCCTCACATTCTCAGTGAAAATGAAAAATCCATTTCTATGGAAGCATCACCCATAGTGACCCTCACTTCTAGAGAAGAGTTGCTGATGAATTTTCTAAAACATTCTCTCACCAGTGAATTTTTCAATGCTTCATTAAAGAGAAAGCTCTCAGGACACTCTTGATAACATAATTAAAGTGTAAGTGGACAAATTATGCATAATTTCACCACAATATTTTTATCCAACCAATTATTTTTATTCCTTTCACTATAAAATATCAAGAAATATCTGGTGTCTCAACTGCACTTGATGTAGGCCACCACAAATAACTAATTTTAGTCAATCATCAGAACAAGCGAGTCTTGCCATTCCTGTATGTTGCACATTTATAAGTTCCTTGTGCTCTGCTTTGTACTTGACACCATCCCATCACTAGAAGGCAAACTCCCTTGATGGACCAGAGTATTTCCTCACTTGTAAATATTTGTAGCCTCTATGTAATAATTAGACAAGTATCTTGTATATACCTGTTAATAAATTGTTGTATTAACTTCATAATAATAAATGAAGGTTTGATGTACATTGGAAATAACTTAAAATCAAACCTTTGAAAGAATTAACCTAGTGGATAAATGGAGGAGCATTGGGGTTTTTATCAATTAATGTGAAAAACTTTTCATTACACTTGGGATCTTCTCATCTTCCAATAAGCTGAATTCTTTGTCAGTGTACTGGCTGCTATGTAAGGTTCATAACACACAATGTGAGATACTGAGTGGAACTCTAGACACTTGGAAAAGCTAATACCTGATTCCTTATTATACACAATTGTAAACTACATTGCTGACATTGCACAAAACAATGCTTTACGTGATCATAAATAATGAACCAGACTTCCCCGGGACCCATTGAGTAGGGTAATGTGTTTGAAGCGATGTGGTAGCAATTAATGATCTTAGCAGTACTCTAGTATTCTAAAATCCTTAATGAACATCCCTTAACACCTTAGCTAATGCTGAGAAAAGACATAGGCACTATGAGGAAAAAAGGAGCCCCTAATTCCTTAGCTTTTTATTTAAATCTGCATATAAGTTGTTTCGTCTCTCCTCTCATAATTTGGAGCGTAGACATCCTTACTTCTGAACAGGTCTTAGTATTAAGGACATCTCATGTCCTGACACTTGTTTAGAGGAAATAAAAGAATAGGTATTTTAAAAGTATTCCTGTGCCCAGTAACTCAAGTTGCAAGTAAGAAATCAGTCTTTACTTCATGGAGCCAACTTACGTGTCAATGGCCACACACCCAATTCTGGCCTATCAAATACTAATAGAAAATTATAATGAGCATTTGAATGGGCTAGTGCTGGATAGATAAGAAATCACTGAGTATTTAGAGTCATTTTATGAACTGCCTCTATCTTTAGAAAATGAGGCTTACACGCTTTCTTTCCCACCATCTCATTTTTTTAACTTAGTTGTGAAGTCACAGAGCAAAATCTGATTCATACTACTAATAATGTCCCTTTGTTCTTGGTTCTACTGCTTTCACAAAAATGCTGTAGGCAGTCTACCAGAATGACTAATTTACTGGAGAAGTTATCAGAGTCCATTCAGTTGCAACTGTAAAATAATTCAAGTAAGACAATGGTGCCTGCCAGCACTCCATGGTGAAGATTTGTCCCTGAAACTATTGATTCACCCCAACATATTCATCCATGAAGTTAAAGGTCTCATCTATAATGTCCTCTTCATAATTTATTCATCTTTCTTATTATAAATTAAGAAATAAAAATAGGAGAGATTTTTAAAGGTAAAAAAAATTTTTTTTAAATGTTCATACCATTCAACTCAATATTTCACTATGAAATATAAATACTGTAAATACTATTAAGTACTATTTATATTTAAAAGTAAAGTTGCCTTACCTGAGTTAGTTTCAAAGAGGTTCTCTTGTTGTATTGCTCTAGCAGGTGTGACATATTCAAGAATCCATTCCATTTTTAACCTTTTTTTAAAAAGTTATTCATCAAAAGGGTAATTATAAATACCAATAAAGTTTAGGTTTAGGTTTAATATAATTATAATTATATTATTATAATAAAATTATGGAAATTGTCATACTTGCCATTACTAACTCAATGCTGATTTACCCAGATGAATGCACTTCCAATGAGTTCTGTTAAATAAACTGTATTTTACAACTTACACACTGCCAATTGGGGTTTTCTTCCAGTATTAAACTTTCAACATTTTATAACTGATTTTATCCATATTAAAACAGAATAAGTTAAATATTCAAGTAGCTATTCAATTTTCAGAATTATTGTTTCCCTACAATATTAAAGGTAAAGGATTAGAATTACATTATTATAAATACTAGTAATTGTCATAACATTTGAAGTTTAGGAATTGCAATAATCTTTCCAGAAAACTACTACTCAAAATCAAGTGAAGTAAACAGATAATAAAAGAAGACCAAAATATGAACAGATAGATAAAATAAAGTAACTAGAAATGTGACAGAATGCAATATTTCCAAGTCTCCAAGCTTATCATATTGTTTATGTTGTCCCTTTCTTTAGTATAACAGAGCCCATGCTTATAAAATTGGGATGGATTAAACAGAAACATCAGAAGTAATTACAAATGTCAGTCAGAAAATCAAAAGAATATAATTCATAAGAAGCCCTCGTGCCCTGAGCCCAGACCCCAAGTACAGCCTTAGCTCATACCTATCAGGCCTCCATTATTGTTTGTAAAAATATCGAGCTATTTTAAATTCCCTAAACATGACAGACCTCCCATCTCTTTGTCTATGAGCATAACATTTCCTCATCCATCCTTGTGATGAATTCCTGTTTGACCAAGTTTTAGCCCAAATATAACTTCCTCTGGGAATCCTTCTCTTACTGTCCCAGAAAGCCTACATTCTCCTTCCTTATGTTCCCACCATGTGTTATACAAGGTACATTATTAGAAATGTTGTCATTTTACTCATTTTGCCATAATTGTGTAAGCACATTTTTTTCAAGAGTAAGAATTATATCTGATTCACTTTTTTATTTCTAACATCTATTACAACACCCAGCATGTTGTAAGTGATAAATAGTTTTTGTTCTGTTGTTGTTGTTTGGTTCGCTATGATTTTTTTAAACTGAGGATTGAACCTAGTACTCACACATACTAAGCAAGCATCTACCAGTGAGCTACATCTCCAGCCCTTTCTAATTTTTATTTTGAGACGGGGTCTCACTAAGTTACCCAGACAGGTCTAAATGTTATGTGATCCTTCTGCCTCCACCTCCCAAATAGCTGGATTACTGCAGTGTACCACCACATCCAGCTCAAATGAGGGAATTAAAATAATGAAGTTACAAATTCTGCCTGAAGTTTCATGAAGGTTGTTTTAAAAGGGGTAATAAAGAAGAATATATAAAGAGGACTTTTATGATAATTTCTAGGTGAAAAGTTCAGAATGGCAACTCTGGAAACCATACCAAATCCAATACAGGAAGATAATATAAAGGCAAAAGAAAAGTGAACTCAGTACTCCTCCATGGGAGTTTTACCTTGTACAAATTTTAGAAGTGAGTAAAGGAGGAAAAAGCTTAATCACAAAAGAGTTAAGAAGAAAACCAGGAAAAGATACTGAAAACTAAATACATGTTCCTTCAGGAAGAAGGGAAGGGCCAACTCAATGAAATGTAGCTCAGATGCTGAATAGACTTAGTATATCCAAGTGTCCCTTGGACTGGATATTCCACAGACTTTTGGTGATCTTGACAAACAATCTGATTTTAGTAATGAGGGGAAAACAGACTAGAGTAAGTTAGAGATTGAATGAAAAGTTAGGAATTAGGGCTGGGATTGTAGCTCAGTGGTAGAGCACTTGCCTCGCATGCATGAGGCCCTGGGTTCGATCCTCAGCACCACATACAAACCAATAAAATAAAGACATTGTGTCCATCTACAACTAAAAAAAAATTTTTTAAAAAAAGTTAGGAATTAGAGACAGCACACGGTTAAATGGTTGAAATGTTTGAGAAAGAGGAGAGAGAAATGGAAAGGAGTCAGCTGAAAGGAATATGGAGCCAAGAGAGAATTGTTTACAGCAAGTAATACATGAACGGTCCTTTAGCAAGGAAAAGATTGATATTGCAAGAGAGAACGAAAACTGTATCTGAGAGGGGATGGGATCCATAGCACAAGCAGAGGGCTTGGCCCATAGTTGTTTTATCCACTAAAGAGGAAAGCATTTAGATACAGGTTAAATCAAGTAGGTTTCTACATATGGTAGCGGGAAGATGAGAATTTATTTCATCCCAAAGCTCCGACACCTAATTAACACCAGGCTCTGTAGCTAATGGAGAATGAATGCAGTTTACATGTGTTAATCAGGATAAGGTATGTTTTGAAGAAGTAATAGTTGCAAAATTCCAATGACTAACAAAGAGCAAAGTTTCCCACTCACACTGCCATAGATATCACAAGTCAGCTATAACTTAGCTTTTCTACTCTTTTTCTGGAACTTTGCTGATTGTCATTCAGAGAGAAAAAAGAACAGGCAAACTATGCCCTGACTCTTAAACCTTCTGCCAGGAAGTAACACACCTAACTTCTGCTTATATTTCATGGGCCAAACCATGTCAAAATGTCATGCCTGTATGAAGTAGGGCAAGGACATATGACCTTCCTGTTGGTAGAAACCCTGCAGAGAAGGCTATGGAACACAAGGAAGCCATGGGAGAAGTGATATAATCTATGACAAGCCATATAAATATCCATGTCTTTTATTTAGACAATCCATGTCTTTTATTTAGAACATCTGAGGCAAAGCTAATATCCTCAATTTTTGTTTAAGTCTATAAATAGCTAGTCTGTAAATTTTTGTTTAAGTCTGTAAATACCTAGTCTGTACATTTATTCTTGCTTGACTGAAATGATTGAGAAATGACTCACATGTTCTAGAGTCTTCTCTGGGCTATTACCATCATCTAAACTGTCATTCCAACTCTAGTCTTCCCTTTGGTAGATAGTCAAGCGTGAGTTCTGCCATTCCTTTATTTAACAAGTATTTATTATATGCTAGGTGTATCAAGGTTACTAAGATCTACCCTGCCATAAAGGAAATTGTTTTATCCAGATGATTAACAGTTAATTATGTCTTTGTGATATCATTCATGTGGTTAAATATCTCTTATATTTGTGAAAGCTATAGGAAAATAATTAAATGTGAAATCTCGGTGTTGATTCCTAAGTTAAATTATGCATTCACTTTATTTCATAACAATTAAATGGGTTTGTCTTTCTTGGAAATGGAAGAAACGCCTGTGAGAAGTTTTATCCTTTAAAATTGTGCTGCAATTGTGCCATTTTTATTCACAACTATGTAACAGTACAAAAAAGTAATCACTTTATTCATTAATTTCATGATTGTGTAGGATACTTTCATGATTAGGAGGACATGAAAAGATTGAGCCTTGTTCTGCTAAGATTCAGAATGCACAAAGATAATTTTAGGTTGTAGAATTCAATGACAGATAAGAGAAAGAAAGCAAGGTTGAACAAGCTAATCTATAAATGAAAAAATACAAGGCTTCCATAAGCCTTCCATAAATTAAAACATCCTCATTGGTAATTGACCAGCATGGCAATAAGATAGCAGAACATTTTCAAGCAGGTATGGTTTATCCTTTAAACAAAGCTCTTTGTGCTATTTTCCTGTATTTAAAATGATTCCTGTCCAGGGCATATTGCTACTTTGTATTCCTCTTGATATTTTCATTTAAAAGAGAGCCGCTGTGCAAAATAATGTCCTTGTCTGTCCCTTCCCCATACAAACCTCCAATCAAATTTAATAAAGCTAGTTTGATACAATGCCAGCCTACACTTGGTTTACCCTTGGTCGACTTTAATAGGGTCAAAAATATTTTCGCATTGGCAGTGTACGCATTAATCATTTTTCCAGAGGATTTAGAAAATTGGAAGAGACAAGGCCAAGCAAAATTTTAAATTAATTGGGCCTACCCCAGCCTTCCAAGGGTCACCTTGTGTCAGTTGTCCCACATTTTCCAGGTCACAGAGTTCCTGTGTTTCCTACAGCTGCCACGAGGAGAGATCCATGCTGTGGGCACACAAAGGTGAAAGAATTTCTCTCAGAAAGTGAGAATTTTCCTAAGGCAACCACAACAATTGCAGTTTCCAGATTGTCGCCAGACACCAACCACTTAAATAATGCATGCTCGGCTGACGCCTCCACTTGTGCATTTTCTAATCGAGTAGTCAGGAAAATTTGCAAACACTCTTGTCATTTAACATAAATCCGCTGCCTACTTATAACCACAGAGTAATTAATTTTAGTGCTATTCAGAATTATTAATTTCAGCCAGAAAAATATGTTTTCACAATTGCCATACCCCCCCCTTTTCTTTTTCTCTTACCAATATTCATCAAAAAGGTTGAAGCAGTTTGCTTACAAGGTAAGGCTCATTCAGAGTAATTCTATTAAGAATCTGGTGGGATAGTATAACAGAATCTGTACTTCTGGTTCGAATCTGCAATCATGTGTTCAAGGGTGTGCAGCTGACTCACTAGATGAAGTTGGCAAAATGAAACAATGGCTTTCACAAAAGAAGTAATATAGTAGTCCTTAGTAGACATTGGCTATGTGACAGGCAACCCACCTCATGGTTTGGTCTCCTGATAGAAGGTAGCAATGGACTCTACCCTTAGTGCAGGCAATGCCTCTGGCTTTTTGAGAAAATTAGCAAAGATTGTTTTTTGCTTGTTTAAACGATCTTAGCATCTGACAGAAAAAGAGAGTAAGAATCTCTATCAAGGATAAAAATAACTTGTAGTGGAATACACAATTATGAATACACTGGTATGAAAATCTCAGCAATCACGTGCATTTCTAACATACACAGAATGAAAATTGAGCATTAAATATGGTGCGTTTTATCTTGGTAAAGCTAAATCTGGCACTCTCTCATTCGATATTAGTTTGCTGCTAAAGCAGCTGCATGATATGTCACAAGAATGTCCATATTATGAATATGTAATAAGCATGAGAAAATTGGTACAGCTTTGCTTGACTAATGGCTAGATCTCTCCCTATCAGTACCGGGAATGCAGAGCTAGCACAAGTATTGGCACTTTAATTGCCATGGAAGATTTCTTTTCCGTTTTCCACTGCATGAGTGATCAAGAAAAAAAAAGTGAAGGAAAAGTAAACTAACATCTAGAGCTATAAACATGACTCACTGGGAAATCAGACATGGTTAAGTAAATTCCAGGATGTTTGTGGTTATCTGGATCTAAACACTGCTGATAGTTCTGACTACTCTTGATTTTAACTGTTTTTTCTCTGGTGCTTCTTAGGCCAAGTATATTCTCAGAAAGACTTTGAATGTTTTGTTTCTGAACAGCCTCATTACTGTATAGCAAGGAAAAGGTGCTTTAATATTAATGAAAGTACCCAGTAATGTACAAAATGCTCTCACTAAAACCTTAATTTAGTAAGAAACAAATGATTTAAGAGCAGGGTTCACAAAGTCTGACATGGTTTCCTTGTTTCTACTATACCCTTTCTTCACAATACAGCGGGGTCATTCTGAGATGATGTTAACTATAGTTGTATTACAGTTTGACACTTCCTAAAAAGAGATCAACTCTCAGACACATAGAAAAACACCAAACATAGGAAAAGGATGTCAGAAGAGAGATAGCTTTTAAAAAAATAATAATCTTTTAGAACTTCAGAACTACCTGGGTGTCTTGAAGCATTTGACACAAACTCTTGTGGAAAGCTGAGTTGTAAGTTCACCTAAAACCTTATCACTCCATGTGTGGTGCAGGCTTAGAAGCATGTACACCACTTGGAAATCTGTAGGAAATACAGATGCTCAAGTGCACCCCTGACCTACTGAATCTGAATCTTCATGTTAACAAGATTTAGGTGATTTGTGTACACATTAAAGTTTGAGAAGCAGTGTTCTAAAATG
Source organism: Geosciurus inauris (assembly GCA_004024805.1). NCBI lineage: Eukaryota > Metazoa > Chordata > Mammalia > Rodentia > Sciuridae > Geosciurus > Geosciurus inauris. Next base: position 59,504 of record PVHX01000988.1, on the reverse strand, counting down.
CAGCTGTAGAAGGTTAAAAAAAAAATCCACAAGCATACGAATCATTGCAGAGAATCAACTTTCTGCTTCTGTCTCAAGCTAATTGCCTTCCAGATATACATTCCCTACTACAAGTCTTCTGTACAAAATAGCATTGTTCCAGAAATGGATGCGATGAACATATCTCCAAGAAACCTACCTTTCAAGTCAAGGGTGAGCCTACTTGCTCACTTGAAAGAAAGGAAGTATTATATACTTAAAAGTCAAGGAAAACAAAGAAAAAGAACTACCACCTCTATTGTGCTATTAAAGTTTCTGAATTTCTATCCCACAGTTTGGCTCCTCTCTTCTGATCTGGCCTCTTGTTTAGAGTGGTAGATTTGGCAAACACGCCTTTGGAACTGTAAGCTTTTATCTTTATGGTTACACTCCAAAGCCTGGAGATTACTTCCAAACTGATGAAACAAAATCCATCTTTTTGCTTTTTCAACTCTTATATTGTCCAGGCTATGATAAAGTTGCATTTTAAAAAAGGAAAAAGAAACATTCTTTAATCACTGTGATAAATAATTCAAACATTGTATAACTAATCCAGAAAGAGAACAGAGTTCAACTCCATTAATTAGTCATTACAAACTACTGACTTGTACAATAATATCAGCAGCGTTTCTGGCATAAAATATTAGAGAGTTATGTCCAGCATGGAGTTAGAATACAGCACTTTTCAAAACACATAAATATCTGCTAGAAATATTTGTTTCTAAATTGAGCCATTATTGAGGTATTAGGCTGTTTGGTATTACTTTTGTTGATTAATCACGAACATTTAAACCTTAATTCATGATATTGTGTTAAAAGCAGCACTGTGCAGATCCTCCCAGTATTTTGACAGCAAACTGAATTCTCGTTCACAAGTACAGGATTTGTTTAGCTCCAGGCATCTGTGTTTGGATTACAAGAATGCTGATTGGTTCACTGCCAGGGGCACCCAAAGGTCAAGCTGTCCTTTTTAAAAGTCCCCCCACATACTGTCTCATTAATCAGAGTTAAAAGATAGTGGAAAAGGCAATGACTTTAAATCATTTAATTTTTTTCAAGGATATTTTTAAAAGCAGACCTCAGTGTTGGTGTGAGGTCGCATCGATGTGAGTACAGATCACGCCAGCACACTTCTGCCAGGTGACCTGAAACCTTTCAAACTGACATCTGTCACAGAGACAGACACAAGTTTTTTAGCCTGAGAGCTTGTTTTCCTGACATTTCATTTTTCATCAGATTTTGAGAGAAGGGAAAAAAGATGAACTTGAAAAAGTCTTGCCAGGGGCAGAAAATAAGATCAGGCTTTCTGCAGCTGCCTGACTCACCTTTAAAGGTTAGAGGTCTAGCAAAAGTGAACAAAAAAGATCTTGGTTTGATGTTATTGGATAAAAGGACATGTTGTTACTTTAAATACGTTTCTGAGACTCGCATAACCATTAGGCAGCATTACAGGAAAAATGGAATCAGAGTGAGATTACATATCCATTTTAAATCTCAATTTTAGAGTTTAGTCATGGGGCAAATCAAATCCAACTTCACCTATTCATCTGGTAAAAAAGATGAAATCCACAGGTGCATGAATTTTCTCCTGAATTGAATGATTTCCTGCTCCTATAGTATTTGAAATGGCCAGTGAAATTTAGACAAGGTATTGAGATTCTGACTTTGGACTATAGAGATTTCTGCATTAAAATAATTACATGATTTATCTTGACTAAAAACATTAGGGAAAACATATGCCTTTGAAATAATCAAAAGAGAAGTGACCTAGGAGTCAGAAAACATCTAGGTTATAATCTTGGCTGTACTAATAGTGTGAACTTGGGCAACTGACATTTCTATTTCAGTTTTGTTATTTGTACAATGAAGGAAATAATACCTATCTTGTGGAGTCTCCAAGAGAATGAAACAGAGTAATGTAATTGCAGGCTGCCAAATACAAAATAGCATAGCCATGAGTGGAAACCATATTAATCTCATCTTTTTCCCCTAAGTGCTTCATACAGTACCTGACATAAAGTTAGCATTCAATAAGTGACTCCTGATTTGAAATAGAAGGTGGTACTTTCCTTACTATCAACATTTTGAAACCAAATCCAGGAACTTTTTTCTCTGCAGAACACCATAGTTGAAGATTGGAAAATGTTCTTCTCTAGGTTATTTCCAAATATGGATATACAAGTAATAACTTGGGTATTTTTTGGAGACTAAGCACAATTTAGACCAAATAATATTCAAATGTATAGATCCAGGCAAATCAAACTTTGAGTATCAAATGAGTTTCAGCCATTATGTTCATCTTAGAATAGAATCTGGAAGTATAGCATTAACTAGCTATATAATAGGAGCTAACTATCCTGAATCTAGCTAAGTCATTGAGAGAATCAAGTTCATCTTGATAAGTAGACTGTAAAACAGTCTGCAAATACTATTTATGTATTCTACTGACAACACCTTTCCACAAAAATAGACACTGCAGAATATGTCTCACACATTTATGATACTTAATATATCATAGTTATTAAACTATTCAACAGGTTAAGTGGAACGTGAATGCAAAGGTAGAGCCACAGACCTAGAAATTTGAGTATGACATCCACTCCTGTTGATGAATTGGGATCCAGAGCTTAATGCTCCCTTAACCATTCTACCTTTTAATCTTTTTTCTATTTCACTTCTTAGCATACTTCATATGAATATGTACAAGTAAGTGAAATTAATGTGTTGGTATTTCAGGTTAGACAAATCTCATAGTGTGTATTTCAGAATATGAAACAATAAGACCATATTTGTCTAGTCCTATTCCTACATCAGAATTTAGGATTCTGTTCTAAGTAAAATCATAACCATTGTTATATATGTTTCAATTCTGTTTTGAAAAGAGAGTCCACAAGAATAGTGAAAATAACTTAGATCACTTCTTAAATCTATTTTTTAATCTTCTCTGGATTTCCTTAAGAAACTCTTGCCTGTTGCTATTTTAGAGAAGTTGCCCAGTTTTTATAATTCATAGTCATGCTGTATTATCTTCCTGACAAGCCTGAGAGAAACATTTTTACATAAATTTGTTCATTTAGTTTATTTTATGAAATATGTTCTGCCTACTTTGGATACTCAATCATTGTTTTGATGGAAGAAAAGAAGACAACATACAAATTTTGATCTGTATTACCTGAAACTTTAAAGTGAGAATCATCTAAAGAACAAGTATATAAAAAGTCCTTCCACTAAACTTTGAAGTACTTTAGAGATCTCTAGCTTTACTTGACAATGTAATTTGCTTTTCTTAGATTAATTAGTATGTTTTCCTGGATCATAATCTGTTTGTGTCTTTTAATATCCTTTTTCAGAATTCTAGATGCAATTTCCAACACTCAGTTTTAAAGGGACAAATACATTTTTATTATTTCTGAATCTGTGTGTAATATAAAGTGTATGATCTGTACATTTCTGCTTCTGTAACATTTATTTATTCACAATTAAGTGAAATTTAGAAACTGGCATTTATAAGTGCTACTTGATATCCAAGAACAAGCAGGACTCATTTATGAGACTTTTAAAGCCATTCTTCTTCAAAACAAAAAGTTACATTGTTCGAAGGTCATGTGAACCAAAGTCCCCGAGTTCAATTTCAGTTCAGAAGTACAAACCCAGAAGATATGAGTGAGTTTCCAATTTGGTGAATACTTAAGATTTACATTCTGAACTGCCTAAGAGGGATGAGGTGAACAAAACCCTTCAGAGACTGTGAACAAACACATTTCATACACTGAGTGGCTTTGGGTTGGTAGAAAGGGCTGACAGCTTCAACTTACCCCTCCATGCCACACTCACTTTTTGACTTGAGAAAGAGGTCTCTTAACTTGAGCAGGGTCTATACCTGATCAGGAAAAGAGACCAACACAAGCATAAGAATCTGCTTTGGCCATTCCTTCAAGTCTGTACTGATCACATGAAGGCAGTCTTCAGCAACTAGTTAACAGGACACTTATCTCTTCCTTCTCATTAAAGTGTGACTGTCAAATCCTGTCTTGAGCACCTCTCAATACCTTTCCTTTGGCCCATTTTTGTACTCTCTGCCAAAGACTGACTGATTATTTTTCATTTATGATTACATCAGCAATATATACATACTTATTGTAGATAACTTGAAAAATATCACTGAAGAGCATACAGATGTTCCTTAGCTTATGACAGAAATATGTCCTAATAGCCAAACTTTGAAAATATCATTAATTAAAAAATGCATTTTAATGCATCTAACTTATTAAATTTCATAGCTTAGCTCAGCCCACCTTACACATGCTCAGAACACTTACATTAGCATACATTAGTGCAAAACCATCTAACAAAAGCCCATTTTTATAATGAAGTGCTAAGTATCTCATGTAATTTATTGAATACTATACCAAAAGTAGAAAATATAATGGTTGTGTGGATGCACCTTCCCACTGTGGGTTGTAAAGTCAAAAATCACAAGTCAAATCTTCTTAAGTTGGGGGCTCTCTGAATTTACTTTCAGTTGCTTTTTCCAAACCCTTGTTTTGTATGCCTAAAGACATGTAAAACAACAATTTTGTATTCAGATTTTTCACCATAAGAATTTCTCTATTATTGTGAAAATTCTTTTCAAGATAAGCTTACTGAATAAGAAATATTCTCTCAATGTAATTAATGACATATATTAGGTCCAGTGTGCTTTTATGTATCATTCAAAGAGGATTTTATTCATTTTTAATAACTTTATAGAGCTTTATAAGTTAAAATTAATCATTTGTCCTATTCAAAGTAATCATCCATATTAATGCTTATTTTTAAGTCATTGAAGATATTTTAACATTTTAGAAGTTTTTCACAGGTTGAAAAATATATTGATTTTGACCACTTTTATTTTTGCAGTTTCTCATACTATCTTTCTACTTTTAGTACTTCCCACTTTTAGCTTGTAAGTTTTTCCCCAAATAAGTAAATTTTTGCTGAACTTTTTCTAAATTGTCTTTTCTAATCTTTGATGGAGATAGTAATGATTTGAAGTCAAGTATTAATGAATAATAATGGCATTATGCTAGTTATTCCCAAAACTTAGTATCCATGAGAATCAGCTAGGATATTTGTTATAAGATTCTAATTTGAAGGGATGGTGCAATACCTAGGAATTTGTATTTTTAACAAGTACTAGGAATGATTATGCTGAGATAGTCTATGGGCCACACTGGAATTATGTGCTCCATTTGTTAAAATTAGATGAGCGATTTCAACACATGGTGCTGGAACACTTGTATATCCATATGCAAAAAAAATGAATTTCAATCCATATCTTGCACCATATACAAAAATTAACTCAAAATGGATCATATAAAAATTAAAAATAAATGGCTCATAGACCTAAATGAAAACCTAAAACTATAAAACTTCTAGAAGAAAACAGGAGAAAATATTTGAAGCTTTGGGTTATGCAAAGATTTCTTAACTATGACATCAAAAGCACAATCTGTAAAAGTTGATAAATTGGATTTAATAACAATCAAAAATTTCAGCTCTTTGAAAGACATTGTCATGAGAAGAGATTAAAAAGAAAAACAAAGACTGGGAGAAAATGTTTTCAAAGCACATATCTGATGAAGTATTTGTATACAGAATATATTATTTTTAAAAATTCTTAAAGCAATAATAAATAAAACAGATAAGCAAATTATAAGCAAAATATCTGATTAAATATTTCAAAAAAGAAGACTGAGGAATGGCAGGTAGTCACATGAAAGGAAAGATGTCCAAAATCACTACTCATTAGGGAAAGGCAAATTAAAACCAATGAGATACCATTGCTTACTCATAGAGTTGTTGATATTTAAAAAGACCATACCCAGGATCAGGAAGAATATGGAAGAATTTGAAGTCTCATTCACTGCTGGAAGGAATATAAAATGATGGAACCACTTTGGAAAATAATTTGGCAGTTTCTTAAAATGTTAAACATACGTTTCCCATAGGATCCAGTCATTCTATTCCTGGATATTTAGCCAAGAGAAACGAAAACATATGTCTTTACAAAGACTTGTACCTACATGTTCATAGTAATTTTATTTATAATTGCCAAAACCTGGAAACAGCACAAGTGTCCATCAACAAGAGAACGAATGGACAAGTTGTTGTATGTGCAAAAAATGGAAAGCTATTCATCAGTAATAATAAATGAACTACTGATACATGCAACACAGATGAATATAAAAATAATTATGCTGAGTGAAATAAGACAAATCAAAAGAATGCATACTGCATAATTCTATTTACATAAAATGCTTTAAAATGCAAGGAATCTATGGTGACAAAAAGCAGATTCAGCCAGGTCTGGTGGTGCATGCCTGTAATCCCAGTGCCTCAGGAGGCTGAGACAGGAGGATCGCCAGTTCAAAGCCAGCCTCAGCAAAAGTGAGGTGCTAAGCAATTCAGTAAGACCTTGTCTCTAAAAAATACAAAAAAGGGCTGGGGATGTGGCTCAGTACCCCTGAGTTCAATCCCTGGTATAAAAGAAAAAAAAGTAGATCCATGGTCAAATGAAGATAGGGAAAATGGTGGAAGGAAGAAACTACAAAAGTATCTTGATTATGATGATTTTTTGGTATGTAAATATATTAAAATAAAACATAAATTAGAGAGCCTAAAAGATAGTGCTCTATCTGATCTCTCCGTCCTACATCTCCCTTTACTGGGGTAACCTGATTTCTTGGTTAACAATTGTACCTTAGAACAAAAAACTAAGAACTTTCCAAGAACAGACACAATAAAATTGGTTTATTTTATTTTGTTTTTGTTTAGATTGGGGGTGAGTTCATGGAAATCAGTCTGCCTAAAAGAAACTGTTTCTACCATGGTTTGGTTTCTCTGAGATGGAGTTTCCTGTGCAGCACTTCTATTATAGCATGGCCTTGGGATTAAACTCTATGGAAGAAGGGAAGCAGTTGGATAGAAAGAGAAGATGTGATGCAGACCTAGAAGCTTCACCTAACCCCATGGGACTCTCTGGCACTGAAAAGGCAGAAATATGTAGATTTAAATCCCAATAGATGATCAAGTATCTATAAAACAATCACATTGTTATATGACATACAAGTAGTTATATCATACATACTAAGTAGCAATGAGTTCAGATAAGACTTGAACCATTGTTCAAAAAGGTCTCACTGTCTCTCTGTCCCACTTCTCACATGTTCAGCTCCAAGCTCAAGATCCACTCAGTGGTCTCCTCAATTCTAGACTCATGTGATAGAAAATGAAGGCTTTGATCACATACCTCACATTCTCCTACTGACAACTTCAGTAGAAAAAAGAATCAATTGTCTAGGAATTGATTCATTGTCCCATGAAAAACAAAACAGTTCTTGAATGTGTGTGTGTATACATTTGTTTAATTCAACAAGTCTATTTATATCTCTTCTGTTAGGCCATGTGCTTATGGTTGCACCAATTCCTCTGGTGAGGAGATTGGACCAGACTTCTTGACACAGTACTGTGACTTAAGTGGAATTGGCTCTTCCAAAACAGAGAGGTGATTTTCGTAGGGAACTTCTGTGCATCTGTATTAAGAAGTAGATGTAATACATGCTGAGCCACAAACAAGACTAGTGCTCTAATAGAACTGCAATGAGTTAAAGCAAAGACACAAAGATTAGGGCATTTTAAGGACTAAAGCAGTGAAAAGGGCACTTTTTGGAGCACAGGGGCCCTTTAGTGGCCATCCAAATAGCATCACAGATGGGCCCCTGACCCTACCTACTCTTGCACAGTCCATTTTTATTTTCCCGATGAGTAAACATATCCTCATCTTTTCAAATTAAAAACCAAAAGAAATGTCAAAAATGAAAAAACATTTTTAAAATTAAACTCTATTAAAGAAATGCTAGTTCAAAAAAGACATAATTGGGCTCTCTAAAACCTGGCAGCTCCCAAACGCCAACAAGTTTTTCTCTTCGCAAGTCTGTTCTCAGCCATTCCAAGAAAGGAACAGAGAAGAACAGAGCTATATCATTTTGATGACAACCCACTTCTAATCCACAGGATCATATGCCTTTGCACCCTGTTCAAAGGAAACTTGGCCTAGAAAAGAATTAGTTTCATAACAAACCAGCCATTCTGAGAATAGAGGTGAGAAGAGATCGGGCGGAAGAATCCGAGACAGTGTAGAGGAGTTGGCGAGTTTTAATTGCCAGTTCATATGCAGCTTCATGATCGTACACGGTGACCGGAGGGACTTGGCTTCTAATTTCTTAAACTCTCGGTGCAGGAGGAGAAAATAACAAAATCTGTAAGGTGTTTGGTACTTCTAGAGATAGCCAAAAAAAAAAAAAATCTGAGTCACTGAGAGAGAGGCAAATAAAATCATATCAAGCAAAATAGATTACTAGGAAGAGGTCAGCATCTGCAGCATCATCTTCATTATTCTCATCTAACATTTATTAAGTGCATAGTTTATAAGACATGTCAAAGTCCCTCTCAAGTACATGGTTATGTTGGCTAATAAAGTTTAGAAAGATATAAGCCCAAGAAAATCTGTAAAATTGGGAAGTCGCTAAGGAGCAAAACAATGCAAAATAAATTTTTATATGAATAAAAATTCTAAGGCATGATCAAAGTAATATATGTAGGACAGATGATTATGAGGAGATTTAAAGACTATGATTTCAGAAATAACATAATTTAATGCCAAAAAACTCAAAGAGGAACAACATTTTAAATGGCTAGGAAAATCATTCTCTCTAGAGAGTGCATTCTCTTTCCCATGAATGTGTTTGGCACTATCTCTTAAGCCTCTTCCTTTATTTCTCCTTCCCTCTCCACATTCTCTAAGTACTTACCATTTCAAGCAAGCTTTACACTCAAGAAGCTACTGCTGCTAATGAAGCAAATGGTAGTCATGAAACTCAAGCTGGAAGAAAAAGCCTGTTTTAACTAAGTTCTAATAAACCTTCTTATGGATTAAAAACAGGTAGGTAAAATGTACATAATACTCACTTATTTTTGGTGCTTTGATGAAATAAGCAAAAAGACATGAAAAAAAACTTCCCTTTAACCAATCCTTTTCCCTTATCATCCTATCACCCAACAGGCCACTAAATACACTAGAGAATAATTCTGGGAAACGGAAGACATGCTCCTTTGGTTCTCTTGATTTTCTTTCATTTCTGTGAATTTAATTTTCTGTGTGAGCATGTGTCTGAGCTGGGGCAGACAGATTGGTGCAGGGTTTCTTAAAAACAATTTTTTGCTCCATCAGACACAATATATTCTGCTGAAAGAGAAGAAAGCACTATACCCCAGAGGGAAAAAAGTTTCCCCCAAAGTTTGTTCCCTCAAAACTTTACAATGGAAGGCAACATCCCTCTTGGGTGATTTAATTTAATTGTTATGTTTTTTAACTATGTTCTAAGGGAAATTAAGCAACCATCAGCTGCACTTCATAGACAAATACCACTTTTTGGTAGATAGAACACAAAACTAGGAATCGGAAAACCCAAAAAAGAATCCTGGCACAGTGCTGGGTGATTTCATCTCCACATGCCTAAATTTCCTGTTTGCAAAATGAGATAGAGCTTCCCACTCGTCACTTCTTTCTTGGAGAGGCTGTGAGGACTAATAGTCTTCACTCTGATTTTTTTTTCTTCCAAGAAGCAGCAGAGATTTTTAATGGTACAAAAGATGCATCTTCATCAGTTTGGACAGGGCAACACAGACTGATTCTGTGCCAGGTTTGATGGTTACAAATGTAGGGCATGTTGTGAGCTCAGAACTCAAAGAGACATCAGACACAGAAATAGATTACTGCACACAGAAGATGTCAAGAGACACATGAGTGCAGACCAAACTGAGTTAGTTCTCAAGAGGTAGGAAGCCCTGAAGGACAGATGCATGAACTCCAGATCCAGATTCTGAAACTAGACTTTTAGCTGAATGACTGCAGACATGTTATTTAACTTCTCAGTGCCCCAGTTTCCTTATCTGTAAGGAGATTAAAAAAAAATAGTACCTCTTCCTAGGGATAGCATACACACATATAAAGTGCTTAGAACAGTCATATAGTAAGTGATATTGTTGTTATTATTAGAATCAAGGAAAGGTGGGAGCTCTCTCTAGGCAGAGGGAGCAGCATGAACTGCAGAGGACAGAAACACCGTGACTGGTTTTTGGGGATTACAAAAAGTTCTATTCTTAAGGAATAGAATAAAGGACCTAGTAAAGGATCTAGGTAGACAAGGTCAATATGGGAAATTTGTAGAAGTCTTTACTATGAGCTTGTATTTTATTTTTTAAGGATTGAATAGTCACTGAATAATCTTAGATTAAGAAATGACACATTTGTGAGTTGGTCAATAATTAAAGGAAGTTGCTGACAGAGTATGATGGCTTGTTAAGAAAATGGCCACAATTACTTCCCTCCCAGTTTCCACACCTCCTTTATAATGTCTTTGGAGGTTTATCCAATCAAAAAGTAAGAATATATGTCGCTACCTACTTAAAAATGGTCTGACTTTGGACTTGTGTAATAAAATGCAGCAGAGTTATAATGTGCCTGTCCCAAGCTTGTACTTTAAGAGGTTCCATGTACTTCTGTTTTCTCTCCTGGAATCTGCCCCCACTATATGATCAAGCCCAAGGTAACCTAAAAGAAGAGGAGAGGACACATGGAGTAGAGCCAACCTATCCAACTGATTCCATCCCAGGCCAGCCAGTCTCCACTAACCTGATAACTGGCCACAGAGCCCAGCCAAAATCAACTTCCTAGTTGAACCTACCCTAAATTTCCAATTTGCAGAATCATGAACTAAATAAAGATTGTTCTTTTAAACTACTTATTTTTGGAGAAGGTTCTTATGCAGCAATAGCTAACTGATACATATACTGTAGAATTCAAGTACTAGTTCTAAAGTATTTAACATATACATTCACATGCCAGTGCAGACATAATTGTTGTGATAATGACATCTTTTTATTTACAAGAAAGTTTTAAAAAAAAGAAAGAAAGTTTTAATTTTACAGTGAGCTTTTGTGTGAATTATCTCAATGGTATTAAAACAACTCTTTAAGTAGTCTCATACAGGTATTATTATTCCATTCTATGGAATTGTTATTCCATTCTATAGAAAGCTTGGTGACATTCATAATCACATAATTTGGGAAGTAGGTTTGGAATTTGGGACTTTAGATACCTTGGAGTTGCATAGATTTGTTTTAACCATATTATTGTTTCCCCAGAAAAATAAGCAAAGTTGCCATTTCTTTGTTTCATTTATTTATTCAACAAATCTTTGAGAGTTTTCTGTATGCTAGGCATCATGCTGAATCAAAGAAACTGAATGATAAATCAGCCAGACATAATCCTGGCCATTGTTGGTATTGGTATTGATATGGGACAAAGTGGTTTGAACAGACATTTACCTAAGAATGTGCTAAATGTTATCATAGAAGGGCAGGGCATTCTCAGAACTTGGGTAAACATAGAAAGCTTTCCAGAAGAAGTAACATCTAAACTGAATGGGAATTAACAGGGCAAAGAGACAGAGGAAAGTAATACAAGTATGAAAGACTAGCAAGGCAAAGTCATGAAGGTATACTCATGACACATTATTCAAGTTTATCAGCTGCTCATGCATGGTATGAATGGGGAGAGGGAAGCTGTAGGCATTAGAGGCATTAACAAAACTTTGACTTTACAGGACTGCCTTAATCCATTTTCTATTGCTAATAGCACAATACCACAGACAGAGTAAATTACATATATATTTTTAAAAGAGGTTTATTTTGGTTCTAATTCAAGGTCAAGAGGCAGCATTTGGTGATGGCTTCCTTCGTGACAGATGCTCATGGTGGTGCAAAGCATCATGTGGCAAGACACAAGGAGTGCTGGGGACCTAGCCAAACTGACCTTTTTAGCAGACCCATTGCCAAGATAACCCATTAACTTGTTATCCCATTAATCCATTAATCACATGAGGCAGAGCCCTAATCACCTCTTAAAAATTCTAACTGGTCCCACAATTTAATATCTCATTATGGGGATTAAATTCCAGTTTTGAGTTTTCAAGGGGACAAGCAATATTCAAACCACAGCAAGGATTTATGAATTTGGTCAGTATCTTGAAGGCAGGTGAAAGCCTAAAAACATCTTAAGCAGGGTCATGAAATGGTCAAATTTGCATTTCAGAAACATAATCCTGGCTAGAATATGAAAACAGCATTGATGAAGGTGAGGGAATGAGTAGAGGCTGATAGAGAATTTAGGAAGCTGTGATGGTAGTTCAGGTAAGAGATGATGAAGCCCTGAAACAGGGTAGGTAGCAGTTAAGATTACAGAAAAACGAATGGAATTAAAATATGTTTAGTAGACAGACTCCACAGGTTTGGGTGCTTAATTAGATTTTGGCAGAGGGAGGGCAGCCCTAGACTGCTGTCTTGGGCAAGTGAATGAATGATGGTGAGACATCCACTGAGGCAGGAGACATTGAAAAGGAACACTTTGGGAAAAGGAAATATGAAGTCTGGGATTAGACCTATCAAGTGTGATGCTCCTATGAGATGTCCCAAAGAAGATGTCCAGTAGGTAGCTGAGGAAAACATGCATGTGGAGAAGGGTGGATTTAATCTCCACAGTTTCTTGAAGGTTGTGTCAAAGCAACCTGAATGGACTTAACAGAGCAACAGTGCTCTGAGGTGGTGTTTGCTTTTTCCTTTGGTCCTCGGGGGTAAGCAATGTGATAAGCAGCTTCTGAAGAGCTTAAGCCTCACAATGATCAGGGCTAGGTTACTGCAGGAAGCAACAACAAACTCTCCATCCTAAACTTTCTAATTTGGCAAAGGCATGGGAGTGGATGGTACTCAGTGGTACAGGTTTCATGTTCTGGTGCTGGAAGGAAAACAGTCCAATTAGATTACCCTTGCCATGTTCTACCACATAAATTGGGATAATTTACAATTTACACTAACTCAGTTCATAATGAAAATATCTTGTGAGATTGAAAGTATAGCACACAATATATCAGTTAAAGGGAATTAGGAAGGATTACAATAAGTTCATGATTTCTGGTTGGGAGACTTGGATACTGGTGATGTTTCTAGTCAAAACTGAAAACTTAAGAATGGACAGGAGTTCAGCTGAGAATAGGACTTCAATTTTGGACTGAAATTGCTGAGCAAGAAGTGACCAGGCAGTTTCTAAGACAGCTCTTGTCTCTTTGTAGCTGTAAAAAAGGCCCATCCTTTGGAAAAACAAGATGGGAGTCAGTTTTTCAGAAATGCCAACCATACCCACAGCCTCTTTGTGTAGGGGTCAATTAAAAATGGACTATAGTTCAAAGTCACGTTCAGGCTAATAAAAATAAGATATTACTTAAGCACTAACTCTGGCTCTGAACATCACACCTAAGTGTGAGTGAAAATACTTCTAACTATATTTCCAGGTTACCCATAAGAAAAAGGGCAGTATTTCTACTCACTTACCTAGAGGAAGCATATGTGTCTTCACTGATAAATGTGTTTAGGTGAAAGGAGCCAAAAAGGTTGTTATTTATTAGAAAATACCATAACTAGAGGGTCTCAGGCTATATTTTTTCTGACTACCTTTCTGACATTTTCTGTGAAGGTCGTAGAGATGACCAAGTGCAAAGAGGCTCACAGTATTTGGGATTATTTATGCAACTTCTTGAGGACATACAATTTAAGCTTGACCAGTCTGATCACTCTGGAATGAGCCCTGGCCAAGTGATAGGAATTAATCTGCCATGAGACAGTCTTCAATAAATTATTTGGTTGATTTTTTTTTCCTTTTTCTGGTTTAAAACATTTTCCTCCAATAAATAATCGAGTTGTACACTGGAAAACGAAAATGACTGACCTCCTCACAAAGTAAAAGAAAGTCTGAAAATGGAAACTGGAGAGTTTTCCCTTCTAGTGCCCACTGAGTGAAAAAATGTACTTATTTATTTGAAATACCAGCAAATGGGCTCCCATGTAATGAAATATTTATTGAAATTGCTTCTTTGGCCCTCTACAGTTGCTGATAGGGTTTAACGAGAGTCAGGTAAGGAAGCCAGAGTGAAGGTACCTCTATTTATTTATTTATGGTTCAAGCAGATTCAACCATAAGGCTTACTTTGGGAAATCATACAGGCAGGGCCATACATGACTGACAATAATAGTTATTTTCCATTTTCATTGAATCGTTTGCCACAGCCAAGAAAAATCAATCTTAAGAGATTTCTATATTTACTTGGTTCTGGTTTTTAAAGCTTTTGCTCTGTTGTTAAGATACGGTTATGTTAGTTTTAATTGAAGTTCACAATGTTCAATCTTTATTCAGTAATTTTTTCAGAATTTTATCATCAATATCTCTGTTTCCTTTTTTGTTGTTGTTCTCTAGTTTTTGTTTATATGTTTGTTTGTTTGTTTCCCTAGCCTTTCTATATTTTGAGAATTGGTTTTAGTTCACCAACCCAAGCTAAAGGCTTTTTCCATTCTGTCTTGCTTTGATCAAGATATAGCTATACAAATTAAGAACATATCTATTCAAACTATAACTATGACCCTGTGAAAGCAATTATTTCAAAATAATTCCTAAAATAAAACATCTGTATGAGCTATGCTCAGAAAGAATGAGAAGTGTCAAACATTCTAGAATCTCATATATACCAAATAAAGACATTCTAGGGAGAAAAAGAGCATCTCTGCTCTTCAGAGCACACTGGGTAATACCAGGGCTGTGTGAATTTTCATGAGGTCCATCATGATTTATTGAGAGAGCTTGAGAAAGTCACCAACCGGAGGTTGCAAGACATAATCTCCAGCATTACTTAAAAAGCATTCCAGCATGTTTACTTTTGCTATTTCTGGCTTTTAGAAAGCTAATAAATTAAGAGGAACATAGAACTTTACAGCTTAAAACAGCCTTAGAGACTATCTAATCAAGGCTTCTCAATTTATGAAAAAGGAAAACTGGAATCCAAAAGCATTAAGTAAATTGAGCAAAGGCATATAGCAGGGCGCAGAGGAGGAACTAGAATCCAGATCTCTTAACTACTACTTTAGTGTTTTACAATAATGTTGAATAATTACACCATTATATGTCTGTCTGTCTATCTCTCTCTCTCTCATACACACAGAAGACATACAGAAGAAGAGAGAGCCTAGAAAAAACAACCATATATTAGTCCAATAAAATTTTTCAAAGATGACACATGATGTGAGTAGACTGCTTACTCATGAGCTCAATATATGTTCCCAGCAGTGTTGTGATAATATGATGTGCTGTTCAGATCCACCCTCCAGGACTGGTCCCTTATCCCCAGCTGCTGGGAGTGTTGGCAATTACTTTTCAATGGAATCTCTCTTTGGGACTTCCATTGACTGAAAAGAACCCAAGATTAAAATTCAGTAGCTGGTCATTTAGTAACTGGTCATTACTGGAGTATAAAAACCCCTCAATTTGAGGGCCATCTCACATACAGAGCTCCTCACTGGATCCACTTAGTCTTTTATTGCCACTGTGTTTCAATGCAACTACTCCTTCTACCCATTTCTATTGCCTTCCCTCCCCTACAGGTGTTGATCCTGAGAACTCTACCCCTAAAGATGCTGCCTTCTGTAAACCTTCATCTCAGAGTCTGCCTTCCAGAAAGCCTGACCAAGAGACATACAATATCAAGGTTAAGAGGGTGGGATCTAGAATCAGATCAGCTGGATTTAAATCCCAGCCCTGACATTCAAGGTGTGTTGCCTTGCTTGTGCAAGTTACTCTCTCTAAATCTCCTTTTGGTCAATTTTTGAAAATAAAAATAATAGAAACTACAACATAGGTAGGTATGTATGATATAAAAAAAATCTCTGTAGAAATCATAGCGTAGTGCTTGGCACAGACTAATTGGCAATATATCAGCCAGGATGCTAAAGGAAACAGATGGCACATTCAAAATACAGGACTATTTACAGGGATGTGGGTAAAGCGAAAGCAGCCAATGAGGAAGGGCGAGGTGCACAGGGACCAGCAGCAGTGGGAAGCCAGTATCAGCTCTAAGTGTGACAGTTACGAATGTTAGGTTTGAGTGTTATGGAGACTAAAGAGAGCTGGAACTGTGAGAGAGGGGCCTCTGACAGATGAAGAGAGGAGCTCATGCCTGCCAGACCATGGCCAGAGAGAAAAAAAACAGTGATAAATACAGTGGGTTCTCTCCTCTCTCTCTATTTTCCTGCTGGTCCACCAAATACAACTCAAAACCAAGGCAAGAAGTGCCAGGAGAATCAACATGTACTTCACCACCACCACACCCATACACCCAAAGAATAGGACAGGATAAAGCAGAGAAGAAAACAGATCTGAATGGCCAACTAATAACAAAGAGCATGGAGGTCCTGAAAGGTTAGCTATTACCCCAATTTCTGTAATTCTTGGCATATCCTGTGTTGAGAGTCTTGCTCTTTATAAAAATGCAAGCTAATCTAAAATTTGATTAAAGCATAGAATTAAATGAGTCTATTAGCATAATATCTGGCATATAGTAGGAATTGAATATATACTCATTGATTGATTAACTGATTGATTTTTACATAAATAAAGTAATGCTTTCTTTATAAAAAATTCAAATAAACCCTTTGGGAGATATAATTTGATTTCAACATTCTCAACACACTTTCAATTCATCATAAATAATTTTACAATTATCAGAAATTGTATTTACTGACTTCCTTAAAAGAAATCTATCAAAGAAATGCCAAGCTTGAATTGTTATCATTTCTCACCAAAAGAATGAAAGGTTGCAAGAATAAAATTCTATTTGCAAAATGATAGAAAAATAATTCCCCCAACCAATTGTATTAAATATAATAAACAGCAATTCTTCTGATGTGAAATCATTTTTTTCACCTGTATGAGAGTTTCAAGGGATATTTCTAAGAATGAAGAAAAAATTGCCTTTCTCCTATATAGGAAGAAAAGTCAAGTAATGGATCCAGACAGGCCAGGGTTGGTTCAAACTTCAGCTCCTTGTGTCCCAGTTATGTAATTTTAGACATGCTACTACCTGCCCTTTCTGAGTCACAACTTTCTCCTCTGAAAGACAATAATAATAGTAATAATAATAATAATAATAATAATAAATTAAGAAGAATCTCTACCTTATAAGGATGAAATGATATAACTTAGTTCATGTCAAGTGCACAGAAATGCTGGTACTAGTTCCCTATTCTATGCTTGTGTGTACACACACAGCTACTAGGCACATGCCTGTCCATCATCAAGGAAACTTGGGTATTCCAATTCAAGAGTGACTTATTACACTTCCAAAGGGACAATAAAAAGTCTAGAGATCCCAGAAAATTCCAATTCTCTGATTCCAAACTCTGAACTCCCTCCAAGGTATGGAGCCCAGGCCTTCTCTAACCCTCTCAAACTGGGAGCTCTCAACCTGGAATCTATGTAGTCCTTGAATCTCCCAAGAAAAGGGAAGAAAAGGAGTTGTATTGTTCAGGGAAGATGGGCACAGATCACATGAGATCTTCAAAGTTAGTGATCCAAAGAAAGATAGCATCTCTAGCTCTAAGAATCAACCCATGGCACCCTCTCTAACCACATCCCAGCTGCCAGCCCCTCCTCACCTGATGGTGGATGAGATTAGAGTCTGCCCAGTAAAACAGTGCTCCATATTTCTTTCCCAAGGGTAAAGAACAAAGTCTTTAACTGTGAATATTCTGATTTTATTCCTGAAGCTTAAATATCAATTTACATAATTCGGTTTTCAGTACATGTAGTCAAGTCTCACAATCCAATGTCCCTTTCATTATTATTTTAGATTGTGCTGAGGCAAATCTTTTGATTGCCTCAAGGTTTGCCTGCAAGCTTTATGCAGTGGAAATTTTAATACACAGGTTAATATTTATAAAAGTCCCAGTGCTATGAATCAAATGCAATATTTTCATCCTTTAAAAACAGGTTGTTCCATCAATAAAATTATTCTTTGATGGTTTCATTAATAAAGTTTTTAATTAAAGTGTAGTTAACTATATGTTTTCATGATCTTAAAAAACATATTTCATTAAAACTTTAATTCTTAGTTTTGATTTTCATAGGTAAAGAAAAGGAGGATTATTCATTACCTTGATTAGTGTACTGACAATAATGTTATTTAATTACTTAACGTGTATTTATACAGCAGTATTGTATAGACATTTTTCCAAGAACTTTCTAGATATCAGCTTATTTAATTCTCATAATAATCATATGAGATATGAATGATATTATCCCCATTTTAAAGACAGCAATTGAAACAGAGAGATTGGTTAAACAATGTACCCAATGTCACACAACTAGTAAGTAGCAGAGCTGTCCTTCAAACTCAAGCAAGAACAACAGCAGCTACAATAAAGAACAGCTAATGCTTAGTGAGTGCTTAGTAGGTCATAGGTTTTGCTAGGTGCTTCCCATATATTATTTAACTTAATACTAACTATAATAAATTATGTAGCTAGTAATTCGAGCTCACTTTACAAATGAATAAATAAGCCCAGGGATTTGTCAGTTAGTAAGTGGCAGAATCAACAATCTTTATCTGCTGGCTCCACTGCTTTTACTCTTAATTACAATAGTAAATAGAAATATATATATGCCAAATAGAATGAAAGGTCAAAAAGAGAATAAACACTACACTCTGTAATTTTCCCTTCGCTTTCTCTACCAGGTAACTGAAAGACTGATGTCTGATTCTTTGGTTTTTGCATCCTCGTAGCAGGCTCCCCTCTCCTCTGATGTGTTATCCCAAGTTTGCCATCTTGGGATGCATCTCTCTGAGGGACTTTAGAAGAGTGTTTGGATTAATCCAATGGACTGTGCTCAGATTTCCTGTCCACGGGCTGTGGGAATCAGAGGCAATGAGAAGTCACAGACACAATCTCCCAACTCGTGCAGAGTAGCAGCTTCCTCTACCCACATTTACTAAATCTCTGGAGGTCTTTTCTCTGGAGACTGTTGTCAATCTGGTCTCCTGGCCCTGAGGGATGAGAATCTGGGCCAAGGTATGTAACAGCAAAATAGCAGAAGTCAGCAAAGCAAATAATAAAAATGCATTTTAAAGATTTGTGCATTAACAAAACTGTTTCACATGTGTTGTCTCATTTCGGCACTTCCTGTGGGAATTATTGGAAACTGAAACTGGTTCAAAGTCATATTTGGTACTTTCAAGCTTTTGTGTTTACCTTTAGCTTCATTATTATTATATATTGCATTTCCTATAATAGTTTTAAATTGGTATTTGAACTTTTCTGTTTACTTAACAAGAGACTGATAGTTTCTCAAAACATTTAATTCTACCAGGATCTTTTTAAGAAATACTGATAGCTTTGCCTTAAATTTAGCTTGAATACCATAAGCTTGGCATGTTCTCAGACATCAGTGTATGTGTGCACATGTGTTTGTATGGATGTGTATGTGGAGACAGAAAGAGATGGAATGTAAGTTCCCCCCTAAACCTTATATGTTGAAGATCTTACTCCCAAAGTGATGTTATTTAATAATGGAACTTTTGGAAGGTAATTAGGTTTCAATGAGCTCACCTATGAGGAGCCCTTATCATATATTGCTGCTTTTAAAGGAAGAGACACCAGAGAGCTTGTCCTTACTATTACCCACCCGCCCCCACACTGTGCATGAGCAAAAAGAAGAAGCCATGTGAGTACACAGTAGGAAGGTAGCCGCCATCAAGCCAGGAGGAGCACCCTTGCTCAAACCTAGCTATGCTAGCACACTGATCATGGGTTCCAGAAAATAAATCTCTGATGTTTACAGTACCAAGTCTATGGGATTTTGTGATGGCAGCCCCAGCTGACTAATGTATATAGAAACACAATAGAATATATATTACATGGAGACACTCACAATACTGATATATATCATGACATGCATTTATATATAAATGCACATCAGAAAGTGAAAAGGAAACTTGATATTACATTAATAATGAAATAGATAAGTGGCAGTATTTCAGAAATGATGATCTAATATCTGAAGGTATTTTAACAACAAAAATTTAAAAAATAAGAAAGTTTCTCCAATTGTAAGTCATAATCTAAAATAAAATAGTCTAACTGGAAGCAACCCAATATATAAGCTAGACAAGCGGTAGAAATGATAATGCCCAAGCAACCATTTTAGTGACCACAAGAGGATGGCACAGGTGGTGGAGAGAGGGGAATGCCTTTTGCTGAAAACCTCCAGTCTGAGTTGTGTAAGGTTAACACTAAGGAATTAAATGCAGTCTGTTTTGGAGGGCAGGGGTTTGGGAGGGGCCACTCTGCACTTACGGATAGGCTGAAAAGAGGTCCAAGTTTGCTTTTGACAACATGGCCTTTTTTGATCTGACACTGGAGTGCAGGGCTGGTATGGGAGAGCAGAACCAAAATGCCTGGGCTTTAGCAAGCTTTATCTCAGTCTATTAAGCCCCCTGGTGAGTTAAACAGCTCAGTTGAGAGGCATCAGTGCTTTCTGGAACAATTAGTGTCAGTAAAGATGGGGAACAAGTCTCCATGAGCAGTACCAAGAGAAATATTTCTACAAAGCCATAGAAAATAAAGATAGGAAGATTTAAAAACAAAACAGGGGTTTTGTGCAGAGAATTTTGATTTGGGTATTATAGTGCTTAAATAGAAAGTTTAAATAAGTGCCCTTTGCTCTTCCAAAGCCAAGAAAAGTGATGGTCCAAGCAAAAATTAGTCAGCAAGAAAAGTGATGGTCCAAGCAAAGAAAGGCTAGAAAGGAAATCCATGATGTACTAACTTATCCAACTTTAACAAGGCACAGAGTCTCAAGTTTAAATTTATAAAGGATTTCCTATACCTTATCTTTGAGAGAGGTTTTTTTCATATTTTATCTTAAAGTTTAATAACAAAAATATCAATTCTCTTTTTACACTAGAACTCAAATTTCTAAGACAAATGCAGCCTATTGAATCTATCAAAGCTGAGGAACTCACAGAGTAGCTGATCTTTAGAATCATTACATAAGACTGATTGGTTTCACTGAGTAGTCAGCTCATAGATTGCAGATTTTCTAGGGTTTAAGTCATTGCCATAGAGTGATGCAAACACAAGATGAAATGAAAATGCGTACCAATACTTCCCTAATATTTTTTGCTGTTTTGTTTAATAGCATTCAGCAATCAGATGTTTCTGCCTGAACAAAATAGAGCTAGATTTCTACCTACTCAGTGGATGATTTTCTAAATCCCTATGTTATTGATATTTTCTATTGAGTCGAGATAATTAGTGCAAAATACATGGCACTTCTGAACTTTAAAAATTGAAGTTTGGTTTGTACCACGATTTTAGAGCTATTAAATCTGGGAAAGACCTGGGGCTCCTCCTCTTGAATGGATTTTTATATTTCTTTTTATCTTGTAGTTAGAAAATGAATAGTGGGGCCAAACTGGAAGATGTTTTTAGTAACACTTATTTAGTGCTAACTGTGAAGCAGGCATGGCTCTAAATATTTTTGCATTACAGATCCAAAGTCCCTTACTCATAATTCTAAAATACAAAACCTTTTGTTTTTGTTTGGAGCTCTTACTATCCAGTAGTAAGGGAGGTGTGTTAAAGTCACCCAGTATTATTATGTTGTGGTCTATTTGATTCTTTGAAGTTGAGAAGGGTTTGTTTGATGTATATAACAAAAACTTTTATAAACCAGATTTTTTGTAACTCAATAGGGAGAAAAATTTATCCAAACTCATTGAGCAACAAAACCTGATCTGATTTTTAGCCCCAGAAAGTGTTAATTTTGATTAGTGATTAGTGTCCCAGAATCCTTTGTAATATTATGTTATATACAATATATTACACAAATATAAATTAATTGTATGTGGCATATTGTATGATATATAGTAACTTTATATAGTAAATATAAAGTGAACGTCCCATACTACCTTTCTAAAATCCCCAAAATTATAGATTCCAAAACACATTTAACTCAAAGTATTTCAAATAAAGAAATTGTTTAAGTTTCACAATACTTTAAAATGCTTTAAAAAGCACCATATGGAGGAGGAAATTGAGATAAAGAAAATGTGAATACATTGCTTAAGGCATCATATCTGGCAATTGATGGATCTGAAATTTAAACCCAGGTAAAATTTGGCTCCAAAGCTTATACTCTTAATCACTGCCCCATCACTCCATTTTCATTGATCTGCTAAATAAATCTTCCTCTGTTCTTATTATATAAAGGTAAGAAAGAGAGAATGTGAGAATACAAATTTTCTTTTGTTATGCTTAGAAGCTTCCTGTTTTTATTAGTCTGGATCCAGCTAGGAAAATAGTGTCTCCTCCAAATTATTCACTGAAGGGAACTCAAAATGGGCAACCAGTTACAAAAGCATAGGAAGAATTAAAAGGCCCATAGAGGATAATAAGGCAGCCCAGAAATTAGCAAGACTCAGAAAATCACTACCTTTAGGTCTCAAATAAGAGACAGGACATGGCATTACCAGAGGTTGGGAGTCAAGATCATCAGGAGTCAACTCTATGGACTGGAGTATTGTCCTACAAAAGCAGCATTCTGCCTTGGAGATAATGTTTAAAGCAGGAAAGATGGGGAAAGAGAGCCCAGTTTTGCCCCTTCTCTCCTCCAGCCCCCAAAGGAATCTCTACTGTACAAGTCTAGCTAGAAGCCAATTAGTAGTAAAACCTGGAAAATATAGGGGTAAGTCCTCTATGCCACAAAGCAGAGCTGAGTAAAAGAGTAAAAAATCTGGATTTGAGGATCAGACAATCAAATGTTCACATAACTATTCCCCAAGGTTGAGAGTAAAAGATTGGATAACAGATTAAGTATCAATCTGAAAAGATTTGACAATTGCTTACAAGACAAAACCTAACAGAATGGGTCTTCCACATTTAATTATTAAAGAGTATTTATTAAAGACCTTTTATATGCCAGCATGATCTAGAAGAATATAAGCCCCCAGAGGGCAGAAAGCATGTTTTGTTTACTTACAAGAACCACAATTTTCTTTTTAACAAAAATTTAATTCAAGCAACATAAATTAAGGGTATAATTGGACTTCCATACAAAGAGCCAATTGTTCACAAGATGGAAAGAGCACTGTCTTGGTAGCATGTAGAAAAAAATGACTCAGACCTTTAGTCAAGAGCAAATCCTATGAGTCAATAGATATAGACACTATTTTATCAGAAAAATTGATTGAATCTGGGGGTGAGGATACTAGGATGGCATTCTATCCTAAACCTCACTGGTCAGATCAGCTTGGAATGATTTTTGAACTTCCAGTCATCCCCTATGAGAAAGGTAAATCAACTAAATCACGTACAAAAGAGAGAAAGAGTGGTATAGATCCTCAAAATCATGTATAAACAACAATTGGAAAACCTGCAAGTTTTTGAGTTGAATAATAAAAGGGTAGGAAAGTATATAAACACACTCCTTAAAGAAATTGAGAAGCAAGTAGTGGTGCCACCTACCTGCTCCACCTGAAAAACACACAGCCTTCACCCTAATCCTGCATCCTAGACACCCATGCAAAGTCCATGCTTTATATAACATAGAATTCCAATTGCAGGTGTCTGGATTAGTCTTTGACAGCCAGTCCTTAAGCCAGCCACTTATGCCAGCACCTGGAGTAAAAAGGTAAGTTAGCCCTGATTCTCCCTAAATGGGGACTTGGACTGGAAAACACTGGAAGACTAAACCAGTTAGTAATACAAGCAGAAGTTAAAAGGAAGCCAGCAGAGTGTGTCCGTGGCAAACAGAGACCATGTGTTAACTAAAAGAATGAAGAAACAAAACTCTTTGTAAGCAGAGAACTTTCAGCAGCACGAAAAAGAAAACAGCAAACTGCAGAAGGGCAGCCAAGTTGCTGAGGAAATGAAGGAGAAAGTGTCTGGAGAGTCGGTTCTGTTCCTGCTAGCTTCTCTCCTTTGGTTCCATTCCATATGGATCCTTATAATAAGTTCCTTGTTTCTTAAGATCATATTTATGAGTTTCTGCTCTTGCAATACATACATACATACTAAAACAAACAAGTTTAAACAGTTTTGAATAGTCTTGAGAGGTGAACACCAATTGGTAGAACATCCAGAGATTTCACATCTTTCAAATAGTTCATTGTATGTGAAATGGACTGCCTCAAGAAACAGAACTTAGCCACAGAGATGGTCCATGCACACGCTGCCAGTCACATGGTTGGGATTTAAACCCAGGATATGCTGCCTTCAATGAACTACCTCCAAGGCCCTTTGGGCCCTCAGACTACATCCTCTGATTGTAGGTGAAAACTCCATAACTTCAAGTAATAGAGATGACTTTCATAATCTAAGAAAATCCTAGTCTTCTCAAACAGAATTCTGTCTTTTGTTTTTCTTTTACAATACTTTCCTGCCCAAAGCTTTGTCATCTTGAGCTTCTTTTCTTTCAAATACAAAATGACAAGCCCAACTACAATTTTTAAGTTCAGTAAACAATGTTTTAAGAATTTGAGGTTTTAAGAAAAGAAACAGGTTATTTTGGCATCAAGTTTTTCCATTAATTTTTAAATTCATGTCTATTTTTTATTAAATTCAGTTCATATGATTTTGATTTATTTACACTTAGCTCCCTAGCATGTGTGTTTAGCAATTTGATGACTATGCACCTTCTAATTAGTCTGTCTCAAAACCAGAAATTCATGTGTTGCCAACACCACCAAAGTGAAATCCAGCTGACACAAATTTGGATACAAATCGAAGAAGCCATAAAATTAAAGACTGTTCTAAACTTGGCGATAAAAGTTCTCTTGTTCCCAAAAAGTTACAGACAAAACAAGTTCCAAGTATAAAGTATTTTACAAACTTTTTATGCAAACATGTGCTGCACAGATAAATAGCAGTGGGACAGATGCCTCTTCTATTGCTCTGCTGCCACGATTACCAGAGCTTGTGATTACTGCTTCATGTGGGGTTGTGACTCCATGCCCAAAGAATTGGGGGCCCTAGTCAAGAAAGCCAGTCAACCCGGTTGTTAGGCAGAGTGTGAACCAAACCACTCAGACAGAATGCTTCTCATTCATAGAATTAGATAATGTTGAGTGTGGTAGTAACTTTGGAAATCGTCTTGGCCAATCCTTCACTCCACCAATGTGTTTTAAATGGTTGTTTTGACATTCCCTGTACATAACCTTTAAAATGCAGAAGACATTGGTCCAGGCATGCATTTAATTATAAAACTTAAGGCACATATGGAGCAGAGAGAAAATTTTCTAGGGAAACCTAGAGAATTATGTTTTATGGATGCTTCTTTCTACTTATTCCTGAGACCTACAACATGGAAATGGATTTCCCCCTTTAAATATGTTAAAAAGAGTGATAGCACTACTGAGGTATGTAAAATGCACATTAATTTGTCCTTATTGTATAAAATGTACATTTCATATACAATTTATGTTGATAAAAATTCTAAACTTTCTTCAATATATATACACATGCCAAGTTCCTACAAGCCAACATTGCATAAATCATATATTCAAAACAAATACCAAAAATATATGACTTACATAATTAAACACTTATGTATTAAATTTACATATGGGCATAATCTTTCCAATTTTAAAGATATTTAGCCATGCTCCAGTCCATGTATTCAACAATGGTTGGGAAAAACAAACTCTTAGCCAGAAGTCCTTTTCTTAACGAGTTCTTAAAAGGTTTGGGCCACTGCCCTCAAGTCACCTTGAGCATCCTGAAAGTTAGGAACACAAGCATAAGGTGAATCTTCCTATTGCTCTTTCTCCCAGCAGTTTCAGATTATCCCACCATATTTATAAGCTCTTGTCTTTGATCATTATATTTCTACTAACTAATGAGATGGAAGATGGCCCATCTAACATGGACATGCACTACCCAAACCACTCACTTCTCCAAATTCTCTTTACTATATTTTACTCATCATCCCTCTGAGATATTTTCTCTGTTCTTACCATGTAACAGTCAGGAAGCACAGATCTCAAAATATTCAATGGTTCCCAAGAACTCATCTCTTTTTTTGTCATTTAAAAAAGTATTTTATAAATTAAAATCCCCCTTTTTAAGAAATTCCTTATTTCCCCAAAACCACTGCTGCTTTTCCTCCATCCACTCAAGCTGTACCCCATATTTCAAGACCTTACACAAGTTTTACTTGTTACAGAAACCTTTCCCTGAGCCGTATGCAGTTTATCCCAAACTTGAACCTCTGATGTACATACTCCATACCACCCTGTCTAGTCTACCATTGTACATAAGCTTATACTCACTTGAATTGTTTCTTTATGTTGTTCATATCTTCCCAGCTATACCACAGATTCCTAAGAGGAAATAATTATGCTTTATACTCTTTTCCCATTCTGACAGTGATCAGTATACTACAAAACCCAAAGTAGGTGTCAAATACACATCAGTTAGTAGATGGGTAAATGTTAAAGTTCATTTCTACTTTACAAATGATAATAAAGCAATATTTCTGCCACTCGTTATCACAGACTTATTTCTTCTAAAATTACCTTTTCATTTATAAAAACATGTATCTATAAGAAATATATCTATAACATTTATAAAAAGTTAGAAACTTTGCAATAAAAACCATTCCTCTAATCATAAATTAGTTTATCTAATGAGCTTTTAAGGCAGTGATCTTCACCTTCCAGGAGCTCACATTCTCATAAGAGAAAAGAATGTCAATAAATCAAGATACAATGTAAAAAGCACTTCCAAAGAGACAAGTTCCACCACATCAAAGGCCAGCGAAGAACCCCCAGAGGTTTTCTAATCAAACTCTACAATCTAGTGATTGTACACATTCCAAGCTGATTTTTTTCATTTGTCCTTATTATATAAAACCAGAGTACTTTAAAACGATAAGATGTATAATTTATATTGAGATTCACAGTGAAACAGGTAATAGAGATAAGTAATTTAGGAAAAAACAATGAATATTATATTTGAGAAAGTAAATTTGGACAAATATAAGATATGAAGTTACATTCATGAAAATGTAGTTTTCTGTTCAAAATAAAAGCCACACTCACCTGAAGCATCTGTCTACTTTAATCATGTTATTTACTGTGGTTTTGCTTGTTCATGCCTGTGCAATTCCTTGTACATATGCCTGGGGACTGGCATAGGTTCAGCTGGCTTTTATTCAGGCCTATCTTTTGGTAAAAATTAGTGTAAGATGGAAACACTGTCTTTGCTTATTTGCAATCTTAATGTTACATGACAATGTCAAGATCTCACTGCAGATCAGTGTACACATCAAACGTGTGTCTTAAAACTCTTTGAACTTATTATGAATACTCTTTTTCACATCTTCCTTTTGCATTTCAGGATTTTATTATCCTTATGTTTCTATAAAAATATGATAATTAGATTTCATTTTCTTCCAGAATCAAGTGGAATAGATCTCTGATATTACTTACTTTGAAATAAGTTTATCTGATAAGTCATGGCTGTCAGCAGAAGAAACAGTAAGGCAAAGAAATCTGAAACAGTAACTTC
The DNA here is from genome assembly GCA_004024805.1 of Geosciurus inauris. Classification (NCBI taxonomy): domain Eukaryota; kingdom Metazoa; phylum Chordata; class Mammalia; order Rodentia; family Sciuridae; genus Geosciurus; species Geosciurus inauris. Next base: position 31,940 of record PVHX01000988.1, on the reverse strand, counting down.
AATAAAGAATGGCCCAAGGTGGAAGTAGAAATAAGTAGGAGATCCAGAGGGAGGAAATGTACATCATCTCCTCTTGAGTTTTCTAAATAATCAATGACAGTTGAAACAAAAATTACTACACTCTCTAACATGGTTTTAAGTATATAGAAATACTTAAGACAATTATATTATAAATGGAGGACAAAGGGATTTAAAGGCAGCAACAGTGAGTGATAGCACCCTGTCAGCCACATGACCATGTAGGTAGGCAATCAATACTCTGTATTGTCCTATGTGGCTAAGCTATAGTGTTCAGTACATTTTGTGTATTAAACACCTTTTTACTTATGATATTTTCAATTCACAATGGGTCTATTGGGACATAGACCCATCATAAGTCAAGCAGTATCTGTAATTCATAAGCACTTGAACTGGTAAAATTAAGAAATCAGTAGACTGTAATAAGTTATGTGTATATAATGTAATACCGAAACAACCACCAAAAACGTATACAGAAAGGTGCACTTAAAAAAATACACAGTAGATAAATCAAAATGGTATTCAAAAAAGTCTTCAAATAACTCACAGGAAGGCAAGAAAAAAAAAGAGTAAAATGAAAAACACAAGAAAGGTCAAACAAAACAAAAATAAAATACATTTAACCCCCAACAAATGAATGATTTCATTTAATGCAAATTGTCTACATACACCAATTAAATGAGATTGGTAGAGTAGTCTTAAAAACATGTTCAAATGATATGTTGTCTTAAAGAAGCTCACTGCAAGCATAGTGTGATAGATAAGTTGAAATAAAAGGAAAAATGATACACAGACATTAGTCAAAGGAAAGTAGGAGTAGCTACTTAATATCAGATAAAGTAGACTTCAGAGCAAAAAAAAAAATACTAGAGAAAAATGAAGAACATTATATAATGATAAAATAGGTTGATTCACCAAATATATAAAACAGTTCTAAATGTGCAGGCACAAACAGAACTGCAGAATATGTGAAGCAAAAACCAGTGAAACTGAAAGAAGAAATAGACACATCCACAAATATAGTTTAACACACCAACTGAAACAATTGAAGGGACTAGGCAGAAAATCAGCCACGACATAACACACTTGATCTTGGTCACAGGCCAAGAAGTGATCAGAAAGGATACAGAAAGATTCAATACCAGCCAAGAGAATCTAATAGATATTTGTTGAACACTTCACTCAATTACACACATTGTGTCAAGCGCTTATGGATTAGGGATGCTCCTTGATTTATGATGGGTTATGTCCCAATAAAGCAATGGTAAATTGAGAACAGTGATCACATGCCTGACTGGGAAGCTGTGGCTCACTGTTGCTGCCCAGCATTCCAAAAGGGCACTGTACCAGAGGCGGCTAGCCTAGGAAAATATAACAATGCAAAGTATCATTTCTACTGAATGTGTATCACTTTCACAACACTATAAAATTAAAAGCAAAAATGCAAGTCAACCCATCAGAAGTCCTCACAGTTAGCCCTCTGTATCTGTGGGATTTGCATCCGTGGACACAACCAACTGCAAATTGAAGATATTCAGGGAAAAAAATGCATCTGTAGTTAGCATGAATACACTGTTTTTCTTCTTATTATTTTTTAAACAATACACTATAACAATTACTTATGTAACATTCACATTATATTAGATATTACAAGAAAGCTAAAGAGATTTGAAGTACGCAAGAGAATATACATAGGTTTTATGCAAATACTGTACCATTTTACATAGGAGACTTGAGCAACAGTGTATTTGGATATTCATGTCCAGGATCCAATACCTTGAGGCTATCAAAAGTCAACTGTATATACCAAGGTAGACCACATCCTGACCTATAAAATAAACTTAAACATATTGAACAGTGTATTATCACACCATAATGTACTCAAAGTAGAAATCACTAACAGAAAGATAACAGGAAAATCTCCAAGCACTCTGAAACTAAACAATACGTTTTCTAGCAATTCATGGGTCAAATAGGAACCCTCAAGGGAAATTAAAAATACATTAATCTTGGGCTGGGGTTATGACACAGTGGTAGCGTGCTTGCCTATCATGCGTGAGGCACTGGGTTCGATCCTCAGAACCACATAAAAATAAAATAAAGATATTCTGCCCGCCTACAACTAAAAATAAATATTAAAAAAATATTTTTAAAAATGCATTAATCTGAATAACAATGAAAAAACAACACATCGAAATTTGTGGGTGCAGTGCTAAAAAGAAAATTTATGGCACTAAATGTGTATATTAGGAAAGACTAAGTCTCAAACAACAATCTAAGTCACTACCTCAAGAATAGAAAAAGAAGAGCAAAATTAACCCAAATCAAGAAAAAGAAAAAATTTTGAAGGAAAATAAGCAGAAGAGCAACAGAGCAAACCAATGAAGCAAAGAGTTGTTTCTCACAAAATTTCAATAAAATTAGCAACTCTAGTAATAATGGCAAAAAGAAATGGAAGACACAAATTATCAAGCATGAATGGGATATCACTACAGATTCTAAAATCATCAAAAGAATAATACAGAAACACTATGAACAACTCTATACACACAACTTTGAGAGTTTAGATAAAATAGCCCAATTCCTCACAGACCAAAATCTACTAGAATTTGTCCATGATTAAACATATAATTTGAATAGTCAATTTAAATGGCAATTTCTTATTTATTTTTATTTTTTAAAACAAAAAAATGTCATGGTACACATATGGAGCACAATTTTCCATTTCTCTGGCTGCAGACAAGATAAAGTCACACCATTTTTGTCTTCATTTGTGTACCTAGGTAGTGATGTCCATCTCATTCAACCATCTTTGCTACCCCCATACTCCCTCCCTCCCCCTACCTCCCTTTTGCCCTACCCAGAGTTCCTGTGTTTCTCTCATGATCCCCACCCTCACCCCCATTATGTATCACCATACACTAATCAGAGAAAACATTCAGCCTTTATTTTTTGGGACTGGCTAACTTCACTTAGCGTGATGCTCTCCAACTCCATAATGCCATAATCTTATTTTCTTTTATTGATGAATAATATTCCATTGTGTGTATATACCACAGTTTTTTCTTATGGAAAATGCCATAATCTTATTTTCTTTTATTGATGAATAATATTCCATTGTGTGTATATACCACAGTTTCTTTATCCATTCATCTATTGAAGGGCATCTGGGTTGCTTCCACAGTTTAGCTATTGTGAATTGTGCTGCTATGAACATTGAAGTGGCCTCATTACTATAGTATGCTGTTTTTAAGTCTTTAGGGTATAGGCTGAGGAGTGGGATAGCTGGGTCAAATGGTGGTTCCATTCCAAGTTTTTTAAGGTATCTCCATACTGCTTTCTAGATAGGTGTTGCTTGTATTCTTGATAATTGCCATTGTGACTGGCATGTGATGAAATCTTAGAGTAGTTTTGATTTGCATTTCATCTTGCTAGAGATGTTGAACATTTTTTCATATGTCTGTTGATCGATTGTATATCTTCTTCTGAGAAGTGTCTGTTCAGCTCCTTAGCACATTTACTGTTTGGATTTTTTGGTGTTAAGTTTTTTGAGTTTTTTTTTATATCCTGGAGATTAGTGCTCTATTAGATGTGCATGCAGCAAAAATTTGCTCCCAGAATGTAGGCTGTCTGTTCACATGATTGTTTCTTTTGCTGAGAAGAAGCTTTTTAGTTTGAATCCATCCCATTTATTCATTTTTTATTTTATGTCTTGTGTTATTCCTTGTTACGGAAATTGGGGCCTAATTCAACATGATGAAAGTTTAGGCCTACTTTTTCCTCTGTTAGGCACAATGTCTTTGGTCTAATTCCTAGGTCCTTGATCCACTTTGAGTTGAGGTTTGTGCATGGTGAAAGACAGTGGTTTAGTTTCATTTTGGTGCATATGGATTTCCAGTTTTCATAACACCATTTGTTGAAGAGGCTATCTTTTCTCCAATGTATGTTTTTGGCACCTTTGTCTAGTATGACATAACTGTATTTATGTGGGTTTGTCTCTGTGTTTTCTATTCTGTACCATTAGTCTACCTGTCTATTTTGGTGCCAATACCATGCCTTTTTTGTTACTATAGCTTTGTAGTATAGTTTAAGGTCTGGTATTGTGATGCCTCCTGCTTCACTCTTCTTGCTAAGGATTGCTTTGGCTATTCTGGGTCTCTTATTTTTCCAAATGAATTTCATGATTGCCTTTTCTATTACTATAAGGAATGATGGGATTTTAATTGGGATCACATTGACTCTGTATAGTGCTTTGGGTAGTTTTATAGTGCTTTTCTATTTCATGGCCATTCTGACAATACTGATTCTGCCTATCCCAGAGCATGAGAGACCTTTCCATCTTCTAAGGTCTTCTTCAATTTCTTTCTTTACTGTCCTATAGTTTTCATTGTAGAGGTCTTCCACCTATTTTGTTAGATTGATTCCCAAGTATTTTATTTTTTTATTGAGCTTATTGTAAATGGAGTAGTTTTCCTGATTTCTATTTCAGAAGATTGATCACTGATGTATAGAAATGCAATTGATTTATGGATGTTGATTTTATATCCTGTTACTTTGCTGAATTCACTTACTAATTCTAGAAGTTTTCTGGTGGAATTTTTTGGATACTCTAAGTAGAGTATCATGTCATTGACAAATAATGATAGTTCAAGTTCTTCTTTTCCTATATGTATCCCTTTAATTTCTTTCTTCTGTCTAATTGCTCTGGCTAGAGTTTCAATGACTATGTTGAATGGAATTGGTAAAAGAGGGAAACCCTTTCTTGTTCCAGTTTTTAGAGGGAATGCTTCCAATTTTCTCCATTTAGGATGATATTGGCCTTGGGTTTAGCATAGATAGCTTATACAATGTTGAGATATGTTACTACTATCCCTAGTTTTTCTATTGTTTTAAACATGAAAGGGTGCTGTATTTTGTCAAATGCTTTCTCTGCATCAATTGATAAAACCATATGATTCTTATCTTTTAAGTGTATTGATGTGATGGATTACATTAATTGATTTCCGTATGTTCAACTTACCTTGTATCCTTGGAATGAACCCCACTTAATCATGGTGCACTATTTTTTTAAATATGTTTTTGGATGCAATTTGCAAAAATTTTATTGAGAATTTTTGCATCTATATTCATCAGTGATATTGGTTTGAAATTTTTGTTCTTTTCTGTATCTCTGTCTGGTTTTGGTATCAGAGTGACACTAGCCTCATAGAATGAGTTTGGAAGGGTTTCTTCATTTTCTATTTCATGGAATAACTTGAGGAGTATTAGAGTTAGTTCTTTGTAAGTCTTGTAGAACCCAAATGAGAATCTGGCTGGTTCTGGGCTTTACTTGGTTGGTGGGCTTTTGATGGCAACTTCTATTTCCTTGCTTGAATTCAATCTATTTAAGTTGTGAATGCCCTCCTGGTTCAGTATGAGTAGGTCATATGCCTCTAGAAACTTGTGGATGTCTTCAAATTTTTCTATTTTACTGGAGTGGAAATTTTCAAAATAATTTCTAACTATCCTCTGTATTTCAGTAGAGTCTCTTGTAACATTTTCTTTTTCATCATGAATTTTAGTAATTTGGGTTTTCTCTCTCCTTCTTTTCATTAGGGTGGCTAAGCATTTGTCAATTTTATTTATTTTTTCAAAGAAGTGCTTTTTGTTTTGTCAGTTTTTTGAATTGTTTCCTTCATTTCAATATCATTGATTTCAGCCCTGATTTTAATTATTTCTTGTCTTCTACTTCTTTTGGTGTTAGTTTGTTCCTCTTTTTCTATGGCTTTGAGACATTGTGTCAAGTCATTATTTTGTTGATTTTTTCTTCTTTTAATGAATGAGCTTAATGTAATAACCTTTCCTCTTAGCACTGTCTTCATAGTGTCCTAGAGACTTTGATATGTTGTATCAGAGTTCTCATTTACCTCTAAGAATTTTTTTTATCTCCTCCCAGATGTCTTCTGTTGTCCATGCATCATTAAATAGCATATTATTGAACCTCCAGGTGTTGAAGTAGCTTCTATTTTTTAATCTGTCATTAATTTCTAATTTCATTCCATTATGGTCAGATATAATGCAGGGTAGTATCTCTATTTTTTTTCTAAGACTATCTTTGTGGCATAGCATATGATCTATTTTGGAGAAGGATCCATGTGCTGCTGGGGAAAAAGTGCATTCACTTGTGGAAGGATGGAATATTCTATATATGTCTGTTAAGTCTAGATTATTGATTGTTGTATTGATTTCTGTCATTTCTTTCTTTAGTTTTTATTTGGAAGATATATCCAGTAGTGAAAGGGGTGTGTTAAAGTCAACAAGTATTATTGTATTGTGTATTTAATTAATTGTAGTTGAAAAGGGTTTGTTTGACATACATTGATGCCCCATTGTTTGGGGCATAGATATTTAAGATTGTTATGTCTTGTTGATGTATAATTCCCTTATGCAGTATAAAATGACCTTCTTTATCCCTTTTCACTAACTTTGGTTAGAAGTCCACTTTATCTGATATGAGGATGGAACAACCTGCTTGTTTATGCAGTCCATGTGAGTGATACATTTTTCCCATCCTTTCACCTTCAGTCTGTGTATTCTTTTCCTATGAGATGAGTCTCTTGGAGGCAGAATATTGTTCTGTCTTCTTTTTTTTTTAATCAAATCTGCCAATCTATGTCTTTTACTTGGTGGATTTAGGACATTGACATTCAGGGTTATTATCGAGACATGGTTTGTGTTCCCAGACATTCTGGTTTATTTTTAGTTTTTAATTTGACTAGGATTCTCTTTTATTGGCCTTTTCTTTAGTGTAGTTTCTCCCTTTGCAAGTTTTCATTGTTGTTTTTCATTTCCTCCTCACAGAATATTTTGTCAAGAATGTTCTGTAGTGCAGGCTTTCTTGCTGTGAATTATTTTAACTTTTGTTTATCTTGGAAGATTTTTATTTCATCATCAAATCTAAACTTAATTTTGCTTAATCTGTTGTGATTTTATACATTTGGTGTCCTGTAAGCCTCTTGTATTTGATTATCCAATTTGTTCTTCATGTTTGGAAATTTTTCTGATATTATTTCATTGAATAGATTGTCCAATGATTTGGTTTGAAATTTTTCTGATATTGTTTCATTGAATAGATTGTTCATTCCTTTGGTTTGAAATTCTATGCCTTCCACTATCCCAATTAACTTTTAAGTTTGGTCTTTTCATGTTATCCCATAATTCTTGGATATTCTTCTGCTCATGGTTTCTTACCATCTTCACTGTGGTCAACTTTGTTTTCAAAATTAAATATTTTGTCTTCATTGTCTGAAGTTCTGTTTGATTCTTTTTCAGAATCTCTATCTCCTTATTGAGTAATCTTTTGTTTCTGTATTTGCCTATGTGGCTCTTTATCAAAATAATCTTTTGCTGCATGTGTTTGCTCTCTTACATTATCCTTTAATTATACATCTTGAATTGCTTCTCTGACATTTCTTCTATTGTGCTGACCATGGATTCTAATAATGTAGTATCTTGATTTGTTTGGGGCACTTTCTTCCCTTGTTTTTTCATGTTGTTCATGTGTCTTCCCTTCTAGCACTGCAGATCTGAGGTGTTACAGTCTTTATCATATACGCTTATAGATTCCTTGAAGACTTCCAATACCTCTCCTTTAAGGGAGAGATCAATATTAACATATCCCAATTCAAACAATATATAGCTTTAATCTAAGTAGCTTCTAATAGGATATTTATGACTTTGTCACAATATACAGAAATTATGAGTTCAATTAGTATCTACAATATAAACAATAGGTTTGCAAAAGGGTCTGCAGTTTGTGCTGGTGGACTAGAGAGAACCAGGGGTGGGGTGTAGGATGAGATGTTACAGAAGGAGGAAGTGAGGATATAGCATTATTAGATCTTAGAAAGTATGATAGAGGAATCCAAAAGAAGTTGGCTATTGTAGAAAAGAGAGAAAGAGATTTGGGGAAGACAAGTAAGTAGGAAGAAAATATAGTACAACAAACAAGGAAACATAAAAATTGAGAAAAATAAAAAATGTAAAAATAGAATATACGAGCCTATATAATACAACTGTAATATACTAATCATATATCCCAGTCCTCAGTAGCCTATGCATGAAAAATACTTGGTTTCACAAATGTTGGGGGATGTGAGGGTGAGAAAAGAGAGAGAGAGAGAGAGAGAGCGCGAGGAAGAAAAAGGGTGGGGGAGACAATAGAAAAAAAATCTCAAGGTAAATAAAAAGGATTGCTTCCCTTCTCATCCAGTAGGTGGGGTTGTCTGTTTTTTACTGGAACCTCCCCGCTCAAGTCCAAGATGGCTATGAAAGTGTCCCATAGTGGAGTTGTCTGCTTTCAGAGATAGAGTGTAGGGCCAGGCCGGGCAATGGTGTTGGGCGACGTGTTTGGAGATCCAGCTCTGTGGTGTGCTGTGTTGATGTAGGGAGCTATCTCCAGATCCTGTCCAGTGTCCCCAGATGCAGGTGAATAGGGAAGCTCCATGCTGGTAGATGGAGGTCCACACAGGAGCAGCAGCCAGGGGTCCTGCCCAGAAGCTGGGAGTCCTATGTAGGAGCATTGGCTAGGGGTCCTGCATGGGTGGGTGACCAGAGGTCCTGCGCGTGCGTGGGCGCTGGAGCCAGGGGTCCTCCTTGGGAACAGGTCCTGAGTAAATGCTGGGGCCTGGCACCCACATGGGCATGTGGCTGGAATTCCTGCATGGAGGCAGCTGTCAGGGATCTTCTAATAACTCACAGAGAAACAGTATTCCCACTGCTTTAATCCCAGGTCATGGAAAGACTAGGAACATAGCGTTATCTAGGCTGCCATCTTGGATCCCCTTGAAATTGCAATTTTTTCAATAAAAAAGTTTAATTTTTTATTTTTAAAAAAGTAACTAAGCCAGGCACAGTGGCACACACCTGTAATCCCAGCACTTAGGGAGGCTGAGACAGGAAAATTGCGAGTTCAAAGCCAGCCTCAGCAATGGCGAGGCGCTAAGCAACTCAATGAGGCCCTGTCTCTACATAAAACACAATATAGGTCTGGGGATGTGGCTCAGTGGTCAAGTACCCCTGAGTTCAATCCCTGGTACCAAAAAAAAAAAAAAAAAAAAAAAAAAGAAGTAACTAATACACTTCTACAGGTACAAAAGTGTAAGCATTTTGAAAATGTCTTTCCACACTAGTCCCAGGCATCCCATTTTCTCCCAATGGCAACCAATGTTACCAGTTTCCTGTTCATCTTTCCAGATAAGTGCATATCAAAATTGCAATTTTAAAACTGCCTTGTGACCAATTCTCTAGGCCCACATTGTTCACTGGTGAATTCCACCAAACGTCTAAAACAGAACTATTACATGGGTGATACCAGCCAAATGGTAGAGCAGGAAAGTACTGTACCATCCTTTCCTCAATGAACACACCAATTCAACAACAATTCATGAACAAATTCCCTTTGTGAGAAATCCAGAAACTAATTAAAAACTTCTGTATCCCAGACAAATATAAAATCAAACTCATCAAAACTCAGTAGGGAGATTTGAGTTATTTCTCACCAGAATCCATATCCCTGGCCCAATACTACACAATTGGTAAGAGACCCACCAGCTCCCAGCTTCTATGAGAGAAGGAAAAGAGTTGGTCTGCAGGTCCAATGCCCCAACTTCAGTGAGAGCTTCCCAATGGACTGGTTTCTTTTTTGCCTATTGTGGATCTTGGATAGGTCCTCCAAATCTAGCTGCCTGAGAGAGAACAGAGACAGCAACTTGGGCTAGTAATAATACAGATCAGCACAGATGAAGCATAGCGCACGCGCGCGCGCGCACACACACACACACACACACCTTCCAGTTTCTCCCTGGGAAAAGAAAAGATTGGTTTATGTACATATGCCAACTTTTACAGAGGCTCCCCCAAAACTGACTTCTTTCATGCCTATTCCAATAAATTTATGGGGTCTGGCATACTCTAGAAACTTAGGGGTTACAAAGAACAAAGAAAGCAAGTTGGACCAAAACAAAGGTTTGAGAAGCCCACAGAATCTCTGACCAGGAGTTGATTGGGGTAGGTATCTTTTCCTACACAAGGCCAGTCTGTGAAAACTAAGAGAGGAGGATACTTTGCCTAATGCACAGACGCTAACACAGAGTCAAAATGATAAAGACGAAAACAAATGTATTACAAATTCTTACAGAGAATTCAAAATAGCCATCATAAAATTGTTCAACAAGGTCAGAAAAACTAGGTAAGAATAAAATAAGAATTTCAACAAAGGGATTAAAAATATTAAAAAGTATCAAACAGAAATTACAAAAATCTTTGAAAAATACAATAATTGAACTGAAAAAATCTCCATAGGAGTTCAATAGCAGACTATATCAATCAGAATAAAAGATCAGTGAAGTCAAAAATAGGTCACTGGAAATCATTCATTCAGAGAAGCAAAAAAAATATAAAAGAAAAAAGTGAAGAAAGCTTAAGAGACTTATAGGACACCATCAAGTGACCACAAAACAAAGCAAACTAACACTAACAACCCAAAAAAAAAAAAAAAAATTCCCATTATGAAAGTAAAAGGAGAAAAGAAAAAGAAAGCATCAGAAAGCACATACAAATAAATAAGGAAAATTTCCCAAATCTACAGGAAATGAATCCCCAAATCTAAGACATCTAAATATACCATCACTGATACAAAAAAATATGCAAGAAAATTAACTTAAGAAGATAAAAGATTAATTTGGGCTCACAGTTTCAAAGGTTTCAGTCTGTGGTCTAAGAACTCTGTTGTTTTTGGGTCTGTGGCAAGGCAGAACATCAGGATGGGGAGTCGATGGTAGAATAAAGCTGCTCATTTTATGGCATGCAGGAAACAAAGAGAGTAAGAGTACAGGATCCCAAAGTCCTCATTCAAGGGTATACCTCCAAGGACCTAACTTTCCTCCACTAAGTCCCACTTTTTAAATATTCTACCACCTCCCAATAGTGCCACAGGCTAGTGATCAAGCTTTTAACATATGGCTCTTTGGGAGATAGTTGAAATCCAAACCATAACACTAAATACAAAAAACCCAAAGACAGTCACACACCAAGACTCCTTATAATGAACTTGTTAAAAATCAAAGACAGGGGCTAGGGTTGTGGCTCAGTGGTAGAGTGCTTAAACTGGGTTCAATCTTAAGCACCACATAAATAAATAAAATAAAGGTATGGTGTCCATCTACAACTACAAAAAAATTTTTTAAATCAAACACAAAAAGAATTTTGAAAGAAGGAAGAGAAGGATGACTTGTCACAAAAAAAGGGAACCTCCCTAAGACCATCAGCATATTTCCTAGCAGAAACTTTGCAGGCCAGAAGTGAAAGGAGGACATATTTAACATGATAAAAGTTAAAAAAAAAAAAAAAAAAAAAAAACCTGCCAACCCAGGATACTATACCTGGCAAGACTATTCTTTAAAAATGATGTGGAGATCAATTTTTTCTATACAAACAAAAGCTTGGGGAGTTCAATTAGATATGCCTTACCAGAAATGCTAAAGGAAGTTCTTCTCCTTGAAATTGATTGATACTAAACAGCAAATTACTTAACATTATTATGGTATGATATAATATAAAATTCAGAGCCAGGCGCGGTGGCGCACATCTGTAAAACCAGCACTTTGGGAGGCTGAGACAGGAGAATTGTGAGTTCAAAGCCAGCCTTAGCAACAGTGAGGTGCTTAGCAACTCAGTTTGACCCTGTTTCTACATAAAACACAAAAACTAGGGCTGAGGATGTGGCTCAGTGGTCAAGTGCCCTTGAGTTCAATCCCCAGTACCAAAAAAAAAAAAAAAGGTAATATAAAATTCATCATTAAAGGTGCACATATAGACAAATATAAAATAGTTTGAGTCTTTGAATTCAATTAAAGTTGTTATTACCAGCTTAAAAAGAAAATACATAAAAGATATTTTATGTAAGCCCCATTGCAACCACAAAGAAAATAGCTACAGAAATTACACAGCAGAAGAATCCAAACATCAACAAAACAATGAAGACATCAAGAGAGGAAAAGATGGACAAAAGAAGTACAAGACTAACAGAAAACATCTAATAGCATAGCAATAATAAATCCTCTCTATCAATAATTAACTTAAATGTAATAATTAACTTAAACTCCTCAAAAGACCTAGGGATACCAGATGGATTTTTTAAATGACCCAACTACACGCTGCCTATAAGGAACTCACTCTAAATATAAGAACACATGTAAACTGAAAGTTAAGCGATGGAAAAGGATAGCCCATGCAAAAGGCAGCCTAAAAGGGAGCAGGGTGGCTTTACTTATATAAGACAATATATATTTTGAGTCAAAAATGGTTCCAAAGGACACGGAAGTACAAAATTTATTTTTAAAAAATTGTGTGTGCCCAACATCAGAGCACTAAATGTATAAATCAAACACTGACAAAACTGATAGCAAAAATAAATAGCAATATAATAATAGTAGGCGACTTCAATATTCCGATTTCAATAATGGATAGAATATCTAGAAAGAAGACTAATAATAAAACAAAGATCTTTAAGTCAAAAGGGCCAGAGACATGCATATAGAACATTTCACCCAATAGCAGAGGAATATACATTCTTTTTAAATGCACAGTGTAAATTCTCCAGAATAAATCACAAAACAAATATTAACAAATTTAAGAAGTTTGAAATCACAGTAAGCATCTTTTTTGACCATAGTGAAATGAAACTAAAAATAAACAATAGAAAACCTAGAAAATCCACAAATATGTGGAATTAAACAACACACTCTTAACCATTCAGTAAATGAAGAACCAAAAGGGAAATTAGAAAATATTTTGAGACAAAGAAAAACAAAATACAGCATACCAATATTCATGGTATGCTACAAAAGTAATAATAAGAAGGTAGTTTATTGTGGGAAATGCCTACATTAAAAAGAAGAAAAATCTTAAATAAACTAACTTTATGCCTCAAGGAACTAGAATAGTGAAGAACAAACTGAATCTAAAGCTACCGGAAGAAAGTAAATAAAGATCACAGCAAAAAAACTAAAATAGATAATAGAAAAACAATTAAAAAGTAAAAAAACTAATAGTTGGTTTTCTGAAAAGATAAAATTAACAAATCTTTACTACACTTACTAAGAAAGAAATTCAAACCAAAAACATCATGAATAAAGGAGTAGATATTACTTTGTTGCCACAGGAATAGAAGGATCATAAGAGACCTATGAACAATTATACATCAACAAATGGTGATTTAGAAGTACATTTCAATGATCATATACCATGACCAAATGGGATTTAGCCCTGGGATTCAAGGATGGTTCAGCATATGAAAATCCATTAATGTGTGGCTTACCACATTAATATAATAAAGGATAAAAATTATACTTTTCTCAATAGCTGTAGAAAATGCTTTTGTTAAAACACAATTCTTTTTCATGATAAAAAATGCTCAAAAAAGTAGAAACAAATGGAAAATTCTTGACATAATAAAGCTAAGATCATAATTGATGATAAAGACTGAAACTTTTCCTACCAGATCAGGAATAAGGATATTCATTCTTATCTAGTCAACGTAGTACTAGGAGACTAGCAGAGTCATTTGGCAATGGAAATAAATAAAAGGTATCTAAATTGGAAAGGAGGAAGAAAAATTGGATCTGTTTACAGATAATATGATATTATATAGAGAGAATCCCAAAAACTCCACTTAAAAAATATCTGTTATAGCTAGATGCAATGGCACACACTGGGCAGGCTGAGATGAGAGGATCCATTGAACTTAGAAGTTCAAGACCAAACTCAGCAACATAGCAAAACCTGTCCAAATAAATAAATAAATGTACTAATAAATTCAGTAAAGTTACAAGAGGCAAATTCAACATCAACAACAAAAATCACTTGCATTTCTATACACCATCAATGAACTTTTTGAAAATAAAATTAGAGAAACAACCTCATTTTCAACAGTAATAAAAGAATAAAATGCTCAAAAATAGATTTAACCAAAAAGATGAAAAATTTACATACTAAAAACTACTAAACATTGATGAAAAAATTAAGGGACACACAAACGGAAAGATTCTGTTCATATACTGAAAGACTTACTACCATTAAAATGTCAATACCCCCAAAGAAATATACAAATGCAGTGCCACGGTTTAAATCCCCAATGATACTTTTTACAGAAATAGGAAAGCAATCAAAAATTCATATGGAACCCAAAAAGACTGCAATAACCAAAGTGATTTTGAGCATGAAACAAAGCTGAAGGCATCACAATTACTTATTTGGAAATATATTACAAAGCCACAGTAATTAAAATTGTGCATTTTTATGTATATACAAATATGGCACAATGAAACCCACAATTCTGTATAAATAATATGCACCAATTTTTTTAAAATCATAAAAAAAACTATAATATTGGCAAAAAGCCAACATATCATAAAGAACAATGGAAAAAAATAAGAGTCAAGAAATCAGGATCTGAAAGAAATGTTTGCGCTTCAATGTTCACTAGGTAAAGAAAATATGACTAGGGGTGTAGATCAATGTTAGAGTGCTATATCTATCATTGTACAACACTCTGGTTTCAATCCCCAGCATCACAAAGAAAAGAAAGAAAGAGAAAATGTGGTATATACATGCAATGAAATGTCATTCAGCTTTAAGAAAGGGAAACTCTAGCTGGGTGGGGTGGTGCACACCTGTAATCCTAGTGACTCCAGAGGCTGAGACAGAGAATTAGAAGTTCAAAGCCAACCCCAGCAAAAGTGAGGCACTAAACAACTCAGTGAGACTCTGTCTGTAAATAAAATACAAAGTAGGGCTGGTGATGTGGCTCAGTGGCCAAGTGCCCCTGAGTTCAATCCCTGGTACCTCTCCACCTCCAAAAAAGGAAACTCTATCATTTGCAACTATATGGTTGAACCTAGGAAAAAAGTGAAATAAGCCAGTCACATAAGGGCAATTACTGCCTGATCCTGTTCTATGAGAATAATAATCTAAAATAGTCAAATTTATAGAATCAGAGAGTGGCATGGTGGTTGCCAGACGATGGCAGAATGAGGAGTTGGTAATCAACAGACCTAAAGTCTTAATAAAGAAAGATGAATAAATCATATTTACTTTAAAATGTTTTTCTTGTGGTACAAGAAAAAAAAATACAGTATTATACATTTAAAATTTAAGAGGGTAAATTTCATGTTAAATGTTCTTATCTCCCTAAAAAGAAAATTTTTCAAAAATAATCCAAGATATTTTTAAAAGGCTAGGAAAAAGAGAGAATCATTAAGTCCAGATGTACACAGCCTTTTCTGGAAAATAAGAGGATTGAACACTTCTTGATTTATTGTATAAAGCTAGTACTGTCCTGATAACAAAACCAGACAAGGGCAATATAAAACCAAGAAAACTGCAAGCCAATATCCTCATTACTACAGATGTTAAAACCCATTACAAAATACATTAGCAAACAGAATTCAACAAGATAGAAAAAGAATTATGTACCATGATCAAGTAAGGCTTATTCCAGAGATGCAAGGAAGGTCCAAAATTTGCAAGACAACCAATGTAATCCAACATGTTATCAAACTGAAAAAGAAAAAGAAAGAAAACTGCATGATCATATGAACTAATGAAGAAAAAAATTTGACAAACTTTAACACTTATTTGTAATAACTGTCAGGAAAACAGGAATCCAGGGGAACTTCCTCAAGTTGAAAATGAGCATCTATTAAGGAAAAACAAACTCTACAGCATTCATACTTAAAGGTAAAAAGAATAATCCCTCCCAACATTGGAAACAAGGCAAGAGTGCCTACTTTCACCACTGTTATTCATCACAGCACTGGAATTTATACTCAGTATATTAAGGCAGGAAATGAAATTAAAAGCATACAGATTTTAAAGAAAGAAAAAAGGCCTTATTTGCAAATGACATAAGTATCCTCATAGAAAATCTCAAGGAATCTTAAAAAAAGATAAGCAATAAATGAGTTCAGAAAGGTTATCAGGGAAAAAGTAAAAATAGAAAAATCAGTTTTATTTCTATGTTAGTAATAAACATGTGGATGCTAAAATCAGAAAGCTAATGTGTGTTTCTCATAGAAGCTCAGTCCCCAATCTACAATATTGAAAGTTGGTAGACTTTGAAGAAGCAGGATCTAGTGGGAGGTTATTGAGTCTTGACCACCCTCATGGAGGGATTAATGCTGGTAGATTGGTTCTCTCAAGAATGGATTAATTCCCACAATGCATATTGTTATCAGATAGTGAACCTGGCTCCTCCCCAGTCTCTCATTTATTTTCTCTCTATATGACCTCGCTCACACATGATTCCACCATTTGATGCTATTTACAAGGAAGCTCTCAATAGAAGTCAGTGTTAGGACAACATTCTTGGACTTCAGAACTTTGAGCTGAAGTAAACCTCTATTCTTAATCCCAGTGACCAGGGAGTCTGAGACAGGAGAATCTAGAGCTTGAGACCAGCCTCAGCAATTTAGCAAGGCCCTAAGCAACTTAGTGAGAGTCTGTCTCAAAAAAAATAAAATAAAATAAAAAAATGAGTCCCACTCCCATTATGGTAGTTTTCGGGACAAAAAATTCATGTATCCATCCAGAAGGCTTCCCTGTATCACCAGGTGGAGATCATACTTCATAGAGTAAACCTCTATTCTTTATAAAGTATCCAGCTTTGGGTACATTTTTATAACAACACAAAATGGGTTAAAACATAATACTATTTACAATTGCTAAAAGAAAATGAAATACTTACGTGTAAATCTAACAAAATATTCATAACAATAGTATGCTTAAAGTGATGCAATATTTATCAAAGAAGATCTAAATAAGAGGAGAAATTCTATGTAAAGTCTTCATTCAGGACAGTCACTGCTGAAGTAGACTCGAATGCTTTGTTTCCATTAAATTATGCATCAATTTAAATAGGATTTTTTTAAAAAAGCAAAGATGAATTCAGTCTTATACACTTCACATTTCTAAAATAGTGCCAAAATTTTCAATTTTCATACACATATATATACTATGATGTGTATGTGTGTGTGCATGTGTGTGTGTGTTCATGTCTACAAATACAAAGAACATGCTCTTTCAACCCAGGTTGAAACCAGACGTGCCTCTCACAGAAAATTAGATAAGGAAATGAGTGACCTAACTTTAGTCTTGTTGAAGACTGTGTGTGTGTATGTGTGTGTGTGTGTGTGTTTACACTGTATACATACATATGTTGAACAATTGGTTTAAATATTTTTGGTTGAGTCATTATTTTTAACTGGCCACTGTAATTTAAAATGTGAACCCACAGTAGATTGAGAAGTATTACACAGACAACAGATACTAATTGACTCATTGTTTGAAGTAATTGAGTTAGGAATTAACTAGCCTGATCAATTCAGTCAAAACATACTTTCTGACTGTGTTGTTGCAGGTATACCTTAATGTTTTAGAGTCATAGACATTGTGGATAATGGCATTATTTTTTAAAAGAAAATAATTAGTTTAAAGTTCCTTTTTGACTGAATTTTTAGCAACATATTTGAATGTAAGAAATAACTGTGTGCTATTTCTTGTTTTTTCTTCCTACAGATTAACCACTAAACTCCACCTTCATGCTCAGGCTTCCATTATTCATATGTAAATGCTGCTACACCTCCCCTCTGGTCTCTGCCTCTAATTAATGTTCCCTCCAATTCTTTCTAAGAACAGCACTTCTTAAAATACATTTTCCCATTTTCACTCCCAACTCAAGACTTCATCATAATTCAGTACTGTCAACTTCTTTAGCCCTTCACAATCTATTCCAATGCCACTATTGAACCTTGTTTCCTGCAATTTGCTCCCCCACACACTTTACCCCCAGCAAGTGTCTTTACATGCCCTTGTGATTACCCAAGTCTGTTTTCATGTCTAGGATTTTCCTGCCTGAAAATATCCCCTTACCAATTCACCACATTCTGTGTCAACCTCCCTCTAATTTCCATGCTCCATTGAGGGCCACCACCTTTGAGCAATCATGCTGACTTCACGGTCCTTAGTCCACTGTGGTTTCATTAAAATTATGCTGAGTTTTGCTCAGAATTATACTCAATAATGTGGTTCTTCATTGTTCTCTCATTCATTCATTCACTCATCTGCTCTACAAAAATATGCTGAGCACTTACGTATGTTAAGCTACTCTGTCAATTATAGTAATTATCTCACATCCCTTTGTTTCCATTCTATGATTATATATTTGGGAAATAAAATGGATAATGCATTACCTTCATTTCCAGGTTCCTCAATACCCAGCAGTGTGGTTGACATATCCTCACCATTAATGTCACCAATATCAAATATCAATTGAGTCACTTCTACCTACAGTTAGTACTCTTCTTGGCACTGGAATCTCAAAGATGTAAGATATAGCACTACAATCACAGTTTAGGTGGAAATGGAAGTACCAGTGAATGGCAGGCACTATAATGTTAGAGCTCAGAAGAAGGAGCAATCACAGAATACATGACAGAGATGATAAGGCTTTTGGTGTTTTATGTTTTTGTAGTGGATCTTGTGGCGATCCACACAAATCTCTTTGAGGGCTAATGCACCTATTTCAGGCAGTTGAAAATATCAATATCAACTGCTGTAATCTTCACTGGGAAGTAATTCTCACTACAGTGAACTGCCTGTGCAAAGCTAGTCTTCCCCAAGGGGCAACCCACATCCAGTCCTTAGTCTACACAGGAAATAAAGGGCCAGGCTCCTTTGTCTCAGTTTGAGTCAGCTCTGTAGGACCCGTCACCTGGAGCTCTGTAATCAGTTGAGGGCTCACCTGTGACTGCACTGCTATTCAGCTTCTCACTCTGCCCAGTGTGGCCTCTCTTGCTACTTTAGAGGTTACTTCCCAAGATCACTCTTCAGTTAATCTTTGTCATGCCAACTCCCATCTCACAGTCTGGTTCCACAAAGACCAATCTATGTTTATGCTTTTGAAGGTAGGATTTGGTTACCTATAATATCAGTTGTCTGTGAAACCTACTACATAGGTAGTAATTATTAGCAGAAATAAGTTTGGCTTATGGTTCAAAACACTAGCAAAAAGATAAAGTCAGTAGAAATTTTTATCTATCACCTATCTATGATATCATATATACATGTCATATACTGGCAAATCCATAGGTGATATATATATATGATATACATGTATCATGTGATATATAATCACATGATAAGAGAGTTCCCCCACCAGTGCATACTTATATTGTATCATAATATAGATGATGTATAACATATGGTGTATAACATATGATATATCACATACAGTGATACATATGCTGACATATGATATACATATGAATACATATGAATTAGCAGGTGTTTTGTTGTGCTATGCTTGCCCCCATAAATTGTTACATGAAAGACAAAAATAAAACCTTTCACCTTAAGAACAGGATAGTCTAGAAGACATAGAGGATGTGCAAGCAAAAAGATCAGTGAATTGAAACATCCAACCTACTCAATAAAAGAGCATGGACCTATGGATGTCAAATTCTACCAGTACAAAAATCAGCTCAACCACTCATTCTTGTGAATAAGATTAAGAAGTGGAGGGAGAAATTGGAAGTACTTCTCTAATTCTGTTTATTCTTGGGAAACATGGAACAAAGAGAACTAGGAAGAGAGTTCCCCCACCAGTGCATACTTAAAAACATTGATCTTAGTCAAATTGGAAGTAAAGGCTTTTGCTGAGATGGAGGATGGGATGGAAATGCTGCTGTAGGAAATGTGATGGGGAGTCAGCAAAAGAATTGTGAGCATCCATAAAATTAGAAAGCATGACTCTGTACAGATCCAGTCAGAATAGTTTTGTGATTTTCAATAGCAACATTCAACAACCCAGCTGTGATGAGAGAAATAACATTTCAAGGATGACCCTGGGTGGAGAAATTCTCTTTCCTTTACTTATTCCTTGTGCTTGTTCATAGATTTGAGTATATATTAGTTGACAAAGTGTCAACTAATTAGAAATATTAGTATATTAAATCATAAGTCTTATCCTCCAACCATAGAGGTGGGAGAGCTAAGCAGTTAAGAGCGAAAGCTCTAGCAGTCCTAGGTTTGAATCCAGACCCTACTCCAATTAACAGTTGTTTAGGGGAACATTATTTAGCTGTCCTATATGCAGTAGTGTATATACAATAACACATGATTCTGACATTGTGAGAATTAAAAAGAATAGTGCACAAAGAATTTTAACACAGTATTCATAAGTGCTGAATAAGTGTTAGATAATAATAAATGGAGAGGAAGAGAATTAGGCACAGGAACAAGTGCTACTTACTTTATAGCTCATGAGAATTAACTAAGATTATAAAACTAGCACTTATCACAATTTATAATCATATACAGTTCACCTATTTGTTGTTTGTTGCAAGTAAGACCATGCAATACATAAAGGCAGAGACTTTCTCTCCTTTGGACAATTATTGTTCAAAAATAGGACCCAGCAGAGTGCAGGTATAAATTATCAGTTTACTAATGAGGTAGGACAGTGATCACAGAAATACTTCATTAGGAAGTTAAACTTGTGCTTCCAGATTACTCTGCAAGTTATCATATTGATTTAAAAAATAAGCAGCCTATACAATAGATCTGAATTCCTGTAGTTAGATGCCTCTACTTCCCCAACCAAAAGATAAGCTGCATCCCTGTTAGTACTGTTAACCATCCGTCGGTTTAGTGGCCTCTTTCTTCTGGTCCTGAAGAAATCTCATCTTCCATTGGCCTGATTAAGGGAATGAAAGATTTCGGGGTGTGTGGGTGTGTTTTCTTATCACCATGACACTTTTCTATTGTCAACCAGAACTATCCCCTCTTCCTGTGTAAATTCCCTGCCACTATCCCTAATTCCTACCACTAGATTTCCCTGTATAATTTGACGTCTCTATTAGATTTTTTAATCCTTCTGTAACCTTTACCCACACAGTGTATCCGGTAACACAGAAAGTGGCCATCTTTCACATTTGTCTTGAACTTGTGATTACAGTATGTTGAGAAATATTTATTAGGTTACATTACCACATTTAAAGCCAAACTCTCTCAAAAGTAGTTTTAAGTAAACAATCTGAAAGGATAACTAGACGCCAGGTGGGTAAAAATAGCTGACATTGGAGATGCTATGTTTTCTGTTAATTGACATGGTTATGTCAGAGTTTTCAGCTTTTCAGGCTCATTTTTCCTTTTTGAATACATAAGAAACAACTAGAGGCCTTCACATCTGCTTTTGCAAACTGTTGTTTACTGGAAACAGCTTCTTTAACATTGGTTGACTGTGAAAAATATTTATTTTCTTATCTCTCTTTCTAGTAAATAATAGATATCACCTAAAAATGGCTGAGGCAGCCCTAAAGGCTTTGTGATTCAAACACTGAATGACAATCTGTCTCCTCTGTGCACAGGGAGTTGTTCCCTTGAATCCTCCACAAGGGCCCAGCTTTGAGAATATTCAGCTGGTGGAATTTAGATCACATTTGCTATGAATATCCAGCTATTTTTCTTTCCAGTTTGTTTCTTGAATTCAGCCTCAGGATGAATCTTAATCTACAGTAGCTTCTGTACAGCAGTTAAGTATGATGAATTTCAAAAATAGGATTAAAGAAATGCTTTTTAAAAGTAATTAATACCATTACCTGAAATAAATATTTTAACTGATTTATTGATTTTTATGCGGAAACCAAATCTCTAATGATACAAGAGAGGATAATTGCCAAACTATTGACTAACTTCAACTGCAACCAAACTTTTAAAAAATTTGGAACATTACATTACATTTGAAAAACTTAATTCTGGATTATTTAAGCCCATATAGCCTCATTAATAATGTGATTTAGTCATTGACTGATAGAAATATATATATATACACACACACATATATATATATGTGTGTGTGTATATATATATATATAAAGCAAGCACAGCACAGATTTGCAACTAACAGAAGCAAAGTGAAAGTTCTTGTGGAATTATGTATATGAACCCAATCTCATATGGAAATAGACCATAACTAACAAGAGTTAATTCAAAGAGAGGACAGATATACTCCTTAGAAAAACAGCTATATAGACATAAAAAGTAATCAGCATCAACATGTCAAAAATAAGCCACCATAATGTATGGTAAAGTTATCTAAAGACAATTCAAAAGCCAAGCTGGCAATTACACAGTTGCAATAATCCCAGCAACTCTCCGGAGGCAGAGGTAAGAGAATCACAAGTTCGAGGCCAGCCTCAGGACTTTATCTAGAGACAATTCAAATATATATCCTTTGTGGAAAGAATACATGGTATTTCCCAAAGATACCATGAAGACTTGATCTAGCTTTATTGTTTCCTTTCTTTTTAATTTTTTTCAATATTTGTTTACTTGTAGATGGACACAATGTCTTTATTTTATCGCTTTGAATGTGGTGCTGAGGATCGAACCCAGGGCCTCGCGCATGCAAGGCAAGCGCTCTACCACTGAGCTACAATTCCAGCCCTTATTATTTCTTTTTGAAGAGCAATTATAATCTTTAAAATTAAAACTATGATTCTATTATTGTTTCATATCCTTGTAATCTTACTTATACTGTAGATTCTGCCGTAAGTTAGTAATGTGGTCTTCTAAGAGGCTGCTGGTGTATTAACCCAATAAAAGCAGGAATTGCCCCCTGGAATGTTGGTAGTTTCAACGAGTTTAAGCAGTTTCCAAAGTGCTAAGTGTTTGGAAAGGGTTTTATTCTTGTTTGTTTGTTTTGTTTTGTTTTTAACAACAGTAAACATTCTCTAATAGGTTAAATAAATATTCATGCAAAGCCTACCAGGTGCCAAGCATCATATTAGATACTTAAGATGATCATCAGGAATATTACATTTTTCAAAGGGAAGGTAAGAAATGAACAGAAATAACATTAGAACAAGATAGAATATAAACATATTATATTGGGACTTTAAAATCATAGACACAAACAAGAATGGTGCATTTCATTCCAGATTCATTTGAGGGTTAAGGTTAGTTTCAGGTGGGGAAAGAGCTTATTTACTACCAGTCATTACTTTAAAGAGTTTCTCTTGTTATAATAAAAATGAATGTCATCCAGGAGATATTGTAGACATGAATAAATGATTAAAGTCAACCAAAACCTGAGGCAAGCAACTTCTTTTGGCTTGGAGCCTAGAGGCTCCTGGGAAGACCTCAAGCTGATCTAAACATGCTTGTCCAGTCTGCAGTGGTGCTGCTAGGTTACTTTGGCCCATTGGACTTGAATCAACTTTGGCAAACTGAACTGGATATCCTGAGGTAACCCAAAATGCCCCTGACAATCAGGGAAAGCCCACTTACGATCCTCAACTTCCAACACAAAAGCCTCTGAGCCCACATTCAGTGGCCATCACCAGAACCACACGTGCTCTTTGGAAGGCCGAGCCCTTCGCCTATCTGCATTTTAAATATTAGCACACTTAAAAAGTTTATTTTACTCAGAATTGTTTGAATCATAAGAAAATGACTTTTATAAATATGTGAGCAATAATGCAATGTTGAAAATCAAAAAATTTAGGTTTGACCTACTATCCATCTCTAATTACACTGTTACGCCCTCCTTCCTCCCCATTTTCTCTAGAGAGCTATCACAATAATACACAGATTTGTCTGTGCACAAGTTTTGAAAATAGAGTTTAAATTGGAAAAAAAAAGTTGAATTTGAGAGAATTAATTGCCTAATATGGCAATTAAAATCAACAACTAAATTTTTCAAAAGATCCAAGAGCCTTCTCCTGGTGTTTTCCTAAATGCTTAGTTTGCAGTCTTAACTGTAATCCAATATTTGCTTTTCTGATCCAAACATCAATACTTAATATTTATCACCAGAATGCCAAATTAGATGGCCTGGCCACCTCCTCCTTAACAAGAAAAAAAAAAGATCTAAGCACTGGCCAGGCTTTGATGAAACAGGGAGTGAACTAAAGGGAGCCTCCTTCCGCCAACACAGCAGCAATGTGTTTTCTGTCTCAACTGAACTTCCCCAAATTTGTAATTTATTTGGAAGAATATGTTGCAGATAAGCAAAAAAAGGCATCTGGAAGCTTCCTTGCCAAATGGTAACTTTCTGGAAGGTTCCTCATTTAGAAGTAATTTCTGGAAAATTTCTTGATTAATACAAATCCGTGAACAAACTTAAAAATGATGGCTTTGTTATTGCTTTGGCACAATATGTTAACAACACTGTGAGTGCTGCCAAAACTCTGAGAGTTCTTTCATGCGGATTATGGTCTTGTTTACATATCCAGCTGTACTGAGGCCTTGTCCATGGTGGTAACCTAACAATGTTCCCAGTGGGGGTGCCCATTAGGGGAGGGGAGACTAACTGAAGTTTAGTTTGTTTAAATTGAGCAAGAATGCACAGCGGCACTCAGATCTTTGGGGAATGTGTTGGAAGCATACCCTTTCTGGGATCTGTTTTCGCTTATTTAAGGGGGATGTTTGCATTGCTCAAAAATTGCAATACACAAACTTGCCATACAAAATGCCTTCCAAATGTTTACTGTGGTCTACACAGAAGTGAGTTGAAAACACAAATAATACTAGATTGAAGTAAAATGCTAAGTAAAAAAGTAATTGCTGGCCTCAGTCATTTTTGTTAATTAAAAGCAAACCATTTTCTGTTCATGTATGTGTTTGCATATATGTATCATTTAAATCCGAGGTAGGATAAAATGAAGAACATGAATTTGGCATTGTGGGAAATTGGTTTCCATTAAAAGGCACTGATGCAAATATTTTCTTTTTTAGTTAATTTTTATTGCTGCATTATAATTATACATAATAATGGGGTTCATTGTGACATATTCATACATATACAAATATTTTCTTTTTGTTGGTTTGCACAGATGTGTATGCATGAATTTCATTGGATTTTATTTTATAGGTTCTAAAGGTAAAATAATATCACTTTTTCCAGAAACAACTGTAATTGTATTGTGAGAAACAATACAGTTACAATTTCTCCCATTTGGAGAAAATTTTTAACAAGGTTTTTAATTACTACATGTTATTACCAAAAAAAAAAAAAACAGAAATATGAATTACCAAATTATCTCTACAATACTGACATTCATGCAGTCTGTAAATAGTCCATTCCAAAGAAACTTTCACTTTTCCTGCTTTAATCCTTTCTAAGTAATAAAAAAATCAGAGGTAGACCAGAAGACCTTAGGTCACTCCTGCTTCCTTAGCCTAACTCTGTTACATAAAAGCTTCTCACAAAGTGCTTCCTGTCTGATATCAACTGAGAGACCACAGTCCTTCTGTCATGCTAAACAATACAATAAGGTTTAAGTTGACTATTGGATATCATTTAGATCACAATAAAATTGTTCCTGGAAAACTCACAATTCACACAGTTCTTATTTCTTCAAATTACATTATGTCACTTTAATCAAAATAATTTTCATTAGAGGAACTTTTTTTTAGTTTAATCAAACGTGAAACTCCAATGAATATTTTCCCCAAAAAGTCATAATTTTGATTTCTAAAGAGCCTATTTAATACATAACTTTATATATAATATTGTCCTTGATATTAGTAGGTAAAAATTTTAATTAAATATACTATGTTCACTTGTTCTAGCATAGAAATCTAATATGCAAGAAGAAAAAGTATAAAGGTACCCATTTTCTATGGTAATTCAGAGTCATTTTCCCTCTGTGTGTTCAAATAGCGTATTTTGTAGCTCTTTTTGCAAAGACACAAGGTATTCTCCACGCTGCTATCTTGCTCCAAGGTTGGTGATAGAAGGCAGAGGGATGATTCTGCAATCGTTGGTTTATAGAAACATCATTCTTTTTTTCCTAGCAATGAATTTTACACTCCTACATTTTTAAAAGCCAGTCTCATATCTTAACATAGCTTTCAAATTAATATTAACTAGTAAAAGATAAAATAAGAAAGCTAAGGAAAAAGAACACAATATCGTGCCAACTTGGTTTTTATACCAACTCTTCTACTTACAGCTATCTGTCTTTGAACAACTTGTACTTCCTTTCTGTGCCTCAGTTTCCTTGTTTATAAAAATAATCCAATAATGATAAAATTTCTATTGAATTATTTGAGGATTAAATGAAATAATAAATGGTTAGCTCTGGAAACGAATGCCTGGTACACAGGAAACCCTGAATAAATGGCACAGTACTGGATAAATTGGATATTCATTTTAGCTGAGTTAAATTAAAGATTTTAAATTCTTTTTCATGTTCTACATGCTTTAAAACAGCTGATAGAGGTATATTTTAAGAATATCAAAGACCTTGTTGACACAGTATTGCTAAAAGTATCACATAATTGTTCTGATAATATCAGACAGCCAAACCCAGAAATATTTAGAAACTATTAATCTATGAATGACAAGCCTGACTAAAACACTTAGAAGCAAGCTTTTTGATATACTATTTTTAAAATTCTCCTAGGGAAAACATTGTGAGGTTAAAACAGAACAAGGAATAGATTGTGACATATTCTTACGGACCTATAAATAATACTTATAAAGGGAAGTTTAATCTCCAAATATTTTCAGAACATTGTGAACTATTCTTCACTGTGAACTTTTTTCTTACAAAGTTTATAGTATGTCTACTATTAATAACCTAATTTTTAAATTTTGTATTAAACATACTAATTAAATTCACTTTTATGAATACTAAAAATACCTAGAAGAAATTGTCAAATGTGTCTATACTCTGAAAACTGAATTTCCTTAAAATATTGTCCAGTCAAGTTTGAGTCAACTAGCACCAGGGATGACCAGCATGGTTGTCTGGGCCATCTCTTTGACACATTTTCAGGGATACCTTGGTGGAGACTAGGCCAGTTTTCTAAATGGACCAGGGGTGCAGAAGTTGTGGGAGTGCTACACTATCATCTAGGCTAGTTAAACAAATTATTCCTCAATTCTGTTTATTATTCTTGTTTGCTTCCCAAGGAAATAGAGGACATAGAGTTTTATGGAGAAAAGAACCTCTTTAAAAAAAAAATCTTGATGTTTAAATTTTAATAATGGAAAAAACAAGATGGATATTTCAGTTTTCTAAAGATTAACTTATAGAATTGAATTTCTTTATTAACTCACTGGGGTAAACCAGTTACTGAGACACACAGGTTATTTTTAAATACCTGTTATAGTCACATCAGCTTTCAAATAATTCCCTAATTTTATCCAAAGTGGCACCCCATATTTGGCGATGACATTGATCAGATTGTGACATCTGATGGAAGCTGAGGAATTTGGGGATGACAAGTAACAGTGCATGTCTGGGAATTACTGGGGACAAACCTTTCTCCTGAAATTAAAAGTTTACCCTCCAAGAGCCTTTGTTATTTTATAAATGTTTAATGACATTGATATTTTCTTTAAAAAAATAGTTCTTTCTTTGTGCTATTCCTTCACTTTTATTTTCTGGGCAGGGAAAGCTATTTATTGAATCTTTAGGATTCAAACTCATTTTGGAAGAAAAAAGACAGTATTCTTTACCATAGTAGTGAATCATTCCTAGCTGAAGGCGGCCTTTGTTCTCAGCCACCAGTTAGACTGCACTTTCATAGCCCTATGCTCCTACCAGTGCCTCCTGATAGATTCACATAAATGATGGAAGATGCATGAGACGTGAAGGTGACATGTGCAGTCTCCAGGAGGAAGCTGTTGCCCTGGTTGCTAGCAAAGGAGCCATCCTGGCATTAGCTGCATATGCAGCCATCCCGCTGCCCTCCCAGCTGGAAGGAAGGTGTTAAGCAGCAGCTGTCAGCAGAAAGCAACAGGAAAGGGGGTGATGTCTCTGCAATTCACAGAAATAAAAATTGTTAATGAAAATCCCCAGTAACCTACACTGATAGCTGCATTCTTTCCGAGACTTCTGACTTAACTTACTTGAAACTTCTTTAGCCTTCTGGCTTATCAGTTTCAGGGCAATGTATTACTCAGCCACCGCCTGTGAAGTGAACCAGAACAATTTGAGGTTAATTCACCTCTCCCAGCAATCATAAAAGTTTGTTCGTTCATAGATTCAACAATGAAATTTTTACTGATTAGTCCAAGTCAAAAATCTGCACTTTCGTCATTTCAAAATGATTTAATTACCTTTTTCTAATGCAGTATATATGCCCCATTTGCCAAGACAAAGAGCTATTATTCAAAGGAAAAAAAATATTGCTGTAGCAAGCACAGTAACTTTTAATGTTTTCACTGCTGATCTGTCAAAATGTGAACATTCCCACCCCCTGAAAAAAAAAAAACGAAAGTATGAAACTATAGTATAACCTTCACTTTTATAGTAAGAGGTTTCTAGAATATGACAAAGAAAACACAGCAATTTCAGCCAGGTCATAATTTAGTATAAAATAAAACAAGACATTTAAACCCGAGGAAGAAAAAAATTCTGAGAGTGGTAGAACTATCAAACTATGTGTGCAATTTCCTTGTGCTCAAATTGCATTTTCTCCCTTCAGTGTTATACGGAGCAGGGTCTTGCCCTCTAGATTAGAGACTTTTGCATTAGAGGAAACTAGGTTATGTCTTCCACTGTCAGAGACAGAAATTATGAGCTGGAGTGCATTTTAGCCAGTCACTCTGAAAAATGTTAGCCCAAGGGGGTAATAATTAGAACTGTTTTTGTCAGGTGACTGCATTTTAAGCAGTGATGCGTCTGAGAATCTAGCTGAGGGGTTTAATATAAATATAAATATTTTTTTCAGTCAGCATTGTGGCTTGATTTTTTTTTTTTTTGCTTTGCTTTTTATTTCAAAAGTAAGCACTTTTCAGGAATTATCTGCTAAAATGTCCTACAGTTTAGCATGATGGTGACCTGATAATATAATAGCCAGCAGAAAATGATACTCAAGCATTCTGAGAAGTTAATGCATAAAACTATAAACTGGCTCATTGAGATCATCATGCATTCATGGACACAAATAACTAGTCTGTTTAGATTGCTTATAGGATTCTAAACACAAACACATAAAAATTTTACTTCCAAATTATTATTTTACTTATTTAAGTAGTTATTTAATGTAATTTAATATCATTGTTCACCTAAACATAAGTAAAATATTTAAGAATGTAATTTATTGGCTTTGGGTTGCTTCAAGGGGGTTTAACATCTCTGGGGTTCAGATTCCCACAGTCAGATGGGTAACCTAAGAATTCTGTTATTATTTATTAAGTTGTCCAAATCTGAATATATCCCTTTTTGACAAAAATGGATCATTTTAATATTTGTACCCATTACAAGAGCAATATGGAAAGATGGGGATGGATGGAAATAATCTCATCTCCTTTGGCTTATAAAATTTAATAAAAACTATTCTTTTGTTCCTACAATAACCCTATCTTTACAAATAAATGAATCACTTTGGATTATGAGCCACTCAGAACAAAAGATCATGATTTCTATGGGTTCTTAGGAATACCACAAGATGGGAACATCAGAGTATAAGTAATGAATAACTACAAAATTAAACCTTCTTCCTGAAAATTTACTATTTTGTATCACATGAAACAATAAGTATAAATGACCCAAAAGTAACTAATTTGGTGGGACTATTCTATTATATATATCACGGATAGTTAGAATTTTTAAACACTCTGTTCTAAAAAGGGATCAATTACAGATTATTATGGGCATTCATTATAACCAATTATAAGTATTACATCTTCTAATATCAGAAACATGGTGTTTCAAAGAATAAGCTTGTACAGTATGAATGCATTTCTCTACTGTGGAATACCTTATCTTGCTCTCCATACCCATATTGTTATCTCACAGTTGGAACTTCAAATTGCTGAAAAAGCCTGCTTTAAACTCTCTATCAAGGCTTATTTTCCCTTCTCAAGGCATCTTGCCACCCTCTCCTCATTCCCAAGAAGCCATGTGGGTGTAAGAGGATGAGGTTAAGTTGTCATGGTAACAGGAGAAAGGTCTCTGGCCTGTATATAGAGGTTCCTCTATTCTGGAGCATCCTTGTTCTAATCCCATGTTTCTGGCATTATACTGATCCTCTTAATTATAGGAAACTCAAGAATTTATAAAATCCGTAGATATGGGCCAAAGGTATCTCGAGGCATTACTTAGCCTGTCTACGGAACTAGATATTTCTTTTAATTACTTTTAATTTATCAACCTTGTTTTATATTGGTGTTATACCATGAAAACCACAAGACTTCTTCAAGGAATTAGAAATTTTCCTATAAGTAGCAAGCTTAACCTAATCCTATGAACTACATAATTTTAATCTATGAACTACATAATTTTATTTTTTTCAGTTTTGCCTTTTTTAAAATTTTTTAATTAATTAATTTATTTATTTATTTAAATGCATTTCAAGTCATAGTACATATATAGAGCTCAATTTTTCCATCTCTCTGGTTGCAAACCAGATAGAGTCACACCATTTGTGTCTTTATACATGCACCTAGGGTAGTGATGACCATCTCATTCAACCATCTTTGCTACACCTATTCCCCCTTCCTTCCCCCCACCTCCCTCCTGCCCCATCCAAAGTTCCTCCATTTCTCCTATGTTCCCCATTTCTTCCCTATTCTCCTAGGTATCAGCATCCACTAATCAGAGAGAACATTCGGCATTTGGTTTTTTGGGATTGGCTTACTTCACTTAGCATAATGTTCTCCAATTCCATCCATTTACCTACAAATGCCATAATTTTCTTCTCTTTTATTGCTGAATAATATTTGATTGTGTATATGTACCACAGTTTCTTTATCCATTCATCTATTGAAGGGCATCTGGGTTGCTTCCACAGTTCAGCAATTGTGAATTGTGCTGCTATAAACATTGAAGTGGCTGTGTCACTGTAGAATGCTGTTTTTAAGTCTTTAGGGTATAGGCTGAGGAGTGGGATAGCTGGATCAAATGGTGATTCCATTCCAAGGTTTTTAAGGAATCTCCATAATGCTTTTCAGATTGGTTGCACCAGTTTGCAGTCCCACCAGCAATGTCTGAGTGTACCTTTTTTACCACATCCTCGCCAGCACTTATTGTTGCTTGTATTTTGGATAGCTGCCATT
This sequence comes from Geosciurus inauris, assembly GCA_004024805.1. Taxonomy (NCBI): domain Eukaryota; kingdom Metazoa; phylum Chordata; class Mammalia; order Rodentia; family Sciuridae; genus Geosciurus; species Geosciurus inauris. The sequence goes on along the minus strand of PVHX01000988.1, from coordinate 808 downwards.
CTGACTGTGGTGAGATGAAATCTGAGAGTAGTTTTGATTTGCATTTCTCTAATAGCTAGAGATGTTGAACATTTCTTCATATATTTGTTTATTGATTGTATTATCTTCTTCTGAGAGGTTTATATTCAGCTCCTTAGCCCTTTAGTGATTGGGTTGTTTGTTTTTTTGGTGTTAAGTTTTTTGAGTCATGAACTCCATAATTTTAATTTGATTTTTCTACTACCCTTCACTTTACTCCAACCCAAAGGGTTTGAATCCCATGATATATGAACTTAAGGATAATCTCACCTGACCTCTTGCCATTCACATCTTTTCTGTCTTCCCCTTTTCTCAGACTCAACTAATTTTCCTTCCCTTCTGTCATTAGCTGTCACCATGTGATATCTTCCTCCTTCCTTTCATGTAATGTACTCTCTTCTTCACTGAATCAATTGCGGTGGAAGAGTTTTAAGGAACTCAGCCAAATTATCAAGGAGAGAAAGGCAATGGGATGTGTTTTGTCTCACAGCTTCTCTTGGATTTCTTAACTACTCTTATTTGTACCTCAGGGACAGGAAGCCAGCAAAGTAGTATTTCCCAGATTCGCTTGATTTTCTGCTAGATTTTTCCAGTGGGAGGCACTAACTAGAAACTGAAGAAATAAAAATGCCATTCCCCACCCCACCTGCTCATGGTAGTCTCAGTAGCAACAACAGTGGTTCCAAGGTCTGCTAAGTTTACTGGAGTCCAGCCTCAGCAGTCTCATTGCACATGAACTCTAGGCAACACTGTCAGGTTTGGTCAGGGTCCAAGATGCCCAAATAAGGAA